>JAZGLO010000473.1:0-152393 GCA_036873155.1 Biomphalaria sudanica | reverse complement strand
CACTTGTTGTCTGCAGGGGGCTGGGAGAAGCTGATAAGTAAAAGTGCATCTCAAATTAACGGGTCCAAATATGTGTCGGGGGCGCATTATGAAGCGGGCAGGGTTTGAACCCGGGATCATCGATAAATCCAAACGACAGTCCAGCGCACAAGCCGCACGACCAGGCAGCCATCCTTTCAGTTGCTTACTTTAACACGTGCTAAAATATTTCACATCTTTAGTCTAATAATTCTAAATAGCAATATAAATAATGAGCTAAATGACATATGTAAATGTACAATGATTATGTGTGAGCGATAGGCAGAAACCGCTTGGCTACCTGTCGTGGAGGCTCGAGTGTGACCTCCGACCCGAGCAGAGTTTGCTGAGCCACCTGTCGTGGAGACTCGAGTGTGACCTCCGACCCGAGCAGAGTTTGCTGAGCGCCTAAAGTCAGCACGGTAACCTTCTTCCAGAAACTCCCTCCTCCTCCCACTGGTCCACAAAAGAGCATGTTTAAGTATAAAAGATGCTCTCTATAAAAGCAATGAAAACAATACTATAGCAGACCATTTAACACTAGACTCAATTGGAAATAGATTTTCAGCGTAACTTTAAATATTTCTTTCAGAAATACATTGGATGTGTGTAGAGGCCCTATCAGTGAGTCGCTTAAAAATGTTTCAAACTAGTGGATCGGGAATGTTAAAAAAAAACAACTTAACTAATCTCTACCACGAAACAGTTTTCAATAATAAAAAAAAAAGGATGCCTAGTTGTTAGTTAATCAGTCCTACTGCTGATGTCCATATCGGGGTCCCGATCACGTGAAAACGAATAGTTTAATTTCCGGTGTCGATTTGATCTAATTCAACTCTCATCTCATCAGCCGGAGTCTATCTCACTAGGAGACCGGGATTTCCCGTAACTTGTGCTAGCTAAGAACGGGATTAAGTCGGGACCATCCTCACAACAGACATTTTTTTTTCTTTAATGCCTGGTTCCTAATCATGACTTCAAATCAAATGAAGCACAAGCTTTTAGTCAACTTATTTTTATGTTTTCTATTTCTGAGGCCATTTTCTGTCTTCTTTTCACCACACTAGTTTCCGTTTCTGTCTTGCAAAGCGTTCAATACCTTAGCCATTTCAAACAGATAGTTGACCCACTTTATACATTTAATGAATACATTTAGATATTGTGACAACTTCCGGTTAGAAAACTTATGAAAACTACACATTTATTCACTTCCTATTATTAACTCACACTTTTGTCTTTTAAAAGAAAAACAAATACAAACAAAAAAATTAAAATAAACTTTTTAATTTAATAAGACAATACCTCCTTTATACAACCTATAGAGTGATTACTTTGCTCTTAATAACTAGTGCATGTTAAATTAAAAAGAAATACATTTTGTACCACGCCCCCCGCCCCTCACCTCAAGAAAGAATACTGGTTAAGCGATGGTATAATTCTACTAGATTCTGGACTTTAGAATATAATCTATCAATGATAGGTCATTAGATCTACACCACAGACCTATATATACATATATTATATCTATCCAGGTTGGAAAATGAAGGAAAATTCGTATCCGATAGTTACGTACGTAGTTACTCTTTTTCACGCTATAACTACTGTAAGGGAATTTGCTGGAAAATCGCTCTTGTGTCTTAGAAAAGTAATGATCTTTGGTTTTCAGTCTAGAAATTATGCAGTTCCATTTTGCAGATTTTTAAATAGAATGGGTTATTACTCACAGAAGTATATATTCAGACAAATCTATGATATAAAGCCATTTCCTTTTAGTTTTCATTGACATAATGTTTTGATAGTCCTAACATTTCAAGCTTGTTGATTTTAATCATTTTATAATTTTAGATTGTACTTTTAAATAGATTGATTTACCTAGATCTTTCTGAATCTAAAAATTGCAAAATATTAATGTATATTGTGTATATTATAGGTTACATAGGTTAGGTTTGAAAAAAAATCTGTTACTTCTTATAACTATTTTTTATTTTACACAACAACAGCTTGGTTCAGCTTTTTCAAGTTTTTGACGACATTTTTGTATCGTGTTAAGAGATGGCTAAAATATATATAGGTCTGTGACGATGCGAAAAATGTTCCTGAACATTAATTTATTTAACTCTTGAATGAATACGGAAACACCCGAAGAGGTATAGTCCGTTCAAGAAAAATAATTTCTAGTTCTATTTCTTTTATACTTCACACAAATATAACAATCAAACTAGTTTTCCCAGTGTGGCCAACGAGCTAGTCATTCTTTTTCCAGCGATATACACCAACTGTCAATTTGGCAAGGAAAATCAGAGTCATCTTGGAGATCAGTACCCACCCAGGTTTTTGAGCCCGCCCAGTTTCCACAAACTGAATAGAGGTATTGGTAAAGAGAAAACTTTAAATAATTTAGTTTGATACATTTTCATTATCCTATGGAGCTGAAATTGTGCCCATAAACTTGTGCTAGTGACAACACACCAAAGTACAAATTTCAGAATGATTAGTTTATATTTTTGTTTGACTGTTAAAATCCATTGTTCCATCTCTGGTGTGAAATTGTATTTTTGCTATGACTGGGTATCAGTACATGGCCGCCCCCCCCCCCCCTCTGTGCACAGGTTAATCACAACTCTTCTTCTTCCGTTTCCGTTTGGCTATGTTCATGTGTAAAAGAAATTTTGTAAACCCCGCATCTTTGGATACCCCGAACAGCTGCCACCCGTTTATAAAAACTGGTATAAACCGCGGGTTATATGCTCGAAAATACGATAACTATTTCTATTTGGTGTATCCGGTGGGTATAAAACGGAAGTATCTTACTGCTTAAAGAGATGTCTTTTGAATGCTTTTTTTTTTTTTAAATTAGGTTCTTGAGTACATAGAAGAGTTATCGAAACTTGTAAGCTTTAAAACAAAACTTGACTACATATGAAGATGTATACTAATATTACAGAGATATCTATTAAATATAAGAGACGATTACAGTCTACTCTTCAAGAAATTCATTAGACTGCTTACAAAAGTCATTTGTTTTTATTAAGACATACAACAAACTTGCATGGCCAGGATTTATTCCTTACATAAAAGCACAAACTTTCTTACTTACAACTATTCCAATAAAAGAGTCCTTGTAATCACAACAAATTTCCGTAAGGATCAATAAAGCAGTCTTAGTCTTAGTCTTAGTCTTAGTCTTAAGAATGTGGCTAGGGGCTTGGAACACGTACAAGGAGGCCAGTGTTTACTGAGAAACTTTCTGTTGCTTTGGGAGGTCTGCTGCAGTACCTCCCTCTGTCAGGGAACAACAGGCCTTAAAGTGGTCAGGCAGGTCAGTTGTCAGCACCCCTTTTGGCTGATATATTATTGTTATTACTATTATTATTATTTTACTTAAAAAGTAAATATGTTTGGATTTGCTTAAAGAAAGTTAAGTAGAACGGTCTACATTTGTCGTTTGGGTCGGGTAATAGATCCACGACCTTGACATTAACCCGCTCCCCGAATATTCCATTAAGGGTTATGTCTCAATAAAAAGTGTCCGCACCAAGTGTAAAGGACCTAGGGACCAGAACACTTTCAACCAACAGCATCGACTGATTGCTGACTGGACTGAACACACACAAAAAAAGTGTTAATTTGACTGTGGACCTAAGCAATGAAATGTTCTCCCTTGGACTGTGCGGTGCCGGATTCAAACGCGGAGTAGCCCATCACGCTCTGGGCCCATCATGTGCTGGCGACGCCGTGACGTCACGTTTTTGCTGTTTGATTTTGTGAAATGGAGCGGCGGAGAAGCGTGCGGATGGATACTTTGGAACTCTTTTCCATAAAAACTCTTCTCTTTATTGCCTTCGTCTGTTAGGTTTATTATTATTTCGTTCCCGAAATTGCTGTCTCTCATGTCGGTAAATTTCTCAAATTGCTTTTCTAGCGTACATTGGTGTGAGAACTGAAAGCATTGAGCTAAAGATGTTTCTTAAAACAGCGAAGTTTTAGAGTCCAGGCGTTAATTATGTTGCTGTGGATTGGATTATGGCACCAACAACCAGTGCGAGATTGATACGGACATTTTGAACATTAATGTTAACGGCTTGATTCACAAATACTCATTATAAAAAACTGGCTTATTTAATTAATAACTCAAACACTAAAGAAGAGCTATTGAAATCATAGTTTCACTTCATGTTTGGCGAGCACTAACATATCAAAACTTGAAATTTGATCTGTATCATTTACAAACGAACAAAAAAGAAACAAAAAAATACAACCGGATCTACAGGGGATGTTTACGAGTTTGTGAACATATACGTTGTTATTTTTTTGCATTTTAGTTGTAGTTGTAGGTATAAATATATAGTTTCGATCAAATTTGATGACTTAATAAACTGGAACAGACACAACGTAGAGCAGTGAGATTCATAACAAACGAATATTCACATTTGGTTAAAGTAACACCTATAGTAAAATCATTACATTTAAAAACCCTTCAAGACAGAAAACTTAAAAGTAAAGTAGCAATTATACATAAAACACTGAACTATAATCTTCAAATACAAAAACAAAACCTAATAAAATACTCAGAAAGACACAAAGATAAAAGCAAATTCCTTGTTCCATTTGCCAGGACTAATTTACACAAATGCTCTTTCCATCCTAGTGCTATTAGAGCATTGAATGGGTTGCCTAAGTCAGCCTGGAAAACCAGTGACTTGTCAGAAAATAGTCATTGATTAACATGCATGACTAGATAGACCTAGGGATGTAGGTCGTAATAATTTTTTTTAAAGTAACGTCTATATTTCATAAGATAAGATAAGATGATACCCTTTGACCTCCATACTGCTTTTGTGAAACTTTTTTTTTCTTGTGACAGTCTTACCTCCCTTGAATCTAAGGGAAAACAGTTTTCGTTTTTTTACGTAAAATGTTTTTCTTTCGGATTCGCGGTTCTCAACTTGTAAAGCGCTCCACAAAATGGTATCGATTAAATAGAGTTCAGCGTTATTATTACCACTAATTTTCAACTAGGATGTGTGCTGTAAACAGTAGTAGATTGTGTAGTTCTGCCCTGCAAGAAGACATTTAATAAGGAAGGCACGCGGCTTACTTTATTTTCCCTCCTGACCTCACAAGTAAATATTGATATGCTGTAATCAGTTTTATATGAACAGTAGAGATCGAGTGAATCCATGATAGGTCTAGTAAATCCATGATAGGTTTAGTAAATCTAGGATAGGTCTAGTAAATCTAGAATAGGTCTAGTAAATCTAGGTTATTTCTAGTAAATCCATGATAGGTCTAGTAAATCTAGGATAGGTCTAGTAAATCTAGGATAGGTCTAGTAAATCTAGGATAGGTCTAGTACATCTAGGATAGGTCTAGTAAATCCATGATAGGTCTAGTAAATCTAGGATAGGTCTAGTAAATCTAGGATAGGTCTAGTAAATCTAGGATAGGTCTAGTAAATCTAGGTTATTTCTAGTAAATCCATGATAGGTCTAGTAAATCTAGGATAGGTCTAGTACATCTAGGATAGGTCTAGTAAATCCATGATAGGTCTAGTAAATCTAGGATAGGTCTAGTAAATCTAGGATAGGTCTAGTAAATCTAGGATATGTCTAGTAAATCCATGATAGGTCTAGTAAATCTAGGATAGGTCTAGTAAATCTAGGATAGGTCTAGTAAATCTAGGATAGGTCTAGTAAATCTAGGTTATTTCTAGTAAATCCATGATAGGTCTAGTAAATCTAGGATAGGTCTAGTAACTCTAGGATAGGTCTAGTAAATCTAGGATAGGTCTAGTAAATCTAGGTTATTTTTAGTAAATCCATGATAGGTCTAGTAAATCTAGGATAGGTCTAGTAAATCTAGGATAGGTCTAGTAAATCTAGAATAGGTCTAGTAAATCTAGGATAGGTTTAGTAAATCCATGATAGGTCTAGTAAATCCATGATAGGTCTAGTAAATCTAGGATAGGTCTAGTAAATCTAGGATAGGTCTAGTAAATGTAGGTTATTTCTAGTAAATCCATGATAGGTCTAGTAAATCTAGAATAGGTCTAGTAAATCTATGATAGGTCTAGTAAATCTAGGATAGGTCTAGTAAATCTAGGATAGGTTTAGTAAATCCATGATAGGTCTGGTAAATCTAGGATAGGTCTAGTAAATCTAGGATAGGTCTAGTAAATCTAGGATAGGTTTAGTAAATCCATGATAGGTCTAGTAAATCCATGATAGGTCTAGTAAATCTAGGATAGGTCTAGTAAATCTAGGATAGGTCTAGTAAATCTAGGTTATTTCTAGTAAATCTAGGATAGGTCTAGTAAATCTAGGATAGGTCTAGTAAATCTAGGATAGGTCTAGTAAATCTAGGATAGGTCTAGTAAATCTAGGATAGGTTTAGTAAATCCATGATAGGTTTAGTAAATCCATGATAGGTCTAGTAAATCCATGATAGGTCTAGTAAATCTAGGATAGGTCTAGAAAATCTAGGATAGGTCTAGTAAATCTAGGATAGGTCTAGGATAGGTTTAGTAAATCGTGGATAGGTCTAGTAAATCCATGATAGGTTTAGTAAATCTAGGATAGGTCTAGAAAATCTAGGATAGGTCTAGAAAATCTAGGATAGGTCTAGGAAATCTAGGATAGGTCTAGAAAATCTAGGATAGGTCTAGAAAATCTAGGATAGGTCTAGAAAATCTAGGATAGGTCTAGTAAATCCATGATAGGTCTAGAAAATCTAGGATAGGTCTAGTAAATCTAGGATAGGTCTAGAAAATCTAGGATAGGTCTAGAAAATCTAGGATAGGTCTAGTAAATCCATGATAGGTGGTATGCACGCTTAACTGTTGTGCGGTCGTTTCGATGGTCCCGGCTTCACACCGTTCCTGCTGCCATCGTCTTTGGGAGTTTTGGGCCTTTGAACTAGGAAAAAGATTATCTAAAGCGCTGAAGGAACACCTGAAACATGTAAAACATTTTACAAAACAACAACAACAAAAAACAACAACACACCATTAGGTCAAGGAAAGTTTGATGAAGTCAAGGTCCTGTTATATAAAGCAATTAAAAGTCTATCAAATCAAGGCGGTCTTTGAAATCAACAAAAAGTCAAAATTAAGGTTATAGCAATGAATTCAAGAAAAGATAGCAGAATTCAAGAAGAGATAGCAGAATTTAAGAAAAGATAGCAGAATTCAAGAAAAGATGTAGCAGAATTTAATAAAAGATAGCAGAATTTAAGAAAAGATGTAGCAGAATTTAAGAAAAGATGTAGCAGAATTTAAGAAAAGATGTAGCAGAATTCAAGAAAAGATGTAGCAGAATTCAAGAAAAGATGTAGCAGAATTTAAGAAAAGATGTAGCAGAATTTAAGAAAAGATGTAGCAGAATTCAAGAAAAGATGTAGCAGAATTTAAGAAAAGATGTAGCAAATTAAAGAAAAGATGTAGCAGAATTTAAGAAAAGATGCAGCAGAATTCAAGAACAGATTTAGCATAATTTAAGCAAAGATGTAGCAGAATTTAAGAAAAGATGGAGCAGAATTCAAGAAAAGATGGAGCAGAATTCAAGAAAAGATGGAGCAGAATTCAAGAAAAGATGGAGCAGAATTCAAGAAAAGATGTAGCAGAATTTAAGAAAAGATGTAGCAGAATTCAAGAAAAGATGTAGAAGAATTTAAGAAAAGATGTAGCAGAATTTAAGAAAAGATGGAGCAGAATTCAAGAAAAGATGTAGCAGAATTTAAGAAAAGATGTAGCAAAATTAAAGAAAAGATGTAGCAGAATTTAAGAAAAGATGCAGCAGAATTCAAGAACAGATGTAGCATAATTTAAGCAAAGATGTAGAAAATTCAAGAAAAGATGGAGCAGAATTCAAGAAAAGATGTAGCAGAATTCAAGAAAAGATGTAGCAGATTTCAAGAAAAGATAGCAGAATTCAAGAAAAGATACCAGAATTTAAGAAAAGATGTAGCAGAATTCAGGAAAAGATGTAGCAGAATTCAAGAAAAGATGTAGCAGAATTCAAGAAAAGATGTAGCAGAATTCAAGAAAAGATGAAGCAGAATTCAAGAAAAAATAGCAGAATTCAAGAAACGATAGCAAAATTCAAGAAAAGATGTAGCAGAATTCAAGAAAAGATGTAGCAGAAGTCAAGAAAAGATGGAGCAGAATTCAAGAAAAGATGGAGCGGAATTCAGGAAAAGATGGAGCAGAAATTAAGAAAAGATGTAGCAGAATTCAAGAAAAGATGTAGCAGAATTCAAGAAAAGATGTAGCAGATTTCAAGAAAAGATAGCAGAATTCAAGAAAAGATGGCAGAATTCAAGAAAAGATGTAGCCGAATTCAAGAAAAGATGTAGCAGAATTCAAGAAAAGATGTAGCAGATTTCAAGAAAAGATAGCAGAATTCAAGAAAAGATGTAGCAGAATTCAAGAAAAGATGTAGCAGAATTCAAGAAAAGATGTAGCAGAATTCAAGAAAAGATGTAGCAGAATTCAAGAAAAGATGTAGCAGAATTCAAGAAAAGATGAAGCAAAATTCAAGAAAAGATAGCAGAATTCAAGAAACGATAGCAAAATTCAAGAAAAGATGTAGCAGAATTCAAGTAAAGATGGAGCAGAATTCAAGAAAAGATGTAGCAGTATTCAAGAAAAGATGTAGCAGAATTTAAGAAAAGATAGCAGAATTCAAGAAAAGATAGCAGAATTCAAGAAAAGATAGCAGAATTCAAGAAAAGATAGCAGAATTCAAGAAAAGATAGCAGAATTCAAGAAAAGATGTAGCAGAATTCAAGAAAAGATGTAGCAGAATTCAAGAAAAGATGTAGCAGAATTCAAGAAAAGATGTAGCAGAATTAAAGAAAAGATGGAGCAGAATTTAAGAAAAGATGTAGCAGAATTCAAGTAAAGATGTAGCAGATTTCAAGAAAAGATAGCAGAATTCAAGAAAAGATAGCAGAATTTAAGAAAAGATAGCAGAATTCAAGAAAAGATAGCAGAATTCAAGAAAAGATGTAGCAGATTTCAAGAAAAGATAGCAGAATTCAAGAAAAGATAGCAGAATTCAAGAAAAGATAGCAGAATTCAAGAAAAGATAGCAGAATTCAAGAAAAGATAGCAGAATTCAAGAAAAGTTGGCAGAATTCAAGAAAAGATAGCAGAATTCAAGAAAAGATGTAGCAGAATTCAAGAAAAGATGTAGCAGATTTCAAGAAAAGATAGCAGAATTCAAGAAAAGATAGCAGAATTTAAGAAAAGTTAGCAGAATTCAAGAAAAGATAGCAGAATTCAAGAAAAGATGTAGCAGATTTCAAGAAAAGATAGCAGAATTCAAGAAAAGATAGCAGAATTCAAGAAAAGATAGCAGAATTCAAGAAAAGATAGCAGAATTCAAGAAAAGATAGCAGAATTCAAGAAAAGTTGGCAGAATTCAAGAAAAGATAGCAGAATTCAAGAAAAGATGTAGCAGATTTCAAGAAAAGATAGCAGAATTCAAGAAAAGATAGCAGAATTCAAGAAAAGATGTAGCAGAATTCAAGTAAAGATATCAGAATTCAAGAGATGATGTAGCAGAATTCCCTAAAAGATGTAGCCGAATTGAAGGATCGGTCCATAAAACCAATATGTCAATGGTAGGTCGATGAAAAACTGAGTGATTTAACTCTTTCTCTCCTAATTGACGATGACAACGTTGTTATGACTCCATCAAACTAAACTAATTTTTGGATTTATTAACTTTAATTTGTGTTCTGTAAAAAGAGCATGCTTTCTTTTACAATTTAATACCAAATGTAACATTTTTTGATAACAAACAAAAACGTTCTTGAAGTTAAATGAATGATTCTATCGGAACAAAAAAAAATAATTATGGAGAGAAAGAGTTAAAGGCCCGTTAGGTTACGGAAAAGAGTGAGAGAATGCGTGAGTTACTTTACAACTTAGTACGAGATATTTACACAAGTCATTTTCGTTTTCTGTTTGAACCAAATATATCAAGCTAATGGAATGCCGAAACGCAAAAATAAAGCAATCATGTTAAAAAACAGGGAATTGTGGGAACGATGAAATGTGCAGATTGCGAATCGGAACAAATTCAATGAGCTGATGGAATGGCGTCAGAACATTGATGAATAAACCAAACACTGCTGGCTGGAAGAAAAGTGGGAACTGGGAAAGTGCCAGGGATGTGAAGTGGGACATTGCAGCGAAACTTTTTTGTGTGTACGAAGTTTTCTTATGTCTAAATGCCAGTTCGCATTTTCTAGTTCATCAATCTCTTTTGTGGGGGTCCCACAATCAATTAAGAATGTTGGAAGGTGAGTGTAGAGAGGTCCAGTTCTAATCTGTATAGTAGTCGGGTGTAGGGTGCTGAATAAGGGCACACTGGAGGAGACGGGGGGGGGGGTTCTGGTTGGAACTAAACAAACAAAACAAAACAACGAAACGCTGCTGTCTATCTGCAAGGTGAGAGATTCAAAAAGTGTTTTTTAGGTTGATAAAATAAAAAGAGGAAGTGTGTCTGTGCCGAGAAGATCAGTTTCTGACATCAATAAATGAAATAAACTATGTGAATAAAAAGTCTATGTATTGAATGAAGGTCATATCACGTTCAGTTCAACTGGCAAGAGGAGAGAATCAAAGGTAAAGGGAGAGAAGAACAAGCTAAATCTAAAAACAAATCCTTTAAAAAAAAAAGCTTATCTAAGGAAAAGAACTCTGCACTTACAACTATATATCTCATCAATGTAGAAGTTATCTCCCTTATTCGATGTCAAACACAATAGGTAATTACCAATAATTATTTGACTCATTAGTTAAATTTTTTAAATTGATTCATGTTTTGTTCGGTAAAAAAATATTTTTTTTTAATAATCAGTAATTAATAGAACAATTAATTTTGTTTCTTGATTCATGTCTTGTCTATGCCAATGAGTAATTGTACACATTGATCCGAAAATAGGTTTGGGAGAAATAACGTGTACAAACTTTTAACCAGACAGACAGAGTGAGTTCATATAAGCTTTGTAATAACTAGTTACTGAGACCAAGCCGTATTTGTCTAGATACAACGAAAGCTGTGAGTTGACAAAGAGATAAAGAAGTTTATCTCATTACTGAAAGAATCCAAGAGTTTATTCCAAGAAGGACAACTCTAGTGATTTGAAGTCAATGGTGTACTTTGATTGACAGACTTGTGTTTCAGAACTGAAAAGGAGCGAGAGGCCAATTTAAAAAGTCAAGAGTTCTGTGTTTGTTTTCTAAATGACAAAGCTTATATCAACTCAGTTTGCCTGTCAGCCTGTCCGGTAAAAGGATTGTACACGCTTTGAAATCGAAGCTTGTGTAGATTTATCGACTTAAGATTATCATTTTATGTTTTTATGTTTTAATTTAATACATCAATGTTTCCAAGGTCACACATGCTATTTCTAGACGATTCCCCAGCTGTCTATGTGGCAATTATAATCGTATCCCATCTTTTTTTTTTGGTTACGTACCATCAATATAAGACGATCGTTCCGGTTGTAGCGAATCATGGAAAGGATTGTAAGTTTCATTTCAGAATTTTTTTAAAAATGAAAGTTATTAGTTTCATAAATGTCAAAGACATTTCAGATTAGTTGGGAGCTACTATCGTTTCAGGTTTATTAGTTTCATGTCAGGTTGTTCTGTTATTGGTAATGGTACTTTCCATTACATTTTTTTTTTTTACTTTCATCTAAGTTTTGTTTGTTTCATAACAGGTTTGTTAATTTTTAAAAGTTTCTTGGTTTCATGTAAAGTTTGTTAGTTTTTTTAAGGTTTAAAGATAAAATTTCATCCAAGGCAAAAGACAGAAAGGAATAAAGAAAGACGGTAAACAGATCTTGTGTGATGCCCCAACGGTTCAACAGATTAAGGAGTTCTTGAAGACGAAGGTTAGGTTTGAGGTTTGTTAGTTTCATATCCGATTTTCCTAGTTTTATACATGGCTGATTCATTTTGTGTAAAACTATTTGTTTGTTAGCTTAATAACATTGATTCATTTAAATAAAAATTGTAAGCTTTGTAGAAGAGCAGAAAGCTGTAACTACAGGGTAGCTATTTATGTAACGTGATAAGAAAATATCCCAGCTAGTATAAAACACCTATTATTTTCTTCTTCCACTATTCCCATTGACCGCTATTACTCCTTGGTGTTTCTCTAACTGATGTATCTCACTGGTCGACCTCGCCACACTCCCCAGCCGAGCAAGGTCAAACACGTCATTGGATCCTAGGAGTGGCCCCTTAATAAATAAATAAACATTTTCTTTTACTTGTCTACAAGCGAGTAAAGATTTGTAGATGAGATTGACACATAGTCCAGTTAAGAACCAGCACAAAGACATCCAATCGGAAGAATGTTTCTTACTGCTAACACTGGGCTAAACACAGACACGTTTGCAAGATTTATTCCGTATTTTCAAATACCAAATTGGTTTAAGTTCTTTGTTAAACGTCTTACCAAAGTTTTACTGTTCAGCTGTTTGAGCCATACATGGTGTTTGTTGGGATTGGCACAGGTTAGGCTAGGCTGTTGGAAACACTCTCCTGTTGCTAATGGTGGACTGTTGGGAACACTCTCCTGTTGGTAATGGTGGACTGTTGGGAACACTCTCCTGTTGGTAATGGTAGGCTGTTGGGAACGCTTAGCTTTTGGTAAAGGTGGACTGTTGGGAACGCTCTGCTGTTGGTAATGGTTTGCTGTTGGGAACGCTCTCCTGTTGGTAATGGTGGACTGTTGGGAACGCTTAGCTTTTGGTAAAGGTGGACTGTTGGGAACGCTCTGCTGTTGGTAATGGTGGGCTGTTGGGAACGCTTAGCTTTTGGTAAAGGTGGACTGTTGGGAACGATCTGCTGTTGGTAATGGTGGGCTGTTGGGAACACTCTCCTGTTGCTAATGGTGGACTGTTGGGAACGCTCTCCTGTTGCTAATGGTGGACTGTTGGGAACACTCTCCTGTTGATAATGGTGGACTGTTGGGAACACTCTCCTGTTGGTAATGGTAGGCTGTTGGGAACGCTTAGCTTTTGGTAAAGGAGGACTCTTGGGAACGCTCTGCTGTTGGTAATGGTGGGCTGTTGGGAACGCTTAGCTTTTGGTAAAGGCTGACTGTCGGGAACGCTCTCCTGTTGGTAATGGTGGACTGTTGGGAACGCTCTGCTTTTGGTAATGGTGGACTGTTGGGAACGATCTGCTGTTGGTAATGATGGACTGTTGGGAACGCTCTGCTTTTGGTAATGGTGGACTGTTGGGAACGATCTGCTGTTGGTAATGATGGACTGTTGGGAACGCTCTCCTGTTGGTAATGGTGGACTGTTGGGAACGCTCTTCTGTTGGTAATGGTGGACTGTTGGGAACGCTCTGCTGTTGGTAATGGTGGACTGTTGGGAACGATCTGCTGTTGGTAATGATGGACTCTTGGGAACGCTCTCCTGTTGGTAATGGTGGACTGTTGGGAACGCTCTTCTGTTGGTAATGGCGGACTGTTGGGAACACTCTCCTGTTGGTAATGGTGGACTGTTGGGAACGCTCTTCTGTTGGTAATGGCGGACTGTTGGGAACGCTCTTCTTTAGGTAATGGTGGACTGTTGGGAACGCTCTTCTGTTGGTAATGATGGACTGTTGGGAACGCTTAGCTTTTGGTAAAGGTGGACTGTTGGGAACGCTCTGCTGTTGGTAATGGTGGGCTGTTGGGAACGCTTAGCTTTTGGTAAAGGTGGACTGTTGGGAACGATCTGCTGTTGCTAATGGTGGACTGTTGGGAACGCTCTCCTGTTGCTAATGGTGGACTTTTGGGAACACTCTCCTGTTGGTAATGGTGGACTGTTGGGAACACTCTCCTGTTGGTAATGGTAGGCTGTTGGGAACGCTTAGCTTTTGGTAAAGGAGGACTCTTGGGAACGCTCTGCTGTTGGTAATGGTGGGCTGTTGGGAACGCTTAGCTTTTGGTAAAGGCTGACTGTCGGGAACGCTCTCCTGTTGGTAATGGTGGACTGTTGGGAACGCTCTGCTTTTGGTAATGGTGGACTGTTGGGAACGATCTGCTGTTGGTAATGATGGACTGTTGGGAACGCTCTGCTTTTGGTAATGGTGGACTGTTGGGAACGATCTGCTGTTGGTAATGATGGACTGTTGGGAACGCTCTCCTGTTGGTAATGGTGGACTGTTGGGAACGCTCTTCTGTTGGTAATGGTGGACTGTTGGGAACGCTCTTCTGTTGGTAATGGTGGACTGTTGGGAACGCTCTGCTGTTGGTAATGGTGGACTGTTGGGAACGATCTGCTGTTGGTAATGATGGACTCTTGGGAACGCTCTCCTGTTGGTAATGGTGGACTGTTGGGAACGCTCTTCTGTTGGTAATGGCGGACTGTTGGGAACACTCTCCTGTTGGTAATGGTGGACTGTTGGGAACGCTTAGCTTTTGGTAATTGTAGGCTGTTGGAAACGCTCTGCTACTGGTAATGGTAGGCTGTTGGGAATGCTCTGCTACTGGTAATGGTGGACTGTTGGGAACGCTTAGCTTTTGGTAATGGTGGGCTGTTGGGAACGCTGTCCTGTTGGTAATGGTGGACTGTCGGGAACGCTCTGCTGTTGGTAATGATGGGCCGTTGGGAACGCTCTGCTACTGGTAATGGTGGACTGTTGGAAACGCTTAGCTTTTGGTAATGGTGGGCTGTTGGGAACGCTCTCCTGTTGGTAATGGTGGACTGTTGGGAACGCTCTGCTGTTGATAATGATGGGCCGTTGGGAACGCTTAGCTTTTGGTAATTGTGGACTGTCGGGAACGCTCTGCTGTTGGTAATCCTGGGCTGTTGGTTTTGCGATTAGATGAAATTTTAATGTGGGTTCTGTTCTGAGTTGTATAATTCTAGTTTGCTCTTTGTGGGGAAAGAAGTTAATATTGCCTAGTTTTTTGGTGGGACGGTGCTATGACAATTTCTCTTTCAATAGCTCGTCCTTTGCATCCTAATGCCACTGGTTGAGTTTATTTTCTTTTTTATGTGAAAGCTAAATGACACTGCCTTATCTGTGATATAATTTACCGGTATTTCCGGTTGTTCCATTGCTGATTAGATTCAAGTAACTAGGATGCCCTGTGTAGGACTTTTATGAAGGCTTAAACTTTAAATAAACAACTTTTATATTAATATATATATATATATATATATATATATATATAATATATATATATATCATGGGCGTAGCCAGGATTTTTTAGGGGGGGGGGGTCTACCCCCCCGTTCCCCCTTGCAAAAAATTATATGTGTGTATGTGTGTGTGTGTACATAATTTTTATTTAATTCTGACCCTTCATTCTTTAGGAAGACGGTTATTCCTGGATTAATGGAAAAATTGTAGGCTCCCCGCCTTTGACAGCTAGGGGGTCTGAGGGAGCGCTAGGATGCCCCCAGCGCGGGGCAGAGCCCCGCCGCCAAGTACTATTTCTGATATTGAAAGCCAACAAAATGCATATTCTGAGGTATCTACAGTGTATTTTCCTGCTATTAAAAAGTTTTATTTCAAAAACTCTTTTTACTGACTAAAACCCCCCTCCCCAGGGCCGTTCGGTGCATTTGCCGTCAAGCTGATTCCACAAAAATCTTGTAATGTCAGAAGCCTCTTCCCACCTTCTCTTAGGACCTCCATGAATGTGTTGCGCCAAGTTGTACTAGGATGCCATCGCAACTCTTATTATGCGTAATTCATTTGTCGGAGAACATGTCCCGCATACCTGATGCGACGCTCTGTCACAATCTTACTAAGGGTTCGACTCTCAGTTCGGCATGGGATTTTTTAAATTTAGACCCGATCTCTATAACTGACTTAAACTGACTCCTAAAGTCGGTCTTAGCCATCTTTGTTGAGCCACATTTAGTGTTTTTCAATTTCGGCAGTATAATTCGCTTTGTTTTTAATATTGAAGAGGTATTTTTTAGCTTCAAACCCCGCTGAAGGAGGGTTTTAACTCAAAACCCCCATGTAGGGATTTTTAAAGTCAACCCCCCCCCCTGGTAACCGGGTTTTAAACTCAAAACTCCTGGTATAGGGTTTTAAACTCAAAACCCCCTGGTAGGGGATTTTAAACTCAAAAACCCTTGGTTGTGCTGGGGCAAGTGATGGCTTAGTATTAAAATCACACCTAAAATAAACAAAATCAAAGCAATAAATCAGTCACTCAATTCCGTCCCCCCCCCTGGATTTCATTTCGGGGGGGGGGGTTGAACCCCAAGAACCCCCCCTGGCTACGCCCATAATATATATATATAAATATAAATGAATTTAATTAGCTTTGATTTTAGTACTTGTAAATTTAATCCGTTTTGCATTTAGTGTGTACATTTCTTAGATTTTATTTTTCATTTTTGATATTGTGGAAGTCCCTTTTCCATGACAAGGCTCTAGGCGGATGCATTGTCACCTAATAGGGCCCTGGTTCTATGGCAAGGCTCTAGGCGGATGGCCTGTCAACTAATAGGGCTCTGGTTCCAGGGTAAAGCTCTAGGCGGATGGCCTGTCAACTAATAGGGCCCTGGTTCCAGGGTAAAGCTCTAGGCGGATGGCCTGTCAACTAATAGGGCCCTGGTTCCAGGGTAAAGCTCTAGGCGGATGGCCTGTCAACTAATAGGGCCCTGGTTCTATGGCAAGGCTCTAGGCTGATGGCCTGTCACCTAATAGGGCCCTGGTTCTATGGCAAGGCTCTAGGCGGATGGCCTGTCACCTAATAGGGCCCTGGTTCTATGGCAAGGCTCTAGGCGGATGGCCTGTCACCTAATAGGGCCCTGGTTCCAGGGTAAAGCTCTAGGCGGATGGCCTGTCAGCTAATAGGGCCCTGGTTCCAGGGTAAAGCTCTAGGCGGATGGAATGTCAACTAATAGGGCCCTGGTTCTATGGCAAGGCTCTAGGCGGATGGCCTGTCACCTAATAGGGCCCTGGTTCTATGGCAAGGCTCTAGGCGGATGGCCTGTCACCTAATAGGGCCCTGGTTCTATGGCAAGGCTCTAGGCGGATGGCCTGTCACCTAATAAGGCCCTGGTTCCAGGGTAAGGCTCTAGGCGGATGGCCTGTCAACTAATAGGGCCCTGGTTCCATGGCAAGGCTCTAGGCGGATGCCCTGTCGCCTAATAGGGCCCTGGTACCATGGATGACCCCGCCATTGATAATCCGTCTACCTTTTAGTTCCATTAATTCCAATGGGCCTATGGCACAGTCCACATACTATTTATCTTTCCATCTTGAATGTGTTTTTATTTTTGTAGAGCTCTGTCACTCTGTGAATGGCATGGAATAGTCTACTAACTTCACTTTATTTTATTGATGTTCAGACTACATCTAGCCCAACATACCCCTTTCTCTTTAATGATAGAGATAGCAGCCATACCCAAAACCTCATCGACATGCGGGGATCATAGAACAACTATTGACTTAACCCTAAACCCCAGCCTACACAAAATGAGTTTAACTAATAACGTACAATTCACGGTTTCCCCTAGTTGCTCCCTCCTTTTTTAAAAAAACTTTGTGACTTATTGTGAATGAAAACTATTTGAACACTGCACCTAGTTATTTCTCTTTGTTTTACGTGCATTCCTCAGAAACAGCATTCCACTCAAATACTCCAATATTAGCTTCAGACAAACGTAGATATGAATTTATATATATGGTGCCTCTGTAAGATGGTCACTGTGCCCTTTTATGGTGTGTCGTCTGGGATTCTAGTAGACTCCATAAACCATTGACCTATTCAATATAGTGCTATTGAATCTCATGGTTTACATTATCTAAATATTGTACTTTAGTTATATATATATATATCATATCATATACATATATACATATATATATCATGGGCGTAGCCGGGGAGGGGGGACGGAATTCACTGACTGATTTTTTGCTTTCATTTTGTTTATTTTAGGTGAGATTTTAATACTAAATCATCACTTACCACAGCACAGCCGAGGAGGTTTTGAGTTTTAAAAAAACCCTATCAGGGGGTTTTGAGTTTAAAAACCCCTCTACCAGGGGGCTTTGATTTTTAAAAAAACCTATCAGGGGGTTTTGAGATAAAAATCCCTCTACCAGGGGTTTTGCAGTTAAAGCCCCTCTTCTATAAACAAACCTAAAAAAATGCAAACGACAATCCCCAAATTCCAAGAAAACAGCTATGGAAGATTTTGACTTTAAAACCCCTCCAAAAATTACGATAAACACCTTCTCAATATAAAAAAAGCAAATTACACATTCAAAATTCTATGAGCCAAAAGAATTTGAGTTTACCCTCCACCTCCAGTTGGGGTTTGAAGCTAAAAAGTTCCTATTCAATATTTAAAAAAAGCAAATTACACACTATAGAATCTATGAGCGTAGCCAGCCAAAGGGGTTTTGAGTTTAAAACCCCCTGACAACCAGGTTTGAGCTGACAAAATATCTCTTCAATATTTAAAAAAAAAAAAAGTAAATTACGCGCTGAAATTGCTATGAGCGTACGCAAAGGGGGTCTTGAGTTTAAGTCCCCCTTCAGATGGTTTTGATGCTAAAAAATACCTCTTCAATATAAAAAAAAGTAAATTACACTAAAATTCTAATGAGGGATTTTGAGTTTAAATCCCCCTCCTCCAGATGGCTTTTTAAAAATTCCCCTACAGAGCGTTTTGAATTGAAAACCTCTCTCTTCAATATTATTTTAAAGCAAACTAGTCACCAAATTCTACGACCGTAGCTAAATGGGGCTTTGAATTTTAAAAAACACAAAAAAACTCCAGAGATTTTTTTAGTTTAAAACCTCTCAACAGATGATTTTGACGATTAAGCTTCCCTTTTCGATATCAAATCTAAAGCGAAATGCATGCATGTAATTCCAAGAGCGTAATCAAGAGAAGTTACACATTTCTAGCAGTGGCTGGGCTCCATTAATAAGGTGTGAATAGTCTTCTGCCAAAATTGAAAAACACTAAATGTGGTTCAACAAAGATGGCTAAGACAGATTTTAGGAGTCAGTTATAGAGATCGGGTCTAAATCAAAGAAATCAAATGTCGAACCCTTAGTAAGTGACAGAGCGTCGCATGAGGTTTTGCGGGACATGCTCTCCGACAAAATGAATTACGCATAATGAGAGTTGCAATGACATCCTAGTACAACTTGGCGCCACACTTTCATTGAGATCCTCATGGCAGGTGGGAAGAGGCTTCAGACATTGAAAGATTTTTGTGGAAACAGCTTGCCGGAAAAATGCGCCGAACAGCGCGAGAGGGTCTAAGTCAGTAAGAATAGCACGCAAGGTTTTTGAAATAAAACTTTTTAATAGCAAGATAATGCACTGTAGATACCTCAGAATATGCATTTTGTTGGCTTTCAATACCAGAAATAGTGCTCGGATGCGGGGCTTCGCCCCGCGCTGGGGGAGCGCTGTGACAGATTAGTGACAGATTATTTAATTTTGTAATTTCATAACTATAATACAAAAAGAAAAAGTATTGATTTGTACGATGGGGGAAATGCGATTGCATGTATTGCCCCTCCCACCTGGTACAACCCTTTTTCATTTAAATTTACTAATGATACAATCTGAGATTAGAGTATGGTACGACATAATATACAATATCAATACGTAGTTTATATTACATAGATATTGTATATTTTGTTAACAAACTATGATTCTTCACAAAAATAGGACCGCCCCCCCAGCACCCAGAGGGCTAGAGTGGGGAGGGCAGTACATGGAATCGCCCCCCCCCCCCTCACCCCACCGAATCGGCCGAAATACCAGAAAGGGAGCGACATAATATACAATTTATATATTAATTCAACAAATTTTGTTCACAAACTATGATTTCTCCATAAAAACGGACCGCCCCCCCCACTCACAGGGTTTAGGTGAGAAAGGCAGTAGAGGTATTCGCCCCCCCCCCCCACCAATCAGCAAATAGGGAACGACATAATATAAAGATCGATTTAAATATTAATAACAAGTTTTAATGACATAGATATTAAATTGATTTTGTTAGCAAGCTGTGATTTCTACAAACAAATTGGACCGCCCCCCCCCCACTCGAAAGTGTAGGGAGGGGGGGGCGGGATTGATACCATCGCCCCCTCCCGATCCCACCAAATCGGCCAACATACTAGATTGTGGGGGGGCGAAATAATCTAAAAATAGGTTTAAATATAAATAATTAGTATATATTTTTAACATAAGTAATAAATTCTTATACAAATTGTGTGAATCCTATACTAAAGTTCGTCCTCCCCCCCCCTTCGGGGGGCGGGGTCGGCCAAGTGGGGGGGGGGGAGATCGCCCCTACCGCCAGTGTACACTAGACATATTTTACCCGCGTCCCGCGGGTCTTTATTTGCGTATTACTGTCGATATAGTCACTGAGAGTGTTTATAAAACATTTAAACGAAATAATAATGTTATAAATAAAGCGAATGTGTAAATGTAAAAATAATATGAATGAAGCCATCAAATCAAAATAACTTATCTACTTAAATTCATTTTTCAAATTAAAACATTTGCTTGTAGGCCTACATATATTTGATTAAATTTTAAAATAAATAGACTTAATTTTGTATGTTCATGTGTTAAAGTATAAAGTAGATTTTGAGGTAGACATAGATCTAGATCTAGACTAATCTAGAGTAAAAAATTTGCTTTTATAGAGTTCATTCTGTGCTGCGTGAAGGCTTTGCTCTGCGCATGCGTGACCTTTTTTCATGAATGAATATAGGCCTACGCAGCTTTAGCGAACAGCGAACGAATGTATTAAAAATGCTTTAGAAAAACAAATATGAATGTTAATTTGATTAAAATATGAAATGAATGGACTATAATTAGCATGTTCATGTGTTCAAGCATAAAACTATCTTTGCGAAAAGAAGTTTTATCTTCTTAGAGTTCAATAAGAATTTCAGACCTAGGAATAGACTCAGTAGAGAGATGTGTTAATGTGTAACCATTCGGTAATGTCTAATGAAAGAATGTGTATCGTGATATCTAAATTCGCAGACATAAATTACGAATTAATGTAAAAATGCATTTGAAACACAAATTTGAAGGTTTATTTGATTAAATAATGAAATCAATAAACTATATTTTTATTTAGTATTTTCATGTGTCAAAAAAACAAACAAACTATAAGTGCAAAGTTTAGTTTTTTAAAATTAGATCTAGATCTAAATCATTTCGATCTTTTCTCATGTCAACATTGTAAACATGGCCTAAATCCATAAAATACTATAGCTGTATAGAGTTGGTCTTTTTTTTTCGAGTGTCTTAAGTTTGTTTTAGGGCTACAATACATACACTACGGTCTAAGTTAGTACCCAAGGAACATTTCTGCCAAGTTTTATCAAGATTGGTCAAGCGGTTTTTATTTTTTTTTCTATACGGGGACATACATACATGCATACATGCATACATAAGCCAAACATTCTACTTTATAGTATTGATATATAGTATAGAATAGATAGTATTTGGGAGGTTCTTAACTGATCAAGTGGGGAGCTTGAGAGCTATTCTGATTAAACTCGGCTTCAGAGCTAAGGTTGCTTATCTTATCTTATATAATACAGACGTTACTTCAAAAAAGAAGATGATTACGTCCTACGCGTCATGCATTTAGTCATGCATATTAACCAATGACTTAAATTCTGCCAAGTCACTGGTTTTTCTGGCTAGCTCAGGCAACCCATTCCATGCTCTAATAGCACTAGGGAAGAAGGAGTATTTGTACAAATTTGTCCTAGCATATGGGACGAGGAATGTGCCTTTATTTTTGTGTCTTTCAGAGTATTTTATTAGATTTTGTTTTTGTATTTGAAGATTATGGTTCAGTGTTTTATGTATAATTGCTACTTTACTTTTGAGTCTTCTGTCCTGAAGGCTTCCTAAATTTAGTGATTTTACTGATGGTGTTACTCTAGTCAAATGTAAATATTCGTTTGTTATGAATCTCACTGCTCTATTTTGTGTTTGTTCCAGTTTCTTAATGTTTTCTTGAGTTGAGGGGTCCCAAACGGTGGATGCATATTCTATTATTGGCCTAACCAAGGTTAAATAACATTTTAGTTTTATGTTCTTATTTGATTTATAGAAATTTTTTTTAATAAACCCTAATGCTTTGATTGATTTTTTTTATAGTTTCATCAATATGTGGATTCCATGACAGTTTTTCATTTATTATAACACCTAGGTATTTTGCGTTTTTAGTCTGTGTTACTGGTTTGCCATGAATAAGATAAGTGGAATTAATTTGTTTTAGTTTTTTTGTTACTCTTAACAACTGACATTTTTCTGGGTGGAAAGACATGCTCCAATTTGATTACCATTTCTGTAATTCATCTAATTCTCTTTGTAAAATATGTGTGTCTTGTATTATTTTTATTGTTCTATATATTATGCAATCGTCTGCAAATAATCTGACTTTTGTTCCTGAACTAATGCAATTTGGTAAATCATTTATGTAAACTAAAAATAGTAGTGGACCTAAGACTGTTCCTTGAGGTACACCTGAGTTTACTGTTATTGGTGTTGATTTAGAGCCATTTATTATTACAGTTTGTTCTCTCCCTATCAGAAAATCTTTAATCCACTGATGCAGTGGACCATTAATGCCGAAATATTTTAATTTTTTAAGCAAACTATGGTGGTGAACTTTGTCAAAAGCCTTGGAAAAATCTAGTAAGATAGCATCTATTTGTTCACTATTATCTAAACCTTTTGAAAAATCATCAATTAGTCCTATTAGTTGTGTTTCACATGATCTATATTTCCTAAAGCCATGTTGGTATGGGGTGAGGACATTATGTTTGTCTAAGTGGTTTATGATGTTGCTACATATTATGTGTTCTAGGATTTTACATGTGATGCTGGTAAGTGATACTGGTCTGTAGTTTCCTGGATCAGATTTTTCTCCTTTTTTAAATAGGGGGGTGACATTAGCTTCTTTCCAGTCCTTTGGTACTCTGCCCTGGTTAAGCGATGCCTGAAAGAGTATTTTGAACACTGGGGCTAGCTCATTGCTTAGTTCTTTGAGTAATCTAGCTGGAATACCATCAGGTCCAGACGCTTTATTTGGTTTGGTGTTGGCTAATAGTTTTTGAATTCCATTTTCTTGTACAACTAAATCTTCTATGTTGTCTACTTGGTTCAAATTAAGAATTATGTCTTTGTCTCCTGGGGCTGAGAATGCTGATGCAAAGTATTTGTTTAGGATGTTTGCTTTAGTTTCATTATCATTATGTATTATGCTATGTTCATCTTTTAATGGCGCTATGCCTGTTGTTTCCATTTTCTTAGACTTAATGTATGACCATAGGTTTTTGTTGTTATCTTTAGATATTACATTGTTTATGTATTCACTCTGCAGCTGTCTGCTTCCTTTTTGGGTTAGGTGTTTAATTTTTATATACTTTTTGTAAACTCTTTCTGCCTTGGTTTCTTTAAATTTTCTATATAGGTTTTCCTTCTGTTTACAAAGCTTCTTTAGTCTATTATTAAACCAGCATTTATTTATTTTGTTTGATGTGTATTTAGTTTATTTATCTTAACGCCCGATAGATTCCATACAGTTACTATCTATGTGAAATGATGCTGACATGGACACTAATTAAAAATGCAGTTTGTGTTTTATTCGGAAACCACTTTTTATAATTGCCGTATGTGTTTGTAATATGGGACTGGGACTGGTCTCGGTAAGGTCCGGCTTAAAATTTCTGGAGCCAAAGCGTGAAGTGTCGTAGATAGAGCAGATTCATCCAAATTTTTACAGAGATTTTGAAAGATGATGGCTGATTGGTTGAATTTCAAGACCATGACAAAATAAAAGTCTCGTTGAAAACATGACATTTACATCAGAGTACTATGGAGTCAAATACTTTCCATACTTGCAAGATTAACTTGTATGATAGTGAATTGTATGACTTTCCTAGTTATAACCGATAAGAGGAACGGAAAGAAAATTTTGATAGAAAATAATAATCGAAGGAGTCATCTGTCAGGTTTTGAACCCACGCCTTAAGTAATACGTTTGTTTTTAAAAGAAAACACAATGCGTGCATTAAAAATAAGCAATTTCTAGACCTATGACTTTACTGTACTCGCTGAGCCTAACACAACTAGAAATGAAAAGGAATTCTGTTCGGTGTGTCTAGTTCCTTACAAGGAGCTGAGCTGGTCATTATGTTTCCCCTCCCGCCCCTCCCCCCACCCCCATTTTCACGCAATGAGGGCTAGTTCACGAGTCCCTCCACGATGGCTAATTGTTTGATGGCTAGATGGTCAGGCTTTGAAGAGCTGCTAATACATCACCCTATTGGTCATTTCTATTCATTCGGTCAGTCTGTGGTCAGTAGAATCATCTCGACGGGGGACTTAGTTTTCATTACGTCTTATTGACTACTTCTGGTCCAGACCATTTTTGTGAGTGTGTTAGTTTTCTTTAAGATGGAAAGATGACTAGAGACTTCTTCTAGCCCAAAGTAAACGTTTTTTGAGTCACACAACTAAGTGACCAAATAGTTGTAGAGACGTTATACAAGATACAACCATTTATATTACTAGAATAATTATACAGCTTTTGATGTGTCAATATGTGTGAGTGGGGGTCTATCTATCTATCTATCTATCTATCTATCTATCTATCTACCTATCTATCTATCTATCTATCTATCTATCTATCTATCTATCTATCTATCTATCTATCTATCTATCTATCTACCTATCTATCTATCTATCTATCTATCTATCTATCTATCTATCTATCTATCTATCTATCTATCTATCTACCTATCTATCTACCTACCTATCTATCTATCTATCTATCTATCTATCTATCTATCTATCTATCTATCTATCTATCTACCTTTTTATCTATCTATCTATCTATCTATCTATCTATCTATCTATCTATCTATCTATCTATATACCTACCTACCTACCTATCTATCTATTTATCTATCTATCTATCTATCTATCTATCTATCTATCTATCTATCTATCTATATCTATCCATCTATCTGTCTATCTATCTATCTATCTATCTATCTATCTATCTATCTATCTATCTATCTATATCTATATATATATATATATATATATATATATATATATATATATCTAATCTATAAAGCATAAAAGTCTTTAAGAATTAATTATTTAGTTGGTTAGGGTAAACACTTGTTTTTCTTCATTCTGTCACCTTAGATTATAGAGACCGAACCAAAATACATTTCTGGCACGCCTGTCTAGCGCCGATTCATTGTCTGTTGTTCCTACTGTTTTGGGTTTGAACCCTGCCCACCCCTATCACCTGCTGTAGTAAAGGATGTTATCAACTTTAGTGTTGAAAAAGTCGTCTCAAAAGAGCCACATTTTATTTTATTTTAGAGAGGCAAAAGTCTTTGAAAATTGTAATTGTCTTGTTAGGGGAGAAATGTTAATTTTATCGTTGACGTATGGTCACCAGATTGTTGCCTGGTCTTTGGTTTGCGCGCGGCCATTCTCCGTCATCCAGCAGGAGGTTAGGGCGAGGATGTAGATGAGCTTGAACTCTGAAAGAACATCCGAAACATGTAAAACATTGTACCAACATTTTACAGATGTAGATCTTATTAGATATATATTGTCATGAAATCATTGCGCGTCTTAGATATTGTAATCACTTAAGTGAGGCAACTCAACGAGATATATGTGTTTATTTACAAGAGGACATGACAAACACATAGGACATCTGCCTTGAACACAACATCTTCATCTCGGCTCCAGACTTGGGCGGAAATAGTTCTTCTTCTAATGTTGACATCCTTTCCAGTCTATTCTATAACACTAGCTGCACTAGCTTAGATGGCGGTGCGCATGGCTATAACAATATGTAGACATTTTGGGTGGAAGCAATCTCAAATGCGATTCATTGACCATTCATTGACCATTCATTGACCATTCATTGACCATTCATTGACCATTCATTGACCATTCATTGACCATTCATTGACCATTCATTGACCATTCATTGACCATTCATTGACCATTCATTGACCAAGAATGTTGTACACAGCTAAGAATCAGAATTTAAATTTAATTCCTACATTCACAAAGGTCGTGAATTGTATACAAAATATCGAGTGATCCCGTCTATAAAAGCTTTCTAATGACGCCTTTGGAAACTTTTTTTTTTCGAGTAGCTTGGGGATTAGCTATTAGTTAGCACTAACCATCACTCACAGTAACGTTCACCATTTGAATAGGCAGCGTGAATGACCCCACCAATGACATCAGAGTTATGTGTTTTCCCAGACTTGTAAAGCTAAGAGTACTATTCTACAGCTCTGCGAGAAAGTTGTAAATAAAGTGTTTAGCTAGGACTACGAAGACGCTGAATGCGGGTACGCGGAGCTGTGAATAGAACTGTGATTCAAGATGGGAGTAGGGTATCTGCCAGTCACAGAATTCTTGAATTGAAAGCAGACGACATTGCGAGAAAGACGATCTAGAGCACAGATTCCTGGAAATATCCGGAAGAACGTTTAGAGTTAAAAGTCGGTAAGAGCAGAGAACTTTTCAGTGAAACATTAGTGTTGAGTTCTCTTCTTTCTTTATTCTCTTTATGTCTATCACTATCTTTCTTCTCTCTTTCTCTCTTTTATTTGCATGTCTTTCTCCATTTCTCTCATCTCTCCGTTTGCCTCACTATTTGTCTTTTCACAGTAGCTAGGCATCTTCTTCAGTATATAAAATCCTTGGTCCTGAGGACTGACTGACTGACTGACTGACTGACTGACTATCTCCCACTTGCAGTGAACGATGAAATACGAGAATGTAACCTATTACTTAACATAAGCCTAGAACTACTAAGCCTTTTTCAGGATCAAAATGTCAGCGGTTAAATTTACCAATAACGATTTTGTTTTATTGGCTTTTTCGACCCAATATGTTTTTGAAAGCCGACATTTAAATGTTCAAAGTACAACATTCTATTTTTTCTTCCGTTTTCGCTTTAAATTAGGCACTTGAGCATTGTGGAGTTACCTTTCCTTCAATCCAGCATTTTTCTCTTTCTATATTTCACTCTTCTCGCTATCTCTCCATTCCCTCCTTTTATTTGTCTATCTCCCTATTTTAGTTCTCTCTCCATTCTCTCCTTTCATTTGTCTATCTCCCTATTATAGTTCTCTCTCCATTCCCTCCTTTCATTTGTCTATCTCCCTATTTTAGTTCTCTCTCCATTCTCTCCTTTCATTTGTCTATCTCCCTATTTTAGTTCTCTCTCCATTCTCTCCTTTCATTTGTCTATCTCCCTATTTTAGTTCTCTCTCCATTCTCTCCTTTCATTTGTCTATCTCCCTATTTTAGTTCTCTCTCCATTCTCTCCTTTCATTTGTCTATCTCCCTATTTTAGTTCTCTCTCCATTCTCTCCTTTCATTTGTCTATCTCCCTATTTTAGTTCTCTCTCCATTCTCTCCTTTCATTTGTCTATCTCCCTATTTTAGTTCTCTCTCCATTCTCTCCTTTCATTTGTCTATCTCCCTATTTTAGTTCTCTCTCCATTCTCTCCTTTCATTTGTCTATCTCCCTATTTTAGTTCTCTCTCCATTCTCTCCTTTCATTTGTCTATCTCCCTATTTTAGTTCTCTCTCAATCTTTCTACCTTATATGTTTGGTTTTTGAATCGGTCACATAAATGTATTAAACAACAAGAAAACCTAAAAAATATTTTTAAAAAACGTAAATTAAATTTAATTGTATCAATTAGTTTGAATCAGTCATGTCATAGATCTAAACTAACAATAATACATCTGTGCGATTAGAAATATTTTTACTAATTTTTTTTTGTTTCAGGCTTTTAGCTTTCTAAATGCTTTATGATCCTATCACTTGTCTCAGTACGCTATGATCCTATCACTTGTGTCAGTACGCTATGATCCTATCACTTGTCTCAGTACGCTATGATCCTATCACTTGTCTCAGTACGCTATGATCCTATCACTTGTCTCTGGGAGGGGAAAGTAAGGGGTGATCATCTGGGTGAATGTTACAGTGATCGCTTTTGAAAACAATAAAAAAATAAAATTGTACGACATGATTTCAAACTCGAATGAATAAACTTTCTCAATTATTAAAATTATACCACACCACATCTGTTAAGTACAAATTCTTTCCTCTTATACGAGATACAAAGCAAAATAATTAATTGCAAATTACAAACGAACGAATTGGTTACTTTTTGTTTTGTTTTGTCAAATTGTGCCAAATCTCAACTTGATTCGAGATTGTATGTGTGAGAAAAATAACATGTACAAACTTTTTACAAGACAGACAGACAGACAGAATGAGTTGATATAAACTGTGTAAAAATAGAAACATATTTTAATAAATGTGAACCGTGCACCTTTGCTTTTAAGACTTTATATTCATATTGTATACCCATTTACAGGGCCGCCGTGTGGGTTGTTGCCACTTGCGTGCGAAATTAAAAAATGTCGCCCCTTCACCTTTTTTTTATCTAGAAAAAGAAATGTATTAGGACTGAGCTGGACACTAGACCAAAATCACCCGGGAATATAAATCCATTATTGTAGATCATTCCTTTTTTTCCCCTTTTCTATTCGCCCCGTTGTCGTCATGCCCTCTTAGAGGTTTGATTTCCTATTTTAACATTGCCATTTTTTTCTATTGCGACGTTACAAAGTCTTTTTCCAGTTTTATCAGTAATTGGGCAAAACCCCAGACAATGTTCATGTATTCCAACATGAGGTATATTAGAAACAGAAACAATAATTATAGTGATTAGTTCGGTATGAGACAATGACGGATTTTATTTTCTATTTCATTTAATTTTGAAATTGCCTGTATTAGTTGATACAAATAGCCCTTTTGTATGTGTCAAATAAACTATTTGTGGATCCTATAAAAGCGAGACATTGCCGATAATAATTCGTTCTATACAGAATTGCTAAAGCTGCTTTTCAAAATCATGCATTCTTTAATGTGTTGCATCTATTGTTGTTTTCTTTTGAAGAGCAATTTTATTTTTTGAATTTTCTTTCAGCATTAAATTCGTGTCTTTTCGGAATCAATATGACACTAATCATTTACTCCTTTTGTACCTACAATGTCATCTTTATTTATTCCTTCAACAACCGCCATGAACCATGAGATGTAAAATCAAGTCGCTCGAAAGCCATTGACCATGGACGTGGATCAACATTTTGTACACTTTAATAATGAATTGTATTTTGCAGAGATGCACAGTATCTCCACAATCATCTGACATACGTGGATTTAGATGTGCCTACAAATTTATCCAACACACCACTAGGATAAAATAAAGCAACTCCGCGCTGAATACTTTTCTTGAATTGACATAAAATAAATAATCCTAAGTACAAGTCACTTTTACAATGACTTGAAATAAAACACATTAAGGCAGTGTTTCGCAAACATTTCCGGGTGGAATCCAGGACATAACAAAATTTTTGTTCGATCCCCCCTGGGGACGCTGGGGACTTAGAGGATCTAGACGAGTCATTTTTTTTATTTTTGAAATAGTGTTGCCTACATAATTTTAAACGTGGTCTGATTTCGGGTCCGGGCCCCCCGTTGAGCGTATTCTGGCGTTATCAGCTTCAGAAATTCTTTCTCCAACCATTTACACCTTTTTCTCGCAACAAGATGAAGGAATATAAAAAGCCCAATATTAGTGAGTTTTCTTTTAACATGTACTATCCATTCTAGAAAAAAAAATCTAGTATAAAAAGGCAACCCTGGTCAATAGTATTATTCGAGTGACATTCTAGGTATATATAGCACACGGACCTAATCATGGTAAGACAAAAGTGCTTAAAATTTGTCAAGCTTACCAGGTCCTACCACAGTGCAGACTGCGACACAGATCACTCCTTGGTATGTTGTAAGATCAATCCTCTTCCAAAAAAAATCCACCATACCAAGCAGATTGGAAGATCTCAATCGGATGTAAGCAAGATGTGTCACCCTGATCTCCAGATACAGTTTGCGGAATCTTTTGAACGCGAGTATAAAAATATCTCTGAAAATACAGCAACTGAAAAATGGGAACACCTCAAGTCCACCATACAAAAGACTTCCCTGGAAATCTTTGGAAGAAAAATTACAAAACAAAATGATTGATTCGACTCTAAAGCAGTTATTTTAGCACCTGTCATCAGAGCAAAGAGAGATGCACTCGCTACTTACAAGGCAAAACCTACCCAACGCAACCTGCTAAACCTGAAAGAAGATAGAGCCAATGCACAGAGGACAGCAAGGATATGTCTCAATGAATACTGAGTAGAGCTCAGTGAGAGTATTCAGCTCGCAGCCCAAGTGGGCAACATAAGAGGGATGTACCAAGGAATCAAAAAGGCTCTCGGACCCTCCCTAAACAAGACAGCACCTCTGAAATCAACCAATGGGGAAATTATCACAGACAAGTGCCAACAAATGCACAGATGGGTTGAACATTACTCTGAGCTCTACGCCACAACTAGCTCAGTCTCTGACTCAGCCCTTAAGGCCATCATACAATTACCCACAATGAACGAGCTAGATGAAACACCCACCCTTTCAGAGCTCAACAAAGCCATAGACAACATTGCTGCCCGCAAAGCACCCGGAAGCGATGGTATTCCCCCAGATCTTCTAAAACAATGCAAAACTACTCTAATCCAACCTCTACACGAACTGCTTTGCAAATGTCGGCAAGAAGGTGCTGTGCCACAAGACCTGTGGGGTGCTAAAATCATTACACTGTATAAGAACAACGGTGACAGAAGCGACTGCAACAATTACAGGGGAATCTCCCTCTTAAGTATTGTAGGCAAAGTCTTTGCTCGAGTGATACTTCCCAGGCTACAAAAACTCGCTGATCGGGTCTATCCAGAATCACAATGCGGCTTTCGCTCAGGGAGATCCACGGTTGACATGATTTTCTCCATCCGCCAACTCCAGGAAAAGTGCAGAGAACCAAGGATGCCTTTGTACATTGCGTTTATTGACCTGACAAAGGCCTTCGATCTAGTTAGCAGAGATGGCCTCTTTAAAATTTTACAGTTAATAGGCTGTCCACCCAAGCTATTAAAAGTAATCATATCTTTCCACCAAAATATGATGGGTACAGTGCAATTCAACGGTTCCAGCTCTGAAAGTTTCAGTATAAACAGCGGAGTTAAACAAGGATGTGTCCTGGCCCCAACCCTCTTTGGAATACTATTTTCACTGCTAATCCACAACGCGTTTGACAAATCCACTGAAGGCATCTATCTTCATTCCATATTTGATGGCAAACTCCTAAATATTGCCAGACTGAGGGCCAAAACTAAAATCAGAGCCAACCTCGTAAGAGATATGCTATTCGCGGATGACGCAGCGGTAGTGGCACACACACAAATGGAACTTCAGTCACTAATGTCCCGCTTCTTTCAGGCCTTGCGCGATCAGGTATTCCCAGCATTTTTACAGCCCTCAGACAACGCCGTTTGCGCTGGCTTGGACATGTTCGCCGGATGGAGGACAAGCGCATCCCGAAAGTCATCCTCTATGGTCAACTCGCGACTGGCAGAAGAAAAGTTGGTCGCCCCCACCTCAGTTACATAGATGTAATAAAACGTGACCTCAAATCAGTGAACATCAATACTGACAATTGGGAAGACATAGCTCTAGACCGCAACAGGTGGAGAGAGACAGTGACAAAGAAAGCTATGGACAGTGAAAGTACATGGGTCTCAGCCCAGGAAAAAAAACGCACAATCCGAAAAACGGCCAGCTCCTCTCCCACCGAAGCAAAAGCCACCTTAACCTGCGCTATCTGTGGACGGGTGTGTCTCTCCAAAATAGGGCTCCACAGCCACATGAGGAAGTGTGCTCTAAGATGAACCATAGTCGTCCTACGACAGAAAGAGGCCAATGATACTATCTCCACAATCATCTGACATACGCGGATTTAGATGTGCCTACAAATTTATCCAACACACCACTAGGATAAAATGAAGCAACTCCGCGCTGAATACATTTCTTGAATTGACATAAAATAAATAATCCTAAGTACAAGTCACTTTTAGAATGACTTGAAATAAAACACATTAAGGCAGCGTTTCTCAAACATTTGGGGAGTAAATCTAATTTTCACAACACAAAGACATGGTATTTATTTCAAATACGTACTTTTTTTTTGTATATAAAGAGCAGGTCATCTCCTAACACTTTAAACCCCTAAATAATAATTTCTAATTTCTCTTAACAACCTTTAAAAACTGTTTCTATTATAACACTCCTTAGATGTTCAGAACTTTTTAAAACTGTCATACAGTACTTACCGTGTGTCACATTACAGTATAAAAAGAAGTTAATTACCATGAGTATATTGTCATAGAAATAGTATTTTAGTATTAGAGTTAATATTATATTTGTAATATATATTTTTTCTACACATTTAAAAAATTTTTTTAATGCAACTTTTGTGATATTGTAATACTCCTACTTTGTATATATCGAGTGTTATAAAAAGTATTTTTTTCCATCAATATCTTTTGAGAACCCGAGATTTAGCCCTTCCGTTAAAGTCAACGCCCGAATGTCAAGGGACCATTGTAAGGCTCACCGGCTGTGTCCGACTATGAGTTGATGTTTTTTTATTCCTATATCTAGTTTTTTTTTCAAATGAACTAGTCGACCGGCGGCGTAGCATACGCCTCTATTTTGCAGGTCCGGCCTTAGGTCACTGCAACCTATGCGACCGAAGTGGGCCCCGCACTTTCTTAGGACCTGTACTTTCATAGGACCTGTTCTAATTCTAGGTGTATACATTATTACATTAAAGCATTTTATAACTTATAACCAGGAGCTCATGGAAATCTGAAATTGCAAAATATACGAAAAAGTGCTGGAAATATCCGGAAATTATTAAAATCTTTTGAAAACTCATACAAATCTCTTGAAATATATAGACAAAAATTGTCATTTTGTGGTGTTATACAATATGGAAAACGCCAATCCTACGCGCGATAAGTATGCATTATGCACTACCCTTAAGTGTGTAATCTGGTGATAGAAGCTTCTCGCGCCTCAAACTTGAGGTCAACAATTCTCGTAGATAGATTGAAACATTTGGTAATTCTTGCTCTTGAGCGTGATATATGTAGGATATAAAATTTTTATGATATTCTGTATAACTTCGTTACACGCAAGGCTCGTTAAGTAGTTCTGTACGTAGTAAAGAATGAATAAAATGCAAAGACGAATTTATCCGTATCCCTACCCAAACCAGGCCCAGCGAAATCCGTTTTGTATAGGGCCCCACAACGGTTGAGTCCGGCCCTGCTTTTTAGTGACGGATGAATACAGAGTAAATTACTTGTTCTCCTCCCTCCTCTTTTGTTCGCCGCTAAGACTACGTGGGGTAGAAATAAAAAAGAGTGATCTTTCCATGACTTCTTGGTAACAAAAGTTAAGTCCGGCCCTGCTATTTTGGGATGGGTGAATATTACTTGTCCTCCCTCTTTTTATTTTCGCAGGATAACTCTAGTACGACTTGCAGAATTAAAAGAGTGATCTTTCCTTTACTTCTTGCTTGTCTAAACTCATGAGTCATGAAGAAAATTATATATATATATAAGAAATAAAAAAAGAGTGATATTTCCATGACTTCTTGGTCACAATGGTTAAGCCCGGTCCTGCTATTTTGTGACGGGTGAATACTACTTGTTCTCCCCCTCTCTTTTTTTTCGTAGGGTAACTCTGGTTCGTCCGACTTGCAGAAATAAAAGAGTGATCTTTCCTTTACTTCTTCTTCTTGTCCAAACTCTTAAAGCATGAAGAGAATTATATATATAGACACTTTTCGGTCTACTTAGCAGCATGAAAGCTTTTTTTAAAGAAGAAAAATGTGACTTCGAATAGGAGAGCTCAAACTTGATGTAACAGTTCATTGAATTAAAGTAAATAATCATCCTATGTGAATATATTTTCTTTAACCTATTGCCTGCTCATGTTCTCAATTGTTATAACTTTAAAACTGATTGGATATCGTAAAACAAAAAAGACATATAACTCTTTTCTTTTACTCGGGATGTTTGATTTTTTCCCTTAAAACAATGCAATTAAAAAGTTCATTTATTAATTATTTAACCGGCTGGATAGCCATCCGGACAAAATTCTTGATTTATTTTTAAGGCAGTTTATAATTTGTTGATTCCTATTTCTTCTCCAAACAATCTTCTCTTTCTTTTCAGCTGGGTTTATTTCTTGGTTTCCTGGAATAGAGAATATTGTTACAAAGTTTTCTTTCAGTAACTTCATTCTCTTTGTTTGCTCTATTATCTGTTTCTTTTAATGGAGCTATTTCTGGTGTTTTAACTTTTTTTTGGGTGAATATTGTTCTTCTTGGTGATTATAGGCCTATTGTATATTAACCTCTCAGTTTATATATTATGCTCGTTCTTTCCTAGTGCCATTAGAGCATGGGGCGGGTTGTTGGAGACGGCCATGGAAACGAATGTCTTGTGAGTGCCAGTCTCTTATTAACACGAATGACCAGGTTGGAACATAGATACTTGTAGGTGGCTGGGTATTTGTCTTCTTGATTGACAGACTATCTGTGACATAAGGTAAGAATACTTTTTTTTTGCCCAGATCTTTTATTTTAATGCACGCTCTAAGATTGTTCTCCCCCTCTCTCGTTCCCTCACACAGACACACACACACATCACTATGTCATGGCATGCTCTGGTTTAGTTGAATTTTTGAAATAGCACATTTTTAACATGAAATTTACAGTCTACTTTAAAACACGAAAGCATAAACAAAGTTTGACGATTGTTTTGTTGGTAGGTATTTAATATATTCAATTAACAACATTTCATTGTTTTACATTTGAACATTTTATTTTCAGAGAAATCAAAGTGCAAACTTTGTATGAGCTCACCGTTACTAAAATCTAGCCTCCTCTAAATCTAGCCTCATCTAAATCTAGCCTTTTCTAAATCTAGCCTCTTCTAAATCTAGCCTTTTCTAAAATTCAGCCTCTTCTAAAATGTAGCCTCTTCTAAAATCTTGCCTCTACTAAAATCTAGTCTCTTTTAAAATTTTGCCTCTACTAAAATCTAACCTCTTCTAAAATCTTGCAACTTGTAAAACTTCTAATATCTTGTCTTTTCAAAAATATCTCCTCTTCTAAAATATAGCCTATTCAAGCATATCGTCTCTGTTTTGGCTGCCCTGCTGATTTGTCTGACGATAAACGATCGTATTTAAGTTGTGATTCACATCAGCCTTACTTCATAGTTTAGGGACAAAGCAGACGTGACCTTGACTGAAGCTGATGGTGCTCTAGGATTTCTCTTTCTATTAATTTCTTGCTTCCTGAGTGTTTCCATTGAACTTCCCACACTCAACAATCTAGAGTCTAGAACTGGTCTAGTAGTTTAGATTTGTAATTTTCAATCTATGTCTATGATATCCAAACATTCTTGGAGCTTACACTGACATAAAACAGAGCGCAAAATGTTCCTGTTAGTCTATGTATTAATTCAACTTACTGTTGAACACAAACAAACATTTAAGTCAAATGCGGTAATTCCCGCTGAAGCTGTCTGACGTCATCTTTTCATTAGTGAAAATTTGTAAGCCAAATTAAAATTTCAGATAATTAAATAATTCTGAAAAATTATAACGGTCAAACCATATCTTTTACTGTGTGGCGAATCAGCTAGTGTTTTATTTTTTTTCCCAAAGAAAGGCCGTAAATGTAAATTGTCAAATTTCTAAGAAAATCTTTAGTAGAAATTGAAAAAAATAACAAAAAAAAATTTTTTTAAAATAAAAATTAAATTACTAAATATCGTTAGACTCCCTCCCCCCTTGCTAGCAAGGTGTTCTGGGGGAGCTCGCAGCGCTCCTCCAGCGCGGGGCGAAGCCCCGCCGCCGAGCACTCTTTCTGGTATTGAAAGCCAACAAAATGCATATTCTGAGGTATCTACAGTGCATTATCTTGCTATTAAAAAGTTTTATTTCAAAAACCTAATGTGCTATGCTTACTGACTTAGACCCTCGCACGCGGTTCGGCGCATTTTCCGGCAAGCTGTTTCCGCAACACTTATTTTGCGTAATTCATTTTGTCGGAGAACATGTCCCGCAAAACCTCATGCGACGCTCTGTCACAACCTTACTAAGGATTCGACTTCCAGTTCGGCATATGATTTCTTTGATTTAGACCCGATCTCTATAACTGACTCCTAAAATCTGTCTTAGACATCTTTGTTGAGCCACATTTAGTATTTTTCAATTTCGGCAGATGACTATTCACACTTTATTAATGGAGCCCAAGCCACTGATAGAAATTTGTAACCTCTCTTCACTACGCTCTTGGAATTACATGCCTGTATTTCGCTTTAGATTTTATATCGAAAAGGAAAGTTTTTTCGTCAAATCATCTGTTGAGGGGTTTTAAACTAAAAAATCTCTGGAGTTTTTTTGTTTTTTTTTTTAATTCAAAACCCCATTTAGCTACGATCATAGAATTCGGTGACTGTAGTTTGCTTTAAAATAATATTGAAGAGAGAGGGTTTCAACTCTAAACGCTCTGTAGGTTTTAAACTCAAAACCATCTGGAGGGGTTTTAAACTTTAAAGAAAAAGCCATCTGGAGGAGGGGGATTTAAACTCAAAACCACTTTGGCTACGCTCATAGCATTTTATAGTCTGTAATTTGCTTTTTTTTATATTGAAGAAGTACTTTTTAGCTTCAAACCCCAACTGGATGGGGGGGGGGAGGGTTAAACTCTAAACCCGTTTGGCTACGCTCATAGAATTTTGAGTGTGTAATTTGCTTTTTTTTATATTGAAGAGGGGGTTTATCGTAAATTTTGGAGGGGGTTTTAAAATCAAAATCTACCTTAACTGTGCTGTTGGAATTTGGGGATTGTTGTTTGCATTATTTTTGTTTTATTTTATAGAAGAGGGGGATTTAACTGCAAAAACCTCTGGTAGGGGATTTAAAACTCAAAACTCCCTGTAGGGGGTTTTAAACTCAAAGCCCCTGGTATGGGGTTTTAAGCTCAAAACCCCCTGGTAGAGGGATTTGTATCTCAAAACCCCCAGATAGGGTTTTTTAAAATCTCAAAACCCCCTGGTAGGGGGTTTTAAACTCAAAATCCCCTGGTAGAGGGTTTTTAACTCAAAACCCTCACGGCTATGCTGTGGTAAGTGATGAAGTGATAGTATTAAAATCTCACCTAAAATAAACAAAATGAAAGCAAAAATCAGTCACGGGGGGGGATTTCATTTCGTGGGGCGGGGGGGGGGGTTGAACCCCCCATCCGGCTACGCCCATGATTGTTAATATAGTGTTGAGCACCATGCTAAATAGGCGATTTTTTTTCTTTTACCTCAACTCAGGCCTACAAGGCTATCACTTCGCAATGCGCAATAAATAGCCTACATTGCTTTGATCACCAAAAACAAACAAACAACAACAACATAGTTCCATTGTTATTCTATCAAACTGTTACTTTATTAGCTAATCAAGTGGTTAAACATTCAGATGCTCGCTTTAGCCATAGCCATTGGCTATTTATTATTAATTAAAGTTTTTCTAGTGAAACAGGTTTGCTGGGAATTGTTAATCAGATGTTAGGCGAATAAAGCAAGAATAATCCGTGTTTTTTTATTACATGAATCTCATTGTATGGGTTTGGAAGCGATCTGGGTATAATTTGGATTAAAAGAATCATCAAAAGTGAAATGTATCTTCAATTTTAAAAAGATTATATGTCTAGTACTGAATACACTGAAAGTAATTATAAAAATTTGGTCGCTGATATTTTGTATAAAAACCGGTATTTTGAAAAGAAAATATTTTTAGTATCAATATTATAATGTATTATTAAATTAAGACTTCTGTGTATCATGGAAAGAATAGTCTAGACTCTAGACACTGGCCACGATAAACGAAACTCAACACACACACACACACACACAGACACACACATAGACTTACAATTAACACAGAGTCGTCTGTGCCAGTCTGGATGTGTGGCATGAGTTCCGAACTGTTGTTTCGATGGTCCCGAGTTCAAACCCTACTCTGCCGTACTCAAGGCTTTAGGGTTAGGATGCAATAATTCTGTAGGACCATCTAAAACCTGTAAAACAAACTCTATGCATATACTATAAGTCTACTCTTCAGCAAGTCATGTAAAAATTATTTGAGAATCAAGAAGAATTTTGATACATTAACTATCACTAGAACTCAAGTCTAGCACAGTTGTATAGATGTCACACAACAAAGTGGGAGTCGAATGTGCGAGTATCTAATAAACTAGTTTGCAAGTCTAAAACATTCGTGTTGAAAGAGTCTCACGTTGTCATACGAGTGTTCCTCATACATTTTCACGACTTTCGGAAGTCTTTTAAGTGTTTTACTACCGTGGCAGTTCACGTCCAGCGTGACAAACGACTTCCTGGAAACCGAAACATTTGAACGTAATCCAATTTCTACATGGAAACCGATTTCATCTCGGACTGTCAAAACTGATCAGTGTCACGGTGACCCATGTATTGATCACTGCTACAAGTTTGCATAACTTTGGAGAGCCTACGCCGGCTTCACGGGGAGAGACAATTTGATTTCATATTTGTATAGGAGGCACGCTTTGATTGTACTCTTTTATTTCCTCCGAGAGACGCCCTTGATTATATTTATACATACAGTAACGTAGTCAATTTTTTTTCACATGTGTGAGGGGGTGGGTGGGTGGTGGAGAACTTTCTATACACCTACAATAGAGTAAAAACATGATTTTCACATATATAGCTCCACCCCTTTTTAGGGAGAAGGGACGCTACCAAATAATGTTTCTACTTTCTATGACACACGTTCATGGAAGATTTAAATTACACAAGAGAGTCACTCGAAAGAGTTCAAGTTTAACTTTTAAAATCACCCTGAATGAACCAGTTAACAAGGGACTGAAGCACACTGCCAACATTTAGACACATTTGGTGATTTTGGAAAGGTCAGTGGGCAAAAAAAACTTGCAATGCAGGAAGAAAGGAGACTGAGATTAACAAAACACTTCCGGGTCAGAAATTGTAGACTATACTAGTGAGCAGTGCTTTGTTATTTATAAAGCAACCACGCTCTGAAACTGTAGCAGGTAAACATTTATACAAAGGAAATGTACCATAAAAATTCAATTAAAACTATTTAATAATTTCTAACAATATGTTTCTATATTATGTCTTGATAGAAAGGTTAAGTAGTGACATACAACGAGACAAAGAAGCGACAATTGTATACAGGCACCGGCTACAATAACATGCCAAGTTAGTTGGCGAACATTCCAGGCTCTTACAGACATGAGTTGGCGAACATTCCAGGCTTTTACAGACATGAGTTGGAGAACATTCCAGGCTCTTACAGACATGAGTTGGAGAACATTCCAGGCTCTTACATACATGAGTTGGAGAACATTCCAGGCTCTTATAGACGTGAGTTGGCCGAACATGCCAGGCTTTTACAGACATGAGTTGGAGAACATTGCAGGCTCTTACAGACATGAGTTGGAGAACATTGCAGGCTCTTACAGACATGAGTTGGAGAACATTGCAGGCTCTTACAGACATGAGTTGGAGAACATTGCAGGCTCTTACAGACATGAGTTGGAGAACATTGCAGGCTCTTACAGACATGAGTTGAAGAACATTGCAGTCTCTTACAGACATGAGTTGGAGAACATTCCAGGCTCTTACAGACATGAGTTGGAGAACATTGCAGGCTCTTACAGACATGAGTTGGAGAACATTGCAGGCTCTTACAGACATGAGTTGGAGAACATTGCAGGCTCTTACTGACATGAGTTGGAGAACATTGCAGGCTCTTACAGACATGAGTTGGAGAACATTCCAGGCTCTTACAGACATGAGTTGGAGAACATTGCAGGCTCTTACAGACATGAGTTGGAGAACATTCCAGGCTCTTACAGACATGATTTGGAGAACATTGCAGGCTTCTACAGACATGAGTTGGAGAACATTGCAGGCTCTTACAGACATGAGTTGGAGAACATTGCAGGCTCTTACAGACATGACTTGGAGAACATTGCAGGCTCTTACAGACATGAGTTGGAGAACATTGCAGTCTCTTACAGACATGAGTTGGAGAACATTCCAGGCTCTTACAGACATGAGTTGGAGAACATTGCAGGCTCTTACAGACATGAGTTGGATAACAATGCAGGCTCTTACAGACATGAGTTGGATAACATTGCAGGCTCTTACAGACATGAGTTGGAGAACATTCCAGGCTCTTACAGACATGATTTGGAGAACATTGCAGGCTTCTACAGACATGAGTTGGAGAACATTGCAGGCTCTTACAGACATAAGTTGGAGAACATTGCAGGCTCTTACAGACATGACTTGGAGAACATTGCAGGCTCTTACAGACATGAGTTGGAGAACATTGCAGTCTCTTACAGACATGAGTTGGAGAACATTGCAGGCTCTTACAGACATGAGTTGGATAACATTGCAGGCTCTTACAGACATGAGTTGGATAACATTGCAGGCTCTTACAGACATGAGTTGGAGAACATTGCTGGCTCTTACAGACATGAGTTGGAGAACATTCCAGGCTCTTACAGACATGAGTTGGAGAACATTGCAGGCTCTTACAGACATGAGTTGGAGAACATTCCAGGCTCTTATAGACATGAGTTGGCCGAACATTCCATGCTTTTACAGACATGAGTTTGAGAACATTGCAGGCTCTTACAGACATGAGTTGAAGAACATTCCAGGCTCTTACAGACATGAGTTGGAGAACATTCCAGGCTCTTACAGATATGAGTTGGAGAACATTGCAGGCTCCTACAGACATGAGTTGGAGAACATTGCAGGCTCTTACAGACATGAGTTGGATAACATTGCAGGCTCTTACAGACATGAGTTGGAGAACATTGCAGGCTCTTACAGACATGAGTTGGAGAATATTGCAGGCTCTTACAGACATGAGTTGGAGAACATTCCAGGCTCTTACAGACATGAGTTGGAGAACATTGCAGGCTCTTACAGACAAGAGTTGGAGAACATTGCAGTCTCTTACAGACATGAGTTGGAGAACATTCCAGGCTCTTATAGACATGAGTTGGCCGAACATTCCAGGCTTTTACAGACATGAGTTTGAGAACATTGCAGGCTCTTACAGACATGAGTTGGAGAACATTGCAGGCTCTTACAGACATGAGTTGGATAACATTGCAGGCTCTTACAGACATGAGTTGGAGAACATTGCAGGCTCTTACAGACATGAGTTGGAGAACATTGCAGGCTCTTACAGACATGAGTTGGAGAACATTCCAGGCTCTTACAGACATGAGTTGGAGAACATTGCAGGCTCTTACAGACATGAGTTGGAGAACATTCCAGGCTCTTACAGACATGAGTTGGATAACATTGCAGGCTCTTACAGACATGAGTTGGAGAACATTGCAGGCTCTTACAGACATGAGTTGGAGAACATTCCAGGCTCTTACAGATATGAGTTGGAGAACATTGCAGGCTCCTACAGACATGAGTTGGAGAACATTGCAGGCTCTTACAGACATGAGTTGGATAACATTGCAGTCTCTTACAGACATGAGTTGGAGAAAATTCTAGGCTCTTACAGACATGAGTTGGAGAATATTGCAGGCTCTTACAGACATGAGTTGGAGAACATTCCAGGCTCTAACAGACATGAGTTGGAGAACATTGCAGGCTCTTACAGACAAGAGTTGGAGAACATTGCAGTCTCTTACAGACATGAGTTGGAGAACATTGCAGGCTCTTACAGACATGAGTTGGAGAACATTGCAGGCTCTTACAGACATGAGTTGGAGAACATTGCAGGCTCTTACAGACATGAGTTGGAGAACATTGCAGGCTCTTACAGACATGAGTTGGAGAAAATTGCAGGTTCTTACAGACATGAGTTGGAGAACATTGCAGGCTCTTACAGACATGAGTTGAAGAACATTGCAGGCTCTTACAGACATGAGTTGGAGAACATTGCAGGCTCTTACAGACATGAGTTGGAGAACATTCCAGGCTCCTACAGACATAACCAGACATCAAGCCCTCATCCCCTCTCTCCCGCTGGTTGACGGAAGTGTTCCAAATTATCTACGATGTCTTATCTTATACGTTATAGACGTTCTTCTAATAAGAAGATGATATTAGCAATACTTGGTGATGCCAGTAGTGCATTTTGATTCTTTTGTGACCTCCTTCAGTCGTAGACCGACCGTGGTTCATCTGCTTGAGCAGTTTTTCATGTGACTGTAGAACTCTAATTCTGGAGAGACATTTACGTCCACAACGAGCAGAAAGTCTGGGCATTAACTATGGTCGACACGTTATCTGTTAACTAGAGACTTAAAACTCTACTAATTCATTGGTTTTCCTGGCTGATTCAGGCAGCCCGTTCCAAGATAATGGCACTTAGGAAGAAAGAGCACTTATGAGAGTTTCGTTTTAGAAAAGGAAATATACAATGGGCCAGTATCTTTGAGTACTTCTGATATTTTATTTGATCTCTAGCGTTAGTGATGGACAGTTGATGGTCAGCAATCATGCTATCAAACATATATTCGAAGCTAAAACGATAGTTATGAACACAGCACAATTTAACATGAAAAACATAGAAATCTTAAAAAGAAAAAACAATGCTTATCTAAAGGAGAAAAACTCCACCCTTAAAACTATATATATATTTCCATTATTCGATATCAAACAATTAATTGATTACGAGTAATTAATTGACTTATTGGATATTTTTATTATTGATACATGCTTTGTCAGGAACAAAGTATCAACTTGATTGCTCAAAGTATCAACTTGATTGAAGAATGCGTGAGGGAGAAATAACGTGGTCAATTATTTAAGGGGACTAATCCCAAAATTTTTAGCCATATCTGTGGATACCGAAAGATTAGTTTCCCTTGTTGGTATCAAACAAAATAATTAATTACTAGTAACTAATTGACTGATTTTTTTTTTTTTAAATTGCTTCATTTTTGGTCTATGGCAATAAATAGTTGTACGAAGTTTCAGCTTGATCCGAGAATGGTGTGGGAGAGAAATCACGTGTACACACTTTTTACCACACACACAAAGTTGATCTGAGAATGGTGTGGGAGAAATATCACGTGTACACACTTTTTACCACACACACACAAAGTTGATCCGAGAATAGTGTGGGAGAAATATCACGTGTACACACTTTTTACCACACACACAAAGTTGATCTGAGAATGGTGTGGGAGAAATATCACGTGTACACACTTTTTACCACACACACAAAGTTGATCTGAGAATGGTGTGGGAGAAATATCACATGTACACACTTTTTACCACACACACAAAGTTGATCTGAGAATGGTGTGGGAGAAATATCACGTGTACACACTTTTTACCACACACACAAAGTTGATCCGAGAATGGTGTGGGAGTAATATCACGTGTACACACTTTTTACCACACACACAAAGTTGATCCGAGAATGGTGTGGGAGAAATATCACGTGTACACACTTTTTACCACACACACAAAGTTGATCCGAGAATGGTGTGGGAGAAATATCACGTGTACACACTTTTTACCACACACACAAAGTTGATCCGAGAATGGTGTGGGAGAAATATCACGTGTACACACTTTTTACCACACACACAAAGTTGATCTGAGAATGGTGTGGGAGAAATATCACGAGTACACACTTTTTACCACACACACAAAGTTGATCCGAGAATGGTGTGGGAGAAATATCACGTGTACACACTTTTTACCACACACACAAAGTTGATCCGAGAATGGTGTGGGAGAAATATCACGTGTACACACTTTTTACCACACACACAAAGTTGATCCGAGAATGGTGTGGGAGAAATATCACGTGTACACACTTTTTACCACACACACAAAGTTGATCCGAGAATGGTGTGGGAGAAATATCACGTGTACACACTTTTTACCACACACACAAAGTTGATCCGAGAATGGTGTGGGAGAAATATCACGTGTACACACTTTTTACCACACACACAAAGTTGATCCGAGAATGGTGTGGGAGAAATATCACGTGTACACACTTTTTACCACACACACAAAGTTGATCCGAGAATGGTGTGGGAGAAATATCACGTGTACACACTTTTTACCACACACACAAAGTTGATCCGAGAATTGTGTGGGAGAAATATCACGTGTACACACTTTTTACCACACACACACAAAGTTGATCCGAGAATGGTGTGGGAGAAATATCACGTGTACACACTTTTTACCACACACACAAAGTTGATCTGAGAATGGTGTGGGAGAAATATCACGTGTACACACTTTTTACCACACACACAAAGTTGATCTGAGAATGGTGTGGGAGAAATATCACGTGTACACACTTTTTACCACACACACAAAGTTGATCTGAGAATGGTGTGGGAGAAATATCACGGGTACACACTTTTTACCACACAGATAGAGTGAATTGATAAAAGCCATTACAAGCTTTGTAAAAAGTCGAATGCTTGTCATTCAAAATAGACTTAAAAAAAAGAAGCATTTAATATTATTTGAATTAAAACCATAGCGCTCCACTCATACTCATGCACATCACCTTCGAAGTTTTTAGTGCAGCTTTCAATGTAGCACTGTCAAATGTTGATTTTTTTAGATATTTTTTTTTTCATTTCTTTGCGGAAACGAGTGGTCAGGGGTCAAGAACAGAAAATGTATGTATCTGACTTCAGAACTAGATCAGGTCGTAAACAGACAGGCGTGGCCCCCACTGACCTCTCTTATTCCAAGCAACAAATCGAATTCAGCAAAGTGACAGCCGGAATCGACCGTAAACTTGTCTTAATAAATTGCCTTGGCGGAGAAATAAACCCAGCGTACCCTGGTCCAACTCCTTCCTCAATCTGTGGCGTAAAGTGCCAAGGTCTGCAGCATTACGTACATTTGCGCTGTTTTAATGCCCAGTGCAGAATGTAATTATTGTGTTTGCGACCATTTTTAGGCCTACGTCTACTCCATCTTTTCAGACTGCCCAAAACGAGGCAATCTTTTCCACCGCCTCGTTTACAGTATCTTCATACTTGAAAATAAATAAAATTGATCGTTTTCGGAATTGTTTTGGATGACTCTTTATGACCTTAGAAGAGGATGACTCCTAAAGCTCTTATGTTTTTAATACAATTGTAGTGGCCAATACAGTCTACATATACATATATACATGGTAGTTTTTTTTTAAAACTGCTGGAGTGGAGTCGTACTGGCCGTTGCTACAATTCAATGAGTTCGGTTTCTATTTTATAAACTATTTATCTGACTAAAGATGCAGAAGTTTTTCGATACATTGTGCCACGGAATATTTTTAGGTTAGTGACAGGCAGGACAAATGTGTTGCAGGCGCTAGAACAAGAGTTTCGGGTTGATGTTCTTGGTTGTATTGAATACATGCATGTGGTGGCATCTATGGTATGTGAATACATCAAATGTAATGGAATACATGTAATTTGAATTGGGATACATCGATGATAAATGTATACATAAATTGTGTGGGGTTTTGGGATATTGTAGTTTATTCATCGAAGGTATTTTCTGAGGTCACATTTATTACATGTAAATATTTCTGTTGTTTGTGTAAACATCTCTTGTATGTTAATACGTCTATTGTATGTGGATACATCTATTGTATGTGGATACATCTATTGTATGTGGATACATCTATTATATGTGTATACATTACATCTATTGTATGTGGATACATCTATTGTATGTGGATACATCTATTATATGTGAATACATTACATCTATTGTATGTGGATACATCTATTGTATGTGGATACATCTATTGTATGTGGATACATCTATTATATGTGAATACATTACATCTATTGTATGTGGCCTGTGGCATTTTACGTCTCGAGAGACGATCTTTTCCCTTTGCAACTTCTTGTGTGACTAAAGAGGCCAATCCTTGATACACAGCTGCGATCGCAGGTTGGGCATATATAATCACCAGGCGCCGTTGCATTTTCACCCTTCTTTCTGCTTCTGTTGTGTATGGCATCTGCAATCTTTGACCCTTCCTTTATGCTCTCTCTCCATGAGGATCTGTCCAGTGCCACCTCTTCCCAGTTGCCAGTGTCGATTTTGAAGAGCTTCATGTCGCGTTTGCATACATCCGTATAACGTAAAAGTGGGCGACCAGCGGCTCTCCTGCCTTCTATCAGATCGCCATACAGGATGTCCTGTGGAAGTCGACCTTCTAGCATTCTACGAACGTGGCCAAGCCAGCCAAGGCGTCTGCTGCTGATAACAGAGCGGATGTCCTGGCACCCTGCTCTTTGTAGCACTTCCTCATTGGTTATCTTATCTTGCCACCTTATTTTAAAGATCCGCCTTAGGCATCGGAGGTGGAAAACATTCAGCTTTTTTTCCTGCCATGAGTAGGTTGACCATGTTTCACTTCCGTACAGCAAGGTGCTCAACACACAGGTCCGGTAGACTAGGGCTTTAGTACTGTTAGTCAGCAATATGTTGTCCCAGACTCTTTTCTGCAGCCGTGACATGGTGGCCATTGCCTTGGCTATCCTGTTGTTTATGTCTTTATCCAGTAGAGTGTTGTTGGATATGATGGAGCCAAGGTAACAAAAGTGATCAACAATTTCTAGTGGTTGGCCATTAATGCTTACTTGAGGTGCAGTGTTTGTGTTTTGGACAAGTATCTTAGTCTTGCTTTGACTGATGTTTAAGCCGAACTTCTGGCAAGCAGCAGATAATTTGTCAACCAGGCACTGTAGCTGAATATCAGAATCAGCCACAATAGCTGCATCATCAGCATACAGGAGTTCCCTGACGAGTAGCTTCCTAACCTTGGTTTTTGCCCGCAGCCTTGAAACATTAAATAGTTTTCCAGAGGATCTTGTATGGAGAAACACACCTTCGTTTATGTCGTTGTACGCATAATGCAGTAGACAGGAGAAGAATATGCCAAACAGAGTAGGTGCGAGCACACATCCCTGCTTGACACCACTGCAAACCTCAAAAGGTGCTGATTGGGCTCCATTGAATTTGACAGTGCATTTAGTTTCCTCGTGAAAACACTCAATGAACTGCAGTAGTTTGGGAGGGCAACCTATTTTCCTCAGGAGTTTGAAAAGGCCACTTCTGCTGACCATGTCAAAAGCTTTAGTCAGATCAACAAAAACGATGTAAAGGGGTCTGTCTCTCTCTCTGAATTTCTCCTGCAGTAGTCGTAGAGAAGATATCATGTCTACAGTGGATCTACCACTCCTGAATCCACACTGAGACTCTGGGTAGACTCTAGAAGCTATCACTTGCAGCCTGGATAGTGCCACTCTAGCAAAGATCTTGCCCACTATACTGAGGAGAGAGATACCCCTGTAATTGTTGCAGTCACTCCGATCCCCTTTGTTCTTGTATATTGTGACTATAGTTGCGTCACGCATGTCCTGTGGGACATGACCTGTTTCCCAACAGCGGCAGAGGAGAATATAGAGTTCAGGGAGCAGGAGTGATTCGTTGACTTTCACTACTTCCACTGGGATACCATCACTCCCAGGAGATTTTCTATTTTTTATGCAGTTAATTGCTTTTTTAAGGTCACTGAGGTTCGGAAGATCGTCTAGGCATTCCAGTACTGGAAGATCTGGTAGAGAAGCCAGGGCGACATCGTCTACTGTGTTCTGTGTGGCATAGACTTCGAGGTAATGTTCTGTCCAACGTTCTAGCTGCTTGGTTTGATCTGTAATTTTTTCTCCTGATTTGGATAGAAGGGGGGCAGGCTTAGACACTGTTGGACCCAGGGCCGCTTTAATGCCATCAAATAGAGCTTTGCTATTTCCTGAGTGGAGACTGTCTTGGATTCTGTTGCAGGTATCCCTCCAAAAGTTGTTAGCACATTTTCTAGCCATTTGTTTCGCCTCTTTATTAGCACTTTTGAAGGCCTCCAAAGATCTTGTACTTGGCTTTGTCTTGAGAGCGAGTTGTGCAGATCGCTTTTTCTCGATGCAAGGTTCCATTTGTGCTAGATTCGCCTCAAACCAGTCTACATTTTTGTGTTTTTGAGGCCCAAAGGCGGTGATTGCCGAACTGTAGATTACATCTCTTAATTTCTCCCATCTGATAGAGATGTCTTCTTCATTACTTAACGAGGAGATTGAACTGTTCAGGAGCTCGCCAAAGAGTGCACACTTCTCTGGGTCACCTACATGGTTGACGTTAATTCGCCTAGTTCTGGGTTGAGTGGAAGTATAAGCCTTCTTGAGAAGTAGTTTGATTTTGCTTAGCACTAGTGAATGGTCTGAGTTGCAGTCCGCACTATGGTATGAACGGGTGTGGATGACACTTTTCAGATCCATCCTTCGGGTGATGCAGAGGTCAAGCTGGTGCCACCTTTTTGAGCGTGGGTGCTGCCAAGAGACTTTATGGCGTTCCTTGCCAGAGAAGAATGTATTTGTTACACACAGTTCATGAGAGCTACAAAACTCGAGTAGCCTTTGGCCATTGTCATTGATTTTGCCAACACCATGAGGTCCCAAGCATTGTGGCCATGCATCATTTCCACCACCAACACGGGCATTAAAGTCTCCATTTATATAGAGGTGCTCGGATTTTGGAATACTTTTAATTACGTCCTCTAGAGCTTGATAGAATCTGTCTTTGTCCTCTTCCGGTGCAGCAAGGGTTGGTGAGTAAGCACAGATTATATTAACTTTGCCTTGCGGTGATGCAAATTTCATGTGTGATACTCTTTCATTGCCAATGGGAAACATCGCGATGCAGGGGACGAGACTGTTTCTTATTGCGAAGCCGACGCCATGTATTCTAGGGCTTTGTTCTGGTTTTCCTTGCCAGTAGAATGTATAGTTGCTTTCTGTAAGAGATCCGCTGTCTGCCAGTCTGGTTTCTTGCAGGCAGGCCACATCAATGTTTAGTCTGCTGAGTTCTCTGTCGATGATAGCTGTTTGACGCATGTCTGTGACTAGTTCAGGGTCAGTATTGAAGCCAGGACACATTGTCCGTATGTTCCAGCTTGCTAAACGCATTAATGTTGAGGGTTTTCTTTTGATTGTATTTGCAGGTGCGGGTGAGCAGCTTGCTTTTTGATTTTGTCTTAGCACCAAGCACCCAGTGGTGCGGCAAGCTGTGGCGGGATAGCACTTTACTGTCCGAGGGCTGCTCGGCTTAAGGCAGGCAGTAGCTATCCAGTGAGGCTAAAAAGCCCCTCCTACCGTCAAGAGTGGTCCCTGGCGTTCCAGCTTACGCCAATCAGCTAGGAACTTATCACCGGTAACTACCACTCTCCGTGTTTTTCCAAAGACATTACTGTCAGAGATGGAGTGACCTCTCCATTGCTAGGGGAAAGCCTGGGCGGTAAATTTGCGAGTGCTGGGCTGCCCACACGTCAGCACACGCCTCTCTTCCATACTGACCGGGTCCAAAGGGATGGCGAGCCATCACAATTTGGGGACAGGTGGCTGCAGGAGTTTGCCAGAGAGCAGTAGTCTTACTACTGTCCCCCCGCCTACGGGGCTCCAGGACCGGATTTTCTGTTAGGGTTTACTCCCTTAGCCTTAGACCTTACAGGGACACACACACAAGGCAGTGCGGCTATTGACCTATAGCTAGGGGTTTGGTTTGTGGGCAACAGGGCGTGTCCGCACGCCGACGGGCCATGCCTGCCTCACATCTTGGGGCCAAACCTCCTCCGAGACCCTTGCAGTTTAGCCTGAGGCTTCGCAGCCTCAGTTTCCATCTGCCACCACGAGGAGGTACTGCATAGGACTTGCTGTGGAGAGGCTATGTACTGGCAAGAGAGACTTACAAAACTGCTCCCCTTTCACAGATGCTAGCCAGCGGAGGCAACAAGTCAAGCTACCACACTAGACGCTTCACACAGCCATTTGACAGATTGTATGTGGATACATCTATTATATGTGTATACATTACATCTATTGTATGTGGATACATCTATTGTATGTGGATACATCTATTGTATGTGGATACATCTATTGTATGTGGATACATCTATTATATGTGTATACATTACATCTATTGTATGTGGATACATCTATTGTATGTGGATACATCTATTATATGTGAATACATTACAAATATTGTATGTAAATACATCTCCTATAATATTTGGATACTTGTAAATTTCTGTAGTGTATTTGTGCTTCATTGTGTGCATGGTCTTTAATGTGTGTGTGTGTATCAAGGTCTGTGAGTGTACGTGTGGTCCAAGTTAAACAATATGGTTAGCAATTTAGCATTCTCTGTGTCAGTATGTGTCTACGCTTAACATCCTGTAAGATGTCTGTTTCCATCCGATGTCCCTCGGGGCGGGTGAAGCGTGGACATTCTGCTGAATACATTCACTGGCTCTTACTGTTTTTTGGTGAACTGCCAGACCTTTTCTTTTTTTTTTGTTTAATTTTTGAACATGTCACAGACAGTAGTCAGAAAATATCTCTCTCTCTCTCTCTCTATCTCTCCGGTAAGACAAAGGCATACCCATGTGTAAGTTGGGGGGGGGGCAAAAATGACAGAAATTATGCCGGAGGAGATGAAAGTAGTTGTGAAAAAATATGATCTTTTTAAATATCAATTCTCAGACAAACAGTGAAATGTTCATAAAATTAGATTGGAGTAGGAATTACATTTTTCGTTTTCTTGTTCATTTGAGTGTAACGTTGTTCACACTTCAATCAGATGTACCGAGTGTGCCCAGGTAGAAATAGATCTATTGGAAAGCACAACTGAGGTATCATCCATTGGGATGAACGGAATAGACTAACCAAAGAACTTTCGATGGTGCGCCACAAGTATCTCTTGAAATTGACGGTACTAAAAACAACGCCGGAGGCTGCCCGGAGGCCAGTGTTCCCATTGACGTTGTCCTAAAGTTGATGCTGGTATAGACTAACACAGTGATTCCCAAAGTGGTCTATGTAGACCCCCAGGGGTAACCCGTAACTTGCCCACCCCTGATCTAAGACAGTGGAACACTGACAAAAATAGATATAATGATTTGAAAAACTTTCAAACACTCAACGGTTAAGTTCAGAATTAGACCCACAAAATCTCTCTTCGACATCATGTAGAGAAGTTGATGGTTTGTGAGCATCTTACAATATCTCTTTGATCATCATCAACATCTCTTTACTCATAGCAAAATATGTAAAACACTTTAGATAAAACATTACTTTTACCAGCCATTGTTGTTTTAAAAACTGTTTAACACAAACCTACATCTGATATTATTTAAAGAAGTTCTTTAAGCAACACTACATTTCAAGGTCACTTTGTGTTATATGAGTTATAACATTAAAGGCTTCTTATATAACTCTTACGCTGGAGGATCATCTAAGACAGGGGTGGGCAACCTTTTTCTATCGAGGGCCGCATTAAAAAAATGCGGAAAACGCCATATCTACAGTTTGGGAACTGCGGCGTCATAGGTTCTGACAGGGTGTTGCGCTGAGTGCTGTAAACTGCCTAAGGGTCGTCTGCTCCTTAGTTTTCCTCAGGGTTGACCCACAAATCCTTTGCTATGTTTAGGTATAGTTGCAAGGCAGCAGAGGTTTGAAGTCAGTTTTTCTTCTGCTAGGTGGGTAGCTAGCCAAGCCTTCTTGCTCGAAGCTTACAAACGACAGTTACTCGCCTTCGCCCTTTCTGCTTGTGAAAAAAGCTCAGCCGACCCAATATTTGAGCCACTCGTTAAAGATCAAGAAATAGTCGTGAAACTGATCTTTGCGAAAACTTTTACAAATTAATTAATGAATTACTTAATATTTAAGTTTTGAAGGATTACTTCGTAGAACAACAAATTCCTATATGAAACATAATATCCATAGCAACGGATGATACACCAACAAAAAGAAAAAAAAATTTAATTGGTTTAAATTTGATTTTTTTTCAATAAAAACGATATATCTCTATAACTACATAAGTGCTTTGGATTACTTTTTCACTATTCAACTCACTACAGTTAGAAATTGGTTTAAAAAAAAAATGTTGATGAATTTGCAAAAATTTGCAAGTTAAGCAGGCGATCTACCGAAAACCAGAAAACATGGAAATGGGGTCTACGAGACAAAAAAGTTTGGGAACCACTGGTCTAACACATTTGTCAAATACAAATGATTGCACTAAATGTAGGAAGAAGTAGTGGTATAGTTTTCGCTCTGAGGTGTAGTCACGATGATCCTGAGACATAAAACTATGTGATGATTCCCAGCCCGCTCTCCTCTGTTGTGCTCCGTCTTTGGCCTCATCATGAATAAAAAAAAGTGATGAAGTACACCAGCCTCTACGTATGGATAAATGTTGTGGCATACACGTTTCTGTTAAGAGAAAAGTTGTGAGGTATATGTTTCTGTTAAGAGAAAAGTTGTGAGGTACATGTTTCTGTTAAGAGAAAAGTTATGAGGTACATGTTTCTGTTAAGAGAAAAGTTGTGAGGTACATGTTTCTGTTAAGAGAAAAGTTGTGAGGTACATGTTTCTGTTAAGAGAAAAGTTATGAGGTACATGTTTCTGTTAAGAGAAAAGTTGTGAGGTACATGTTTCTGTTAAGAGAAAAGTTGTGAGGTACATGTTTCTGTTAAGAGAAAAGTTGTGAGGTACATGTTTCTGTTAAGAGAAAAGTTGTGAGGTACATGTTTCTGTTAAGAGAAAAGTTGTGAGGTACATGTTTCTGTTAAGAGAAAAGTTGTGAGGTACATGTTTCTGTTAAGAGAAAAGTTGTGAGGTACATGTTTCTGTTAAGAGAAAAGTTGTGAGGTACATGTTTCTGTTAGAACAGTGATGAGCAAACATTTTTAGGAGCGTGCCAAAAATGTAGAGAAAATAAATTGGCGGGCCATAATATAAAATACAAATTATGAAATTTGTAATAGATCTAAGGTTATCAAAATTGAGCTAATGTTATCTATGAATTCAAGCTGCGAGTGCTTTTAGAAAAGTTCAGATCTGAAATTAGTTTTTCTTAAGTGTCAAATAAGTTTTTCATTGTTTATCTATTTCTGCCAGCTGATTTATTTAAGCTCTTAATTTTGGTAAGCTGGAGTTCGACAAACCCTTGTAGTATTCAAATATTACAATACTGAGAAAGCAATTGTTAAAGATGACTAATAGATAGTTAAAAGTAAAGTTAGTTTTCCCTATCAGACCTTGTGGTGTATAGGGCAGATGATGTAAAAGTCATCTTTTTTTTTATGGCCTACGGTTAACGAGGGTGTCAACGACCAACCACCTTTATTTTTCCCCAACTAATGTCAGGTACCCATTAGAGCCGGGTGGACTCAAAGATCCCGAAATTAAAAATCCCAGTCTTCACCAGAATTCGAACCCGGGACCCCGATTTGGAAGCCAAGCGTTTTACCGCTCTGCCACCGCACCTCCGACTATTAGATAGAAGTTCAATGAATTAAAGTCTGGTTTCATTACTTTACCGTACACACTAATAGCTTTTTGAAAATATCTTTTTTCAATAGCAAGTGAAGTCTTAAAATCTCCTTTAGAATTTACCATCTTGATAACACCAAAACTTGTTTACCTTTACTAGTGAATGAATTGAAACTCGTCAAATGTGGAATGACAATTTAACTCATTGATATATACATTTTTAAAAAGTTGTTTCAAATATTTATTTACTATTAATCAATTGATTTACGCGTATCTTAATATTTAATTTATTCATGTGATAGAAAATCTGTGAAAAGACACTAGTTCTTTGTTCAGCTCCCAAACTTTCCTTGTAGAAGAGTCCAATGTGGTGTGCGCGTGAAGTGTTCTTTTCGTGTTGAATAGTTTTTATGTCTAGGAAGAAGTTTGTATTGGGCGCGTTTTGGTGTCGAGACTAGTGTGTGTGTTTATGTCACGCTTAGTTGCCGTATTGTCCTTAAAGCAGAGAGAGCTTTTTCGCTGTAGAATCTGGGCACGTTACAGTTTCACTGTTTCCCCCGTTTTAACGGGTGTTAGGCTTGTAACTATGATGGAGAGTGTAGTCTTGGGCTCGCCCTTGGAGCCGTGACTGTTTCTTGAGTCGTATAATAGTATTTGAAGCTACCGATGCGTGTGTGATTTGTGTTAGTTGTATAATTACCAATGCATTATTTAAATATCCATGATTCATTGATTGGCATTATGTTCGAAATATATTATTTATTTTTATTTAGCGTATTATTAAATATTGTTCTTATTGTACAATCGTTGATCAGTTATTCACTGTTCAGTTTGAGAGACCATTTATTCATGTTCATCTATCATGCAACTTGGAATGCTGATGTTTGTTGGTTATTGCATTAACATGTTGAGGTGGGGAACCCGGTCAAGTTAGTAAACCCCTAGATGAACTCATAAAATCCACTGTGACATCCTACACTAAGACGTCTTGCCCATCAAAGTATTCAGATTGCAGCGAATAAAATAACTCTTGTAATAGTCTGTAAGCTCACGGAAGCAATTAGTATTTGCAATCTTTTCTATTACATCAATGATTATTACTTTAAGGCAGTTTTATAGAGAATGTCTTGCTATATAATGCAGTCAGGAAACATTGTTCTTGGGGTAGTTTTACCTAGAAAATCCCAACATTTCCAAATATTTACCCTATCCTATAGGAGCTCCATTTCTCCTAGGTATTTCTAATTCATTAACCTTCTACCAATTCATGAAAACTCTCGGCGCCTTTTGGTGACTGGCGTCAATGAACGTTTGCATGCTCAATGGTTTAGTTTCAGAACATTTTTCTTAAAAATAAAATCTATTGCGCTGTATCATTCATTAAGGCCGATTCGTCCATGCTAAATGAGCAGAATTGACACTGACTTATCTTGGCAGTTAACTGGGATAGACCATTGTATGTGTTGATTCAACTCTAGATGTTTTTCGTGATAAACTTAGTTTAAAATCTCTTTTTTTTTAAAGGACATAAAACTTGTTAAAAGTGAATCGTACACATTTTAACAAAGTCCCTGTCAGAAAGTGTTTCATTACTTTTAGTACTACACAACAATATAGCTCGTATGTGTATCGAGTTTCAGTACACTAGACAGTTTCTTTTTATATATAAAGGATTTTGTTAGATTTTGAATTCTTATCGGAAATATTTTTTGATGTTTTCTGTTTTTTTCTTTCGTCATCGGTCATGAATGTAATAAAATAGTTTTGTTAGAAGTGAACTATCAGGATATAGGGTTCGCTTATGGACGACATGGTTTCATTGCAAATGAGAAACACTTGTTTATATCGCAATATTACTTTATAATGTTTCAACTCACATTGAAAACCTTCATTTTTGTATTTAAATATTTTTAAAATGATAATTACTAAGCATGTTAGGAGAACCTCTCCGGTAGACAAGAACTTTTCCGTTGGTTTTGGATATAAAAAGAGCGGTCCCGATTAAAAAAAAACACACAAATGTTCATGTTTTGTTTTTTTGACAGTGTTACAAAGTACCATTCTTTGCTCTCTCTCTCTCTTTCTTTTGGATAAAAAAAAGAAAAATACTCTAGATCAATCAAAATGAGCCGTGTATTAAACTGTAGTAAGTATTTGCTAACAGGAATGTAAAACTATTAATGTCCAACGTAAGTCAATAATGATAAGAATCAGTTGTATTTAGGAGGTATTGCCTTTTTTAAAAAAAAAGTATTTAAAAAAAAATTTCTTGTTAAGACAGTTAGAAACTATAGAAATAACATGAATGTTATGTATATATGCGCAAATATTTGATTATTTTGTATGTAGTACCTACTACCTGTTGCATTATTTAGTCCAGATCTAGACTTTTATTTTTTTTGCTTTTTTTTGTGTGATTTTCTGCGTTTGGTCTCTGCAGCTCAATCAAGATGTATTATTTTTCTGTTGAATTTGTTTTTCTATCGTAATTCTATGTTTTTATCGTAATTTTATTTGTTAATTTTTTGGTCGCTTTTTTCTTTAGAATGGCGTATCACTTCCTTTGTACCTTCATTTCCGTGTCCTGGTTTTCTATTTGACGAATGTCTTTCCAGACAATTCTAATAGAAAAGAAAGACTTGGAGAATGGGTTGGTCCACCCCATGGGGACTCTCCTCTTAAAGTTGTCTGGCAGTAATGGAGGCTCTCAAGATATCGGCTGTGGACGTCACCTCTCTGTATCGCTTCGAAAACCCATATTCGTGGTTCCTGGTGCCGATATCTGGCAGATTGAGAGAGAGACCTGTCGGTAAGTCCTTTGGGAATGAGACCTTCAAGGTTGAGGTCATCCCAATTGAAGAGGAAAGGACTAAAATTACACTACACTGGGTTTCCCCAGCTATAGCCAAAAGGAGAGTAGTGGAAATTTTCCAATGTTTCGCAGAGGAAGGCTTCAGGGTGGAGGTGACTCAAATAGGCACTTCTGACAAATGGGTATCCTCCATCAAGGTAAAAAAAAGGTTTGTCTGTTCCGCACTACTTACAGTTGCGCTCTGAAGGAGACCCCAAGATATACAAAGTTGTAATAACTATCCCGGGGAGAAGGCAAAAATGCTGGCACTGCGGAATAGACCTGGTTCAGATGTCCAAATGGTTCGAGGCAAGCACGCCCCTTTTATGAGCCATGTGACCAGAGAAAGGCTTTATCTCGTGGCCAGGATGAGAAATTGGCTCTTCACCGATCTCTCTGTCAGGAGGCCCCCGTCGACTAATGACTAAGGAATCATTTATTCACACCCGTCTTGGCATGTTGCACGCACTTCCGAACCTCTGCATGAATTCCTCCTTTCATGTGTGGCTGGAAGCTCAAGCCCCAGGTGGGGGCCATCCTTATGCCTATGCTATCCCATCGTACTAGTGAGGGGACCATCACCACACGTGTGGGCGCCTTTGGGAAACGGGCTGATGGGGGTTTCCGACTGGTTTAGCGAGCCTTTTTTCCATCCCTACCACGTGTAGTGTACCCTCGCTAAAGGGTACGTGTGGTAGCCCACTGAGAGCTATGTTTGCTACCGTACTTCGCCTATCCACTTTACCGGGCGGACGTTTCCACCGGAGGGTCAACGCTGAGGCGACCGGAGCATTCCTCCGGGCGGAATAGACCAGCATTGGTCTAATCACTGTCTTGCTCCTGCTCCGGCTCGAGTTGAGCCCCCTAAGGGAAGGAGAGGTACCCCAAGTTATACCCAAGTGGTTAGAGGGGACACCCCTAAAGCGCAGGAAAAAGAGACTATAGAGCAGCGGTTCTCAACCTTCTTAGCTTGGCGACCTCTTTTTACAATTCCTCACTTATTCGCGACCCCAACATTAAATTATTTTCGTTTATAAGTATGACGTTACAAAATTATAATTGGAGGCCTGTTGTAAGTATCTGATTTGCATTGCCAAAGCTTAATGTTTAATCTCGGAACAATATGTAGGCCTAATTACATTCTTGAAATATATATTTCTCCTTATTAACAATTACAAATCAATGAAATAATTTCTTTTTGACGTGTCTCTTTTTACATTAGTATTTCATATTCACATTCCACACACGTGACAATTTTCTGTATTTCAATTGGATAACTAACAGGCTGTTTCAAGAAATAAATATATTATTGCAAATGGAAGAAGGTAGAACAGAGACAAATAGAAACATGGCTGCAAACGCTTGATCCAGAATTGGGTAGGCCTAATTAAAGAGAAAGGTTTCACAGTGAAATTATTTATGTCTCCTAAAAATCTTTAACTTTGACTTTCATTGGATTTCTGGCAAGTGCAATGAGATGTTGAGTAGATTTGGAAAGTAGGAGGAAATTTTGTCTGCAGACATGCGCAAATGTTCTGTCACACAAATGATCATTTTATCTGTTTGCCAGGTTCAAAGTCATTTCCCTCATAGAGAGCAGATACGGTTGGAAGCATGTAAATATGATTTTCGTTACAAGTGAGATACTCCCCCCCCCCTGCTTTAACTAATAGGGCAGGCATAGAAAACTGTGGTGCATATCTTACAAGTGTGTCCAATAGCTGCGTAGAGACAACTAAAGGGTCACATGAACTGAATGGAGGAGTTATATAAGGAACTACCTTAGCAGAGCACTACGGGAAGCCCATGCTTTCCTCCCCTGCTACCATTTGGAGTTTATCCAATTTTCATGTTATCCAATGTGTTATGGATTTTAAAAAAAAAATTACGTATTAAAATTCAAATTTATGGTTGCCTTATTCAACCTTTTTTTTTTTACAACGTACAAGGTTTAGTTCATACATTACGAATTGTTCACATTTAGGTGTTATGTCTTCACTTCAGCTTTCTTCTCTGGGATATCTGTTTCAAAATGTCTGACGCGGAAGGAACTGATGTCCAAACCTCAACCCCAAGTGCTGCCAAAAACTCCAGTGCTCCAATGGATGTATATGAGGCTTGCAAGAAGCTCTTAAATCAGCTTTATTACATGATGGCTGATGTAGAGGTGTTAAAGAAATCACAAAAGCATTAGACAAACGAAAGGCTCATTTGTGTGTGTAGCTAACAGTGTTGATGAACCATTGTTTACCAAACTTATTGAAGAACATGGAATCAATCCTCTGAAGGTGGAGGATGCCAAGAAATTGGGTGAATGGGCTGGCCTCTGCAAATTAGATAAAGAAGGCAAAGCAGGAAATGTTAATGCATGTGGGGGCTGTTAGTTGTTAAGGATTGTGGTAAAGATTCTCAGGCTCTCGATATTGTCAAGAATTATTTCAAAGCCAATTTAAAAAAATGTCTGCATTTGGAAAATTAAAGATATAAAAAAAAAGTTAGATGAATAACACTGACTTTTTAGTTAACAGACGATATCCATTAATCTGCATTAATTTAAACATACAAATCTGTCTGCTGGACAATCAAAGTGTTCGAACAAATATTATGATTCCGTTGTCTGCAGCATCTTTCCTCGAATAACAATATAGTTAGTACATTTCAACGGAAAAAAAACTTAATAGGTGACAAGTTTTACATGTTAGAATGGACTAAAAATCCATATTTTTGATAGACATAAGCGACCCCTGAAAAATTATAAATTGACCCACAAGGGCGTAGCGACCCACAGGTTGAGAACCCCTGCTATAGAGCAATGGCTACAGAGGGATGGCTTCACTCTGGTACAAAAGGGCTCCAATGGATCCCCAAAGAAATATACCAAAGTGGGGGTAATTTAGGCTTCAATATCGGGTGAGGCTGAGGTGGTGGATGCAGATGCCCAGGGTAGTGAAAACTTCAAGCTGAATAAGAGATGCCGCTCTGGAGATCATGTGAGATCTGCTCCTGGGTCTCCTATTCAACTAAAAAAGAAGGGATGTTTGTCTGTATCTTCTTCTGAGGATATATTTGTGAGCCCAAAAGAGACGAGGGAGGATATATTTGTGAGCCCAAGGGCCATTAGAGACGAGGAGGCTGTGAGTCCAAGCCATCAGCGGTCGGATGTCAGCACCGCGGAGATCCCTGAGATTCCTCCTCTTATAATAGATGAACTGGATAGCTCTACGCCGTCCAAGCCATTAAATAGCTAATAGAAATACATCTATTTCAATACCCATCAATCATGAAAGAAATCAGAATCTTGTCACTTAACATACGCAGCTTAGAAAGAAAACAAAGATACAGTAGACAGTTACCTGAGTTTAAACAAGAACATTTAGAATCCCCATTTACATTGGAAGAACTTGAAACTGCTCTACATTTAACACAAAACAACAAATCCCTGGCCCTGATGGACTAACATTTGAGTTTTATAGGGCCTTTTTTCCTTTACTAGGTCCTCTGCCCAATTTAATGATGCTGACATTACACTAATACCAAAGAAATCGGAAAACAACACCTCTGTTAATGACTATAGACCCATTTCTTTATTGAATACTGATTATAAGTTGTTAATGAAAATTATCTTTCTAAGATTAAGACCTTTCATTCCTCAACTCATTGGACATGACCAATTCTGCTGCAATCCTGAAAATAATATTCTTGAAATGAATCACTTTCTGAGAGATTTCATCAGTTTTAGCAAAGATAAAAACCTAAATGCTGCCCTTCTGTCCATTGACCAAGAAAGGCTTTTGATCGAGTTGACCATTCTTTTCTGTTCCAAGTGTTGGACAAGAGTAGAATTGGTTCTTATTTACTGGGGTTAATTAGGCTAGGTTACTCGGGAGCAACAAGTCAATTGTTAATAAATCACTCCCTTTAGGTTGAGTTTCTCATTGAAAAGGTCAGTACGCCAGGGCTGTAGTAGACAGTTCAATTGTGGGTAGTAACAATTCCTGAAACAATACCTGTTGTTTAAATTAAAAGCTTACGCAGATGATACAACGTTTTTCCCATCAAGTGAGAGCGATATCATCAATATTTTTGACAAGTTTAAATCTTTTGGACTGGCTAGCGGGTCAAAAATTAACATTGGAAAATCATCCATTATGGGGCTGGGTAATTGGAAGTTTAAATATACCTCCTCGCTCAACTTGACAGTCAAGATCTGTGCTATAGTTTGGAATAGTAATCCACTTGATTATTCCAAAGACCAGTGGGACAGTATTTATAATAAAACCTTTAACTTTATTAAAATGTATAAGCATACCTTGTCTACCATTTTTGGGAGGGCGATTTTGATTAATAATATGGTCATTCCAAGAGTGGTCTATATGGCGAGTATTATAGAATCCCCTCCTAATTTTATATTCAAAATGAACACAATAATTAGAAGCTTCATTTTTAGAAACACAATTCAATGTATCAAGCATAACACTTTGATCCAGGATAAACAAGACGGGGGAATTAATTAACAAGATATTCAAGTTCAGATCAAGGCATTAAGACTTTAGTTTATGGGACAGATAGAAATCATATACAGTTTCCAGTAGCAGTGTATTATTATGGAATTAGAATGGGGTGGGGTGATTATTTACAATTCGGAATGATACCCCAAATTATTTTGGTGCACTTGTTCACCCATTTTATAGGTCGGTTTCACGAATCCTTTTGAATAATGAACACTTAGTACATTATAAGTTCAAGGAAATTTACACGGCCCTGAAGTGCACACTAAAAGAGAACTTGGGTCTCAGAATCCAATGGGGAAAGGAAAGAGGTATAACAGAGTTTAGGGATTCCTTTATAAACCTTCATTATAAGCACATTGCACCCAAGGCTAGGGGAATAACCTATTGGCTCATTTTTGGCATGACGCCAATTAGGCGCAAGAAGGTCAATATTGTAGAAATCTGTTGTAAATGTAAACTATGTAACAGCTCAGTGGAAGTGGAAGAGAAACATCTATTTGGGTGCTAGAAGGTCAATATTGTAGAAATCTGTGGTCAATGTAAACTATGTAACATGTCAGTGGAAGTGGAAGAGAAACATCTATTTGGGTGCTAGAAGGTCAATATTGTAGAAATCTGTGGTCAATGTAAACTATGTAACATGTCAGTGGAAGTGTAAGAGAAACATCTATTTGGGTGCTAGAAGGTCAATATTGTAGAAATCTGTGGTCAATGTAAACTATGTAACATGTCAGTGGAAGTGGAAGAGAAATATCTATTTGGGTGCTAGAAGGTCAATATTGTAGAAATCTGTGGTCAATGTAAACTATGTAACAGCTCAGTGGAAGTGGAAGAGAAACATCTATTTGGGTGCTAGAAGGTCAATATTGTAGAAATCTGTGGTCAATGTAAACTATGTAACATGTCAGTGGAAGTGGAAGAGAAATATCTATTTGGGTGCTAGAAGGTCAATATTGTAGAAATCTGTGGTCAATGTAAACTATGTAACAGCTCAGTGGAAGTGGAAGAGAAACATCTATTTGGGTGCTAGAAGGTCAATATTGCAGAAATCTGTGGTCAATGTAAACTATGTAACAGCTCAGTGGAAGTGGAAGAGAAACATCTATTTGGGTGCTAGAAGGTCAATATTGTAGAAATCTGTGGTCAATGTAAACTATGTAACATGTCAGTGGAAGTGGAAGAGAAACATCTATTTGGGTGCTAGAAGGTCAATATTGTAGAAATCTGTGGTCAATGTAAACTATGTAACAGCTCAGTGGAAGTGGAAGAGAAACATCTATTTGGGTGCTAGAAGGTCAATATTGTAGAAATCTGTGGTCAATGTAAACTATGTAACAGCTCAGTGGAAGTGGAAGAGAAACATCTATTTGGGTGCTAGAAGGTCAATATTGTAGAAATCTGTGGTCAATGTAAACTATGTAACATGTCAGTGGAAGTGGAAGAGAAACATCTATTTGGGTGCTAGAAGGTCAATATTGTAGAAATCTGTGGTCAATGTAAACTATGTAACATGTCAGTGGAAGTGTAAGAGAAACATCTATTTGGGTGCTAGAAGGTCAATATTGTAGAAATCTGTGGTCAATGTAAACTATGTAACATGTCAGTGGAAGTGGAAGAGAAATATCTATTTGGGTGCTAGAAGGTCAATATTGTAGAAATCTGTGGTCAATGTAAACTATGTAACAGCTCAGTGGAAGTGGAAGAGAAACATCTATTTGGGTGCTAGAAGGTCAATATTGTAGAAATCTGTGGTCAATGTAAACTATGTAACATGTCAGTGGAAGTGGAAGAGAAATATCTATTTGGGTGCTAGAAGGTCAATATTGTAGAAATCTGTGGTCAATGTAAACTATGTAACAGCTCAGTGGAAGTGGAAGAGAAACATCTATTTGGGTGATAGAAGGTCAATATTGCAGAAATCTGTGGTCAATGTAAACTATGTAACAGCTCAGTGGAAGTGGAAGAGAAACATCTATTTGGGTGCTAGAAGGTCAATATTGTAGAAATCTGTGGTCAATGTAAACTATGTAACATGTCAGTGGAAGTGGAAGAGAAACATCTATTTGGGTGCTAGAAGGTCAATATTGTAGAAATCTGTGGTCAATGTAAACTATGTAACAGCTCAGTGGAAGTGGAAGAGAAACATCTATTTGGGTGCTAGAAGGTCAATATTGTAGAAATCTGTGGTCAATGTAAACTATGTAACATGTCAGTGGAAGTGGAAGAGAAACATCTATTTGGGTGCTAGAAGGTCAATATTGTAGAAATCTGTGGTCAATGTAAACTATGTAACATGTCAGTGGAAGTGGAAGAGAAACATCTATTTGGGTGCTAGAAGGTCAATATTGTAGAAATCTGTGGTCAATGTAAACTATGTAACATGTCAGTGGAAGTGGAAGAGAAACATCTATTTGGGTGCTAGAAGGTCAATATTGTAGAAATCTGTGGTCAATGTAAACTATGTAACATGTCAGTGGAAGTGGAAGAGAAACATCTATTTGGGTGCTAGAAGGTCAATATTGTAGAAATCTGTGGTCAATGTAAACTATGTAACAGCTCAGTGGAAGTGGAAGAGAAACATCTATTTGGGTGCTAGAAGGTCAATATTGTAGAAATCTGTGGTCAATGTAAACTATGTAACATGTCAGTGGAAGTGGAAGAGAAACATCTATTTGGGTGCTAGAAGGTCAATATTGTAGAAATCTGTGGTCAATGTAAACTATGTAACATGTCAGTGGAAGTGGAAGAGAAACATCTATTTGGGTGCTAGAAGGTCAATATTGTAGAAATCTGTGGTCAATGTAAACTATGTAACATGTCAGTGGAAGTGGAAGAGAAACATCTATTTGGGTGCTAGAAGGTCAATATTGTAGAAATCTGTGGTCAATGTAAACTATGTAACATGTCAGTGGATGTGGAAGAGAAACATCTATTTGGGTGCTAGAAGGTCAATATTGTAGAAATCTGTGGTCAATGTAAACTATGTAACATGTCAGTGGAAGTGGAAGAGAAACATCTATTTGGGTGCTAGAAGGTCAATATTGTAGAAATCTGTGGTCAATGTAAACTATGTAACATGTCAGTGGAAGTGTAAGAGAAACATCTATTTGGGTGCTAGAAGGTCAATATTGTAGGAATCTGTGGTCAATGTAAACTATGCAACATGTCAGTGGAAGTGGAAGAGAAACATCTATTTGGGTGCTAGAAGGTCAATATTGTAGAAATCTGTGGTCAATGTAAACTATGTAACAGCTCAGTGGAAGTGGAAGAGAAACATCTATTTGGGTGCTAGAAGGTCAATATTGTAGAAATCTGTGGTCAATGTAAACTATGCAACATGTCAGTGGAAGTGGAAGAGAAACATTTGTTTCTAGAGTCTCCGTTTGTCTTCTAAGATGAACAAATACTGTTCAAAGTCTGTTCGATGGTAATAGTGACTCAGATGTGGATGTACATCTGGCGATCGATTTAAACAAGGTTCCCAAATTACGTAATAAAACTCTTGGGAATTTTAACCTCATTATTTTGGCAGAGTATAGGAAACCTATTTGGATAACTAGACTGAAAATTGTTATAGATAATAAAAATTTCTTTCCCGATGTTCTTGAGATTATGTTTAGACAAATTGTAGACTTTGAACTAGAGAACTTCGGGGGAATGTAAAGAATGATACGGTAAAGGAAAATGTGTGTATATATAAACACTTTTGGGTGCCAACTTGTGGGTATATGTATGTATGTAGGTATTATGTATGTATATATTTATGTATAAAACATTGAAAGCACAAAATAAATATTTGCAAATATCGAGATAGAGAAACTAAATATCTCTAGAGAATTTTATCATTGATGGTCGGGTTGTGGGAATATTTTAAGCATCCAGATTGTACAAAATGTCCAACGCGCGATTGGTTCAAAAAACAATAATTTCTTAAGTTATAAAATATAAACCAAAAACAAACACACACACACACACACACAATTACCTTCTTTAATCTTTTAGAGAATATTAAAATTACAGAGCAAAAAAAAACAAACTTAAAAAACAAAAAAAAAACAAAGCCTATATTTTGTGTATAAATTAGTTTGGATCAGTCATAAAATTTAATTTGTAATAGATCTAGAATAACAATAATATATCTGTGCGATTAGAATTTGTTTACCTATTGTTTTTGTGTAGCGCGATTTCATGCTTTTAACGTTCTCAACACGCTATGATCCTATCACGTCTCTGGACCAGTTGAACACAAAGGGAGGGGGAACAAAGAACGGGGTATCTAGGTGATAGCTTTATAAATGTATTTTTTTAAACAAAGAGAACGACCTGAATTCAAAATTCTGGGCTAAAGCCTTCTCAGGCTTCTCAAGCCAACGCGCTAACCACTCTGCGAGCGAAGAATCTATGAACATGGAAAATTGTATAGTTATTTATGGTTTCTATTTCATGTTTATGTTCACTAAGCCTTAGAGACAGCTAAATATTAATGAGACTAATTAAGCTTATATCACCACTTCAGTTAAGTGCTATTTCTTTCCCTAGTTTGAGATACCAAACACAATAATTTATTACCAATTACTAATTGGTTGTTGTTGTTTTTGTGTGTGTGTGATTCCTGTGTTGTGACGTAAAAGAAATGATTGTGCGAAGTTACAACTTGACCCCGAGTGGGGGAGACGATCAAACGTGAACAAGACAGACAGACACAGCTTGACCCCGAGTGGGGGAGACAATCAAACGTGAACAAGACAGATAGACACAGCTTGACCCCGATTGGGGGAGACAATCAAACGTGAACAAGACAGACAGACACAGCTTGACCCCGAGTGGGGGAGACAATCAAACGTGAACAAGACAGACAGACACAGCTTGACCCCGATTGGGGGAGACAATCAAACGTGAACAAGACAGACAGACACAGCTTGACCCCGAGTGGGGGAGACAATCAAACGTGAACAAGACAGAAAGACACAGCTTGACCCCGAGTGGGGGAGACAATCAAAAGTGAACAAGACAGACAGACACAGCTTGACCCCGAGTGGGGGAGACAATTTAACGTGAACAAGACAGACAGACACAGCTTGACCCCGAGTGGGGGAGACAATCCAACGTAAACAAGACAGACAGACACAGCTTGACCCCGAGTGGGGGAGACAACCCAACGTAAACAAGACAGACAGACACAGCTTGACCCCGAGTGTGGGAGACAATCCAACGTTAACAAAACAGACAGACACAGCTTGACCCCGAGTGTGGGAGACAACCCAACGTTAACAAGACAGACAGACACAGCTTGACCCCGAGTGGGGGAGACAATCAAACGTAAACAAGACAGACAGACACAGCTTGACCCCCAGTGTGGCAGAAATCAAACGTGAACAAGACAGACAGACACAGCTTGACCCCAAGTGTGTGGGAGAAATCAAACGTGAACAAGACAGACAGACACAGCTTGATCCCGAGTGTGTGGGAGAAATCAAACGTGAACAAGACAGACACAGCTTGATCCCGAGTGTGTGGGAGAAATCAAACGTGAACAAGACAGACAGACACAGCTTGATCCCGAGTGTGTGGGAGAAATCAAACGTGAACAAGACAGACAGACACAGCTTGATCCCGAGTGTGTGGGAGAAATCAAACGTGAACAAGACAGACACAGCGGTGACTGTCATCTTTGTAAAAAAAAAAGAATTTTTTTTTACGCGTTCCGTCCCGTTCCCCACTACCACCCCACCCCCGAGCCAAAAAAACCCAACAACATTAAAGGAATGTATAGATCTAGTAGAGCTTTTACAATTCTAAAGCTAGGCCTATATAGATCTAGACCTAGGAAATCGAAATCGGTGCGCTCTAAGTTCTTTAACGTTTTTGTTTTTAATCAAACTCTTCAATGAACGGAGCCGACACAGCAAAACTAGCCGAGGACGTGACCACCTCCACCCAATCATGAGCCACATACTCAGTGCCCATGGGTTTGCACGCTGAATAGAGGAATTGTAAAAACACAAAAAAAAGGTCTAGATTTAAAAGAAATAATAGAAATAGGTTAACATTCTATGTGACTTTGAGCCTCAAGTCCTAATGACTGTACCATGGCATTCAAAAGTTAAAATCGTGTTCTACATTTGTAAGACTTCCATATAATTTTAGTCTGACTCCACTTCCCACCTTCTTTCCCTTCACTATGTGACAGCTACAATGAAAGGCTTTAACTTTGGACGATCTTTCGTGGAACAAATTGTGTGTCATACATACAAGTTCTTAACTACTTTTAACTCTCGAAAATCAATTTATTATTTTTTTAACATGTTCTCGACGACCTTGAAAATGACCTTCACAAATACTTCCTAACCGGCCCAGAAACCGTTCACTTCCATTCGATAACCTCTGACCCACCAAACAAGTGGCGCGAGACAGTTTCGTCGAACTGATCTGGTTTTCAACTTATGTATCGACCAGAGCCTCAGTTTCTTTTTTAGCGCCAAATTGTTGGCATTTCTGTTCCTTATTTAATTTACGTTACGGCATTTGGGCATTCGTCTGGGCATTCGTCTGGGCATTTGTTGGGCATTTGCAGATTTGGCGACTGACAAAAAAAAATGTTCAGAAATATACGAGGTAGAAAACGTGTTTGTTTGATAGCGGGGGCGGGGGGGGAGATCATTAATGCTAATCGGTGAAGTCTCTAGGCCTTTGTAAGCAAGCAATTGGATTGTAAACTTTCTTTGTTTTTAAAAACGATTTTCTTTTCTTTGTTGAGCTATACCTAGTTTCTAGATCGAACAGCTGTCAGCAAATGATTGCGACATAGCTTTTTTGAGTAGTAGTAGTAGCATATAGAAGAAGCCCCAATGTAAGCTGCAAGTTTATAGAGATTTAGGTTAAAGTACAGGCGAAACAGTAAACTGCTTTTACAAAGCTTATATCAACTCTGTCTGTCTGTCTAGTAAAAAAGTTTGTACACTTTATTTCTCACACACCCAGTCGCGGATCAAGCTGAAATTTGAACAATTATCTCTTTTATCTGAAAAAAAACAACACAAAAAAACAAGAATCTATTTTTTTTTAATTAAATAATAAGTAAATTAACAATTAGTAATTATTTTTTTCTTATTCTTGTGTTTGCAGGTAAACAATTATACAAAGTTTCAGCTTGATCCGAGGTTGGGTGTGGAAGAAGTAATGTGTACAAACTTTTTTACCTGACAGAGTTGATATAAGCTTTGTAAAAATATTTGTAATCGCACAGATTTATTATTACTAGTTTAGATCTATTACAAATCTAATTACATGACTGATCCAAACTAATTGATACAACTACGCTTAATATAAGCTTTTTTTTAAAAAAGTATTTTTTAAAATTGTTCTCCTTGTTTTAACTCCATTCAATACAAGCCTCTGGCATTATCTTACATCCACGTTGAGTTTTTAGACTTTTGACTAATTTCCACCATCATAAAGAAATAGTCCAACCATCATAAAGAAATAGTCCAACTCTCATCGCAATGTATTAATAAGGCATTATCTTCCAGCCCGAAAATTTGGGATGAGTGCAGTTTTAATGTGCCAGAACAAACACAATTGCGATCTGCTTATTTTGCCAAACCAGATGCAGACAAAACCGTTGTCCATCGATGGCTTCTTTTTAAAGTGTTCTTTTCATCTTCTGCACGCTGTCTTCGGAAAGGGCTTATCTTTGGGTCTCTGACCTCTGTCATCTGGAGCTCTCCAGCTACTTTCCTCTATGCCAGTGAGGTCAAAGTTGATCATGATTTGATCTTTATAGGCACCTCTCTTACGCCGTCCCTCTTAAAGCTCGCCATAAAAGATCGCCTTTAGCATGCGGTAATCCCCCATGTTTTCCACATAACGGTGCTGTCAAGTGCTTCCTTTATGCTCTCTCTCCATGTGGATCTGTCCAGTGCCACCTCTTTCCAGTTGCTAGTGTCGATTTTGAAGAGCTTCATGTCGCGTTTGCATACATCCGTATAACGTAAAAGTGGGCGACCAGCGGCTCTCATGCCTTCTATTTGATCGCCATACAGGATGTCCTGTGGAAGTCGACCTGTAGGCATTCTACGAACGTGGCCAAGCCAGCCAAGGCGTCTGCTGCTGATAACAGAGCGGATGTCCTGGCACCCTGCTCTTTGTAGCACTTCCTCATAGGTTATCTTATCTTGCCACCTTATTTTAAAGATCCGCCTTAGGCATCGGAGGTGGAAGACATTCAGCTTTTTCTTTTTTTTCCTCCATGAGTAGGTTGACCATGTTTCACTTCCGCACAGCAAGGTGCTCAACACACAGGTCCGGTAGACTAGGGCTTTAGTACTGCTAGTCAGCAATATGTTGTCCCAGACTCTTTTCTGCAACCGTGACATGGTGGCCATTGCCTTGGCTATCCTGTTGTTGATGTCTTTATCCAATAGAGTGTTGCTGGATATGATGGAGCCAAGAATTCAAAAGTGATCAACAATTTCTAGTGGTTGGCCATTAATGGTTACTTGAGGTGCATTGTTTGTGTTTTGGACAAGTATCTTAGTCTGCTTTGACTGATGTTTAAGCCGAACTTCTGGCAAGTAGCAGATAGTTTGTCAACCAGGGACTGTAGCTGAATATCAGAATCAGCCACAATTGCTGCATCATCAGCATACAGAAGTTCCCTGATGAGTAGTTTCCTAACCTTGGTTTTTGCCCGCAGCCTTGATACATTAAATAGTTTTCCAGAGGATCTAGTATGGAGAAACACACCTTCGTTTATGTTGTATGCATAATGCAGTAGACAGGAGAAGAATATGCCAAACAGAGTAGGTGCGAGCACACATCCCTGCTTGACACCACTGCAAACCTCAAAAGGTGCTGATTGGGCTCCATTGAATTTGACAGTACATTTAGTTTCCTCGTGGAAGCACTCAATGAACTTCAGTAGTTGGGAGGGCAACCTATTTTCCTCAGGAGTTTGAAAAGGCCACTACTGCTGACCATGTCAAAAGCTTTAGTCAGATCAACAAAAACGATGTAAAGTGATCTGTCTCTCTCTCTCTGAATTTCTCCTGCAGTTGTCGTAGAGAAGATATCATGTCTACAGTTGATTTACCACTCCTGAATCCACACTTAGACTCTGGGTAGACTCTAGAAGCTATCACTTGCAGCCTGGATAATGCCACTCTAGCAAAGATCTTGCCCACTATACTGAGGAGAGAGATACCCCTGTAATTGTTGCAGTCACTCCGATCCCCTTTGTTCTTGTATATTGTGACTATAGTTGCGTCACGCATGTCCTGTGGGACATGACCTGTTTCCCAACAGCGGCAGAGGAGAATATAGAGTTCAGGGAGCAGGAGTGATTCGTTGGCTTTAACTACTTCCACTGGGATACCATCACTCCCTGGAGATTTTCTATTTTTTATGCAGTTAATTGCTTTTTTTGAGGTCACTAAGGCTCGGAAGCTCATCTAGGCATTCCAGTACTGAAAGATCTGGTAGAGAAGCCAGGGCGACATCGTCTACTGTATTCTGTGTGGCATAGACTTCGAGGTAGTATTCTGTCCATCGTTCTAGCTGCTTGGTTTGATATGTAATTTTTTCTACTGATTTGGATAGAAGGGGGGCAGGCTTAGACACTGTTGGACCCAGGGCCGCTTTAATGCCATCAAAAAGAGCTTTGCTATTTCCTGACTGTCTTGGATTTTCTTGCAGGTATCCCTCCAAAAGTTGTTAGCACATTGTCTAGCCATTTGTTTCGCCTCTTTATTAGCTCTTTTGAAGGCCTCCAAAGATTTTGGACTAGGCTTTGTCTTGTGAGCGAGGTTTGCTGATCGCTTTTTCTCGATGTAAGGTTTCATATGTGCTAGATTCGCCTCAAACCAGTCTACAATTTTGTGTTTTTGAGGCCCAAAGGCGGGGATTGCCGAACTGTAGATTACAACTCTTAATTTCTCCCATCTGATAGAGATGTCTTCTTCATCACTTAACGAGGGGATTGAACTGCTCAGGAGCTCGCCAAAGAGTGCTGACTTCTCTGGGTCCCCTACATGGTTGACGTTAATTCGCCTAGTTCTAGGTTGAGTGGAAGTATAAGCCTTCTTGAGAAGTAGTTTGATCTTGCTTAGCACTAGTGAATGGTCTGACTTGCAGTCCGCACTATGGTATGAACGGGTGTGGATGACACTTTTCAGATCCATACTTCAGGTGATGCAGAGGTCAAGCTGGTGCCACCTTTTTGAGCGTGGGTGCTGCCAATAGACTTTGTGGCGTTCCTTGCCAGAGAAGAATGTATTTGTTACACACAGTCCATGAGAGCTACAAAACTCATTGTTGTTGATTTTGCCAAAACCATGAGGTCCCAAGCATTTTGGCCATGCATCATTTCCATCACCAACACGGGCATTAAAGTCTCCATTTATATAGAGGTGCTCGGATTTTGGAATACTTTAATTACGTCCTCTAGAGCTTGAAAGAATCTGTCTTTGTCCTCTTCCGGTGCAGCAAGGGTTGGTGAGTAAGCACAGATTATATTAACTTTGCCTTGCGGTGATGCAAATTTCATGTGTGCTACTCTTTCATTGCCAATGGGAAACATCGCAATGCAGGGAACGAGAGTGTTTCTTATTGCGAAACCGATGCCATGTATTATAGGGCTTTGTTCAGGTTTTCCTTGCCAGTAGAATGTATAGTTGCTTTCTGTAAAAGATCCACTGTCTGCCAGTCTGGTTTCTTGCAGGCAGGAAACATCAATATTTAGTCTGCTGAGTTCTCTGTCGATGATAGCTGTTTGACGCATGTCGGTGACGAGTTCAGGGTCAGTATTGAAGCCAGGACACATTGTCCGTATGTTCCAGCTTGCAAAACGCATTAATGTTGAGGGTTTTCTTTTGATTGTATTTGCAGGTGCGGGTGAGCAGCTTGCTTTTTTATTTTGTCTTAGCACCAAGCTTATGCCAATCAGCTAGGAACTTATCACCGTTTGTTAGGTACATATACAACAATCAGTAACAACATTGACTATCCACTCATCTGTATAGCACTCTTGCAGTAAGTCAAGTGATAACGATTCAGTTACTAACGCTAGTATTAACTATCACAAATGTTATCACATCATTTACACATGGAATACACTTTACACTTACATATAGATTCTAGCCAGACGAATAAAAAAAAAAAAACCACAGTTACAGCCCCTTTTTCTTTTTTTTTTTCTCGCTAGATCTGATACACTTACAAAAAAATAAAGCCAAGTTAGGTCACGTTGAGTATGTGTTAACCTGTTTACTCAGTCTGTGCACTATATCGCTACAGATCGTTGTTTTGGTACGTGGGACTGCGGGAATAGATCAAAGGTTGAGTTACAACAGTAAATGAGTCGGATAAATTGACTAGTACAAATATCAACATTAATACACACAATTTTTTTATGTGACAGTGACATTTCGAGGCTAGCACTTCTGGTATAATTATATGCCAAAATTCATTATGTAGTTGTTACACCTTGTTACAATGGAATTGGGCGGTGAATACATACTTATATCATCAGAAATTAAATCTGACGACTTAAAGTCCAATGTATGCCGGTGAGCTCTATAAAGATACAACAAAAATCGCTTTTACGAAATAAGATATTTTAATTGCCTAGTAGAAATCATAAAAACAAACTGTGTATTAAGCAAATAACACATTATAATCCACTATTCACAATGGTAGATTGAACATGAAGCTTAAATCTTACAAACTGAACAAACTGAAAAACAAGCTTGTCTCCTCTATATTCTCAAACCAAAAGCTGACACATATTCCTACTACTAATCCTATCTGAAATGTATTATTTCCCTTAAATTAATTTACTACTCTGTATACTATAGAAACTCGAAGCATCGAGATGCCAACATTTAAATAAAACGTTCTGTTGACACTTCTCTTGGCACCTTGAAGTGTAACTACGTGGCATTAGTCTATATTTATCTGATCACTATGAGCAGTACCGTGTATTTATGCAAGTAATTAATATCCAATCAACATTGTAATGGAGGCGCGGTGGCTGATCGGGGTCACGGGTTCGAATCCTGGTGAAGACTGGGATTTTAAATTTCGGGATCTTTTGGCGCCTCTGAGTCCATCCAGATCTACCTGACATTAGTTTTAAAAGTAAAGGAAGTTCTTCGTTGTGCTGGCCACCGAGGGTCACAGAAACATGACCTTTACATCATCTGCCCAATAAATCGCAAGGTCTGAATGGGGCACTTTACAATATTCGAATAGTTTTAAAACGATTTAAAAACAACCCCACGGAAAACAATGAAGAAAAAACGAAGACATTAATTTTATTTTTATATTTTTTGAGTTGAAGTTGAAACCTACAAAAGAGTCAAAGTTCTAAACGTTCCATTCACTGCTACATCCCCATCTCCTTTCCCCCTCCCCAGCAAAACACATTGTGTGGACGCCTCTGCCCCGCACTACAGTTATGAATGGTAAAAGAAAAGACAGCAGCCCCAGAGGGAACCGAACCACGACTACATTTGTGCTAGTCGATAATCTTACCTAGTTTTCAAGAATTCCCTACAAGTTAGTCTGTGTGTCTATGGCGAGATGCCAAGTTCTTCTTATATCTTTGTATCGGCCTACTGGATAATATATCGGGCTATTATATCCCATCCATCATTGTATATTTTTCTCTTAAAGCAGCTTATCTCATAACCAACAAGATAAAAGGACAGATATCTGCTTGACTTTTTTTTTGTTACTAAACAAAGTTTGTTCACTTGTTTTTAAAGACTCTGTTGCCATGTTATTTTTTAAAATGTGTCTATGTTAGTGTACTGCAAAGCATAATGTGTCAAGGCAATACTTCACGTTTTTCTATGATATACATGATAAACTGACAGCTGAACTCGTTTGCATATTGTCAATGGAAATAACAAGCACAAAATTAATTGTGCCAAAATTTCCACTTGATTCGAGAATGGTTTGTGGGAGAAACAACGTGATTACATTTTTTTACCAGACAGACAGAGTGTATTGATATAAGCTTTGTAACTAGATAACCCTAAAACAAAAAAAACATAAAAACAACAAAAGTTTATATTAAGCATAGCAGTACCAATTAGTATGGATCAGTCATGTATTTAAATTTGTAATAGATCTATTCTAGACTAATAATAATAAATCTGTGCGATTAGAAATATTTTTACTCATTGTTTTTGTTTAGCGCTATTTCATGCTTTTAGCTTTCTCACTATGCTGTGAAAGTATCACTTGTCTGGACCAGTTGGAAAGACATAGGGAGACAAAGAAAAGGGGTATCTGGGTGATCGCTTTTAAAATGCATTTAAATTTTTAAAAAATGAACGACCTGAATTTGAACTCATCAGCCTCCTCAAACCAATACACCGTGCTAGCAAATCGTTATCTATTGTTAGCTTCAAACTTTAAAGCGGGCTAAAGCGGCGACCTACAACTTATACCCCCAAATCAGTCACGTACAATTTCTTTCCCTTGTTCGAGATACCAAACGAAATACTTAATTACCAATAATTAATTAACTAATTGGTTGATTTTTAGCGGACCCCGAATGGGGAATAGACGCTATTAATTTTTTGTGGTTTGTCTGTCCGTCCGTCCATCCGTTCGTTCGTCCGTCCATCCGTCCGTCCGTCCGTCCCGTTTAGATCTCGTAAGCTAGAAAAGATATTGAAAATCCGACACCATGATATTTTAGCCCATTCAAAGTTCTGATGCAACGGCTACTTTTTTCTTTTCTGAAAACGAAAAATTTAATTTTTAAAACCATAAAATTTAGCATGCTTTTATTCATATCTGGATTTTTATTACAACTTTTGAAAAATTGTAGGTGCCACCACAAAATTTCTGCCCCGGGTCTTCCACATACTTAAATCTGGCCCAGTTGAAGGTAATCTGCATATTATTCCAAACCTCCTGCAGAACAACAGGTGATCCCAGCGGGCAGGGTATGAATCCGGAACTATCTAGACAACCCAACAATATTTCAGCGCGCATACCGCACGACCAAGCACTGCAGGCAGCCATCTGATGGCAACGATCAAATTAGATTTGTCCAAAATCAAGACTCACAGCAATTTCCTCTTTGGCAGCCATGCAGGCCTGCTAACGTAGAAAGCCGTTAAGCCCATGTCGAAATCGGATTTTTCATAGCCTTTTGAACAATCAAACAACGCAAACACAATAGCGGACATTATTTTTTTTAAAGTATAACATTATCATTGTTAATGTATTATTAATAAACATTTTATAATGAAATGTTACAATGTCAGTGTAACCAAGATAACTAAACCGGTGTAACTAAACCAGGATAACTAAACCGGTGTAACTAAACAGCCCCAACACCGGAAATAATTGGGAGTCTAATTTCCTTCCTTTTGCTGTCAAGTCTGAAATGTCAGAAGGCCAGTTTGAAATTGGACGCCACTGACACTGGTCAGATATTAAAATGTTCAATCTCATTGAAATGGAGACAAGCCAGGCCTTTTAGTCAAGTCACTTTTGTAATAAACTTTTATATCCAGCTTAAAGTGTGGAGTGTTACTGCTGGTATTGGGGAACATAAGACTTTGCGTGTGTGTGTGTAAAGGGGGTGGGAAGAAGTTGTGTATGTGTGTTGAGGTAATTAATGCAAATGTGAGGGACTATAAAAATGATGTGCGGAAGAGTTGGGACCGAAGTATATGGAGGGAATAGTGCCATTTGTGTGTGTGTGGGGGGAATTTAGGCTGGTGTGGTGTGTGTGTGGTGCAGGGCATGATTTAGACTTCATAAGCCTGTAAGCTATTTGAGATATGAGCCTCATGTAATAAACTTAAAGCAATTTTTTCCTTTGCAATTTCTTAAAAAAAAATTGAAAATATTTCTGGAACCCTTTTTGGCGTAAGTTAAAGATTGGGTTGCCTACAGATCAATCCAGAAATGGTTAAACTTGGTATATGTTTATATGTGTTTGGGATTCAATAAAGGGCTGAATAGAAAGAAGGAGTGAATTCTTAAAGTATATGTAGATTCGTTTTCCAAACGGATGGAGTATTTTATGCCTTAAGCTCTAAAATGCCCCACAAACCTTATATTAAATTGCATTTTATATAGTGCATTTTCCAGCATGCTCTGAAAGGGGGTATCTGGGAGCAGGTTTCCGTGCTGCCTTTAGTATCTTTAAAAAACAACTCTTCTCGAGTAGGGATTCAAACTCGAGCCGCCTAGGTTTTCGCCTTTCAGCCACACATCCCACTAATGTGTTAAGGTCAATGAGGTCTGGACTTAAGGTCGATGAGGTCATAATAACTCTCTCTATAAGAATAGATAGAATAATCCTTTCGTCTGCAAAACCACGTTTAGATATAATTTACAGTCGCAGTAGTCACAGTAAAGAGAGCTTGAGTCAGTTTAATCTAATGGTGGATTCACTCTGGATTCCAAATCCATAATAAAAACACAAAAATCTGTTCATAGTTTTTATTTTTGACGTCAATATTGCGTTCCTTAAGAAAAAAAATTCAGTCTAAGAGAAAGAGATATGAAGAAATGTGTTGGCGATATAATGAAGTAAGTAAAACAACAATCCACAATAAACATTAACCTCCACGACCAATCACTCGCATGCTCCCTCACTCTCTCGCACACATACTCACTCACCCCATCGCACACATACTCACTCACCCACACAGTCACCGAAACCTAGACTCACCAACTCAGTAGTTAGTCTCAGGCCGACAGCCCAATGTCCCACCAGGGATGTTAAAGTCCTGTAAGCTTGTACACACCTCTGGCCTGACTAGGAAATGAGGATAACATTCAGACATGAACGAAACACTCGGGGGAAATTCTTTCCATTTTGTCCTCACTTGCCAGGGACCGAGGGGGACGGTCATTACAGCAGGAATGAATGACGGGTGTGTTTTACTAGTAGAGACGTGCTCCCCGACTTGGCTCGCTCTTTTAATGGTCTCTTGACTTTCTATTTTCCCTTTTGTTCTTTGATTCTTGTTATAGTTTGAACTTTTAGTGTCAATTCTGTTCCTATTATTTCATTTATTTTAGTAGAAAAATTTGGGGGAAAAAAAAAAACAACTACGTTTCCAGAGGCGTAGCTAGGGTGAGGGAGGGAGGAAGAAAATTCGAAAATCTCCCCCCCCCCAGCCCCGACTTGAGGGGGACAGCAAATCATTTTTTTTTCATTAATTATTAAATATTACGCAAAATGCAGGGCCCCCAAGGAGGTCAAGCCCCCGGGCCCCAAATGATGGCAAGTCCTAGTTACGCCACTGTACGTTTCATTTCGACGTTAGAGCTAGTCTAGTTAAGGATATGCAAGCAGGGAATTTAGATGAACGGTTGAATGTGGCACCGTTTAAACCCAGTAATATATAATCAGTGGGGCGTTGGGATTAAAAGTAAAGCTCTCGGGTTCCGAATCGAGGATCCTGATTTCGAATCCTGGTGATCACGCGGATTTTGAGCATTTGGATTTATATGACTATTCACAAAACTGAGGTATTTGGTTAAGTTGTATTGCTTGTCACATGACAGCCTAGTTAACACAGCTTTACATTAACTGCCTCCGTAGAGCGCTAGGTCTGGAAGGGGCACCCTTAAAAATATACAATCTAGACTGCAACTGTTTAATGCTAATTTAAAAGTTTACTTTAAATTTATCAAGAGCCCAATCAGATCGTGCGACCTCTGAACTCCACTCGATCAAAAACCATTCACGCTTTGTATGTGGCGGGGCGATGATCCTCAGCTACCGGCGCACTTTAACGCCTTCTCTTTTTTTTATAGCGCCCTTGGGGATAATCTTGACCGCAAAGGTCCAAGACTCAACCTGTGTACCGACTCTGTTATTGAAATGAACTGTTTTAACCCGGACTGCTGGGATATACCAATAGGTCCTTCAGTCGTGTTGTATGACAGCACATATCTCCATATACTTATTTGTAGATGATCAGTGTCCTCTACATTGAATATAAGCGGATAGTTCCTTTCCAACATAGTCCAAAAAAAAATTGTCCTGTACACAAATGAAATTAATATGAGCGTTATATAAAATAGATAAGAGATTTTCAAACACGAATCCTAATTTGCAAGTTTTTTGTGTATTAGATGTAGAGAATATGTAAGCGAAGTATTTTAAGAACAATTCAAAATAGAATCCACCTCAATTAAGTAGCCAGGCTCTTTAACCCAAACACCCCCAAATCAAATCTGTATTTAGCAGTAACCACGGCAATATACATTATAGAGTAAAAATACACGCTATGATGTCTCTCTGAAGCATTTTACGTATCGTGTTGTATTGTTCTCCCTTTGCAACTTCTTATGTGACTAAAGAGGCCAAATCCTTGATACACAGCTGTGGTCACAGGTTGGGAATATGTAATCACCAGGCGCTGTTGCAATTTCACCCTTCTTTCTGCTTCTGTTGTGTATGACATCTGCAATCCAAGACCCTTCCTTTATCCTCGCTCTCCATGTGGATCTATCCAGTGCAACTTTTCCCCAGCTGCTAGTGACGTTTTTGAAGAGTGTCACCGCTGTATTTTTGACATTATAAATGTCACTGTGGTTATGTTTTGATGCTGTGATATTATTGTCAGTTTATCTATGTAGGCGTGGTGGTGACATTGGGTTCATATTATAATTCACAGAATAAGGAAATGACACTTGATGTAGCAGACACAAATAAGTTTAATTTAAGTAATAACACCACATAGTGAATATGATACACAATTCAATTCAGGAATGACCAGTATTAATCCTCTATAGAAATATGGCGAATATAATGACAACTTAGAAACTAATCTATAACCAACTTCTTTAAACAACTAACTCAACGGACTATATCAAGTGACTATCAAGTGCTTGCTACCAACTCCCTATATTGACTGACTGCTCTTAACCCTGGTTCACTTAAGGTCAAAAGTGTTCACCTTAGGGCAACATGAGTTGTGAATAACATTCACAATATAGAAATAACATTCACAAAATAGAAATAGGGTTTCTACACTATGGCACCAACTTTGAGGTGGTGACACACTTCCTCATTAATTATTTTATCTTGCCACCTTATTTTAAAGATCCGCCTTAGACATCGCTATGACGTATGGTACAGAAATCCTCTTCAATAAAGTCCAAAAAATGTACTACGTCATTTATTTTGGTCTTTATGTAAAATTGCGATTATCTAGACAAAAATCAGGACCGCAGCAAACAATTTCTGCATTCTGGGGACGAGATTCTTCTGGTGCACGAACTTTATGAGATCAGAAAACATAAAGGAGAAAATCACGTGATTATGACCTTAGAGAGAAAAAGAAGTTGAAATCTTTCATATGGAAACATTTGTTTACTTTTAATATAGGAAAACAAACGACGTGAGAAATAAAATAATTCCAGGGTGACACGTGTTTCATTGAACAATGTATTTATTTCGCCACAAAGCACAAAGTGGCCAAAAGGGCATTCATTACAAAAACAAACAGCATACAAATAACATACTGTACATATAATAAACAACAAATGAAATTTAATAATGATGTAAGGATAAAATAGATAATAATAATAATATTAATAATAATAATAATAATAACTAGTCGATCCACGGCGTAGCATACGCCGCTATTTTACAAGGTCGGCCTTAGGGTACTGCAACCTATGCGACCGCAGTGGGCCCCGCACTTTCATAGGACCCGCTCTAATTCTAGGTGTAAATTATTAAATTAAACCATTTTGAACTTATAACAGATTGCCTGCGGTCTCCTGATTTACCAGAAGCTCCGTAAAATCTCCTGAAAATGCAAAATATACGAAAACGTCCAAGAAGTCTACGGAAATTATTAAAATCTTTAGAAAAATCATACATATCTCCTGAAATATATAGACGAAAATTGTCATTTTGGGGTGTTATTCAACTTGGAAAACGCCTATCCTACGCGCGATAAAAAACGACATTATGCAATACCCGTAATTGTGAAATCTGGTGAATGAAGCTTTTCGCGCCACAAACTAATGAAGAATTACTTGAGGTCTACAATTATCGTGGATAGTTTGAAACATTTGGTAATTCTTTCTGTTGAGCGTGATCTAGGTAGGAAATAGAATTTGTATGATATACTGTATGACTTCGCTACACGCAAGGTTCGTAAAGTAATTCTGTACGTAGTAAAGGATAAATACAATGCAAAGACGAATTTATTTTCTAATACAATCTCTTTAATTTTCACTTATTATCAGTATCCCTGCCCAAACTTGGCCCCGCCAAATCCGTTTCCATGGGCTGAGTCCGACTCTGCTATTTAGTGACGGGTGAATACAGAGTAGATTACTTGTGCCCCCCCCCCTCACTTTGTAGGTAAAAGATAAATGTTTCCAATTCAGAACTTACGGTCTATAGGACCAGGGCCGGTCCTAACTATTGAGGGACCCGATTGCGCTGGGCCCAGTATGGGTAGGGATAAGGATAATAAGGGAAAATTAAGATTATTTTTAATTAGAAAGTAAATTCGTCTTTGCATTTTATTCCTTTTTTTTTTTCACAATCACAATCACACAATCACGATCCAATTAACTTTACGAGCCTTGCGTGTAGAGAAGTTATACAGTATATCATCAAATTTGTGTTTCCTATATAGATCAAGCTCAATAGTAATAGCAAGTATTGCCAAATTGTTCAATCTATCTTCGTGAATTGTTGACCTCAAGTAATCGAATGATACCCCATTATGACAATGTTGTGTATTTTTCAGGAGATTTGTATGATTCCACGAGATTTCCATGAACCCCTGGAACATCAGGCGGCCGCCCGAAAGCCTCTAATGTAAGCACTAATGGTTTAATTTAATAACATAAGCTAGAATTAGCGTGGGGCCTATGAAAGTACGGGACCCACTGCGGCCGCATAGGTTGCAATGGCCTATGACCGGCCCTGTTTAGGACAGATGATGTATAGATAATCTGTTTCTGTGGCCACGGTTAGCGAGGGAGTCATGTGACCAGCACAACGACCATTAGTCTTTACTTTTCCCCAACTAAAATCAGGTACCCATTAGAGCCTGATGGCGCCTTTAAGACCCCGAAATTAAAAATCCCAGTCTTTATCAGGATTCTAACCTGGGACCTCTGAGTTAGGAAGCATTTGCACTTTAGCACTAAGCCACCGCAACTCCTAGGTTATAAAAATGCAAATATCTTTATTGTGGGAACTCCCGTGAATGTCCCGGGGCAGTAGCCCCCGCCTGCCCTCCCTTAAACCCTGCCTGAACTTGTCATCACTGTACAAAAAATACAACAACATAAGACATCAATATATGTAAAAACAACAACAGCAAAAAACAAAGGCCTACACCACTGAGTTTTATTTTACAGTTGAGCGAACAAGTTAGAGACGACAACATGGCGGCCAAGCCTTGACATTTCATGCTTCACGTTCGGAGTACAATTTGATAGTAACATGTGGGACTGTGTGTGTGTGTGTGTGCGCGTGTGAGTTGGGGAAAGGGTACATCAAATATATGCTCTGTTAGTCTTTCTAAGGTTCAAGAGACAAATGGGTGTAAATGTTAAGTTGTGCGTTCGTTGGACTTGGAATTAGATGTACATTCTTTTTAAAATAAGTTTGAAATTATAGGCCCCGGAAATTTCGATTTTCATGATGGAAGCCTTCAAGATTGCTTTGTAGTACTTTAAGTCTTACTATGTGATATCTCTGAAATGTAGACCAGGAATTAAATGCAACCAAGGTAAGCTCAAATTCTGTTTTCATTTGATTTGCTGAAAAAAAAAATCGTAGAATTAATTTTCAAACGGACAACGTCACGAAAGGCTATGAAGTTTGTCTCAAGGTGACTAGAAAGTCAACTACATGTTGTTTTGTTGTTGAAAGTATTGACATTTGATTACGAAGTGAGAAACTTTGACTTTTGAAAAATATATTTTACTTCAAAGTATATTTTACCTATCAGTGGGGTCGTGTGGGTATTACATGTTTGTGGTGGTGTGGAGTCGTGTGGGTAATACATGTTTGTGGTGGTGTGGGGTCGTGTGGGTAATACATGTTTGTGGTGGTGTGGGGTCGTGTGGGTAATACATGTTTGTGGTGGTGTGGGGTCGTGTGGGTAATACATGTTTGTGGTGGTGTGGGGTCGTGTGGGTAATACATGTTTGTGGTGGTGTGGGGTCGTGTGGGTAATACATGTTTGTGGTGGTGTGGGGTCGTGTGGGTAATACATGTTTGTGGTGGTGTGGGGTCGTGTGGGTAATACATGTTTGTGGTGGGGTGGGGAAGCTTGAGTCAAAGTGAAAAAAAAGCTGTACAAATAAAAAAGGATTAATGGGGGGGAGGTGCGCTCTGGGCTGTGCTAGTATAGTCTTTGGTGGTCATATGCTTCTTCGTTTATTGTGTAACTGCCGAGTCCTCCTAGCACCAAACCACATTTTCTGTCTTTATCCCAACAAGATGTAAGCTACACAATTGGCTGTGGTGCCTCAGACTTGAAAGCGATCCCTAACATCCCAGTCAGGATGCACGCGTCTTTTCTCAAGGAGTCGTTTTATGGCTGAAACCTGCAAGACCACTGTGGTACATCGAAGAAATATGCAGGAATTTCCACGGTGTGCTTCAGCCTCATCTCTAGTCCCGCGAGTCTTCGGATTCAAACCACTTGTAATCGAGATGTGATCTGTTTAAATCTTCTTGCAATTAGCCTAGAAATAACAATTGTTCAAACAGCCGATGGAAGGGCGCTTGTGTTGGCCTATAGTTTCAAAAGTCTGTGAATCAACTCTCTCGATAATTACACATGTGGATGTACATTTGCAGTCATTTCATTCGGGTATTTCGCGAAAATATTATGTACCAATCTATATGTAAAATTTACATGTGAAATCTATACATGTATACAAGATCTGTATGTAGGATCCATATGTAAGATGTATATGTAAAACCAATACATGCATTTAAGATCTATATGTGAGATCTTAATGTAAGAAAAAAAAAAGAATTGAATGTAAAAATTTTCTAAAAAGACAATGATAGGCTATAATTGTCTGCCATTTTTCTGACTTTAAACAAAGACATTGATGCTTTGTAAAAAAAAAAAACAACAACATTCCCTACAGCGTTTATTTTGGCATTGTCTTCTAAAAAAACAAAGACAAATATCAATTTGGTTTTATTAAATGTATTCGATAATTTGAAAGAAAAGTGCTACAAAACACAGTATAAGACTAGGACTGCTTTATTGATCCTTATGGAAATTTGTTGTGATTACAAGGACTCTTTTCTCATATAAAAACAACACAACAGAAACATTCACATAAATAGAACAGACACAACATAAAAGAGTTCATTCAGCGACTACACACAGGCATCTTGGTCCTTTTCATGTTTCATGATCAAAGTTGTCTTATCTACACATGCAATCGCGAGAAATCGTTGTCATTTCTTTCTCTCTCTCTCTCTCGAAAAAAGAAATAGAATCTAGATCTCTTTTTGACCCTTTCCGCTAAGTTTTGTTTTTTGCTTATACCGTGTCTATAAGGAAGCGGAAATAAATACAATATGACGTAATGCAAATTAAAAATGAGTCAGGGAAAAAGAAAGAAAATACACATTAAAAATTCGAATTTCGTATTTAACTAATTTCTATTTATGCTTTATACATATGATATTGCTTTTCATGGGCATACAGAAAATAAAATACATAGGTTTTACTGAAAATTTTGCGGGTTTTCGCGAATTGCGGTGATCAGGCAGCGAATCTTTCAAAACTGGGCCTTAGGTAGCACCTTATTTATAAAAGGAACCTCTATACGAAATTTCTCGTGAATCTCTTTGCCAGTTTAAGATATATCTTGATACATAAATCATTCAGAGATATTTTACAAATATAGTATGGATTTCAGGTTTACTATATCAAATGGGTGCTTAAAGTCGAAGCATTAACTGGCACCATTATACAATGACTTATACACATTTATTTAATTGGGCATTAAATGACAGATAAATGAAATGAAGGGGGATTAAATGACAGAGAATGAAATGGAGGGGGATTAAATGACAGAGAATGAAATGGTGGGGGATTACATGACAGAGAATGAAATGGAGGGGGATTAAATGACAGAGAATGAAATGGTGGGGGATTAAATGACAGAGAATGAAATGGTGGGGGATTAAATGACAGAGAATGAAATGGTGGGGGATTAAATGACAGAGAATGAAATGGAGGGGGATTAAATGACAGAATGAAATGGTGGGGGATTACATGACAGAATGAAATGGTGGGGGATTAAATGACAGAGAATGAAATGGTGGGGGATTAAATGACAAAGAATGAAATGGAGGGGGATTAAATGACAGGGAATAAAATGGAGGGAGATTAAATGCCAGAGAATGAAATGGAGGGTGATTAAATGACAGATAAGGAAATGAAGAGGGGTTTATATGCCAGAGAATGAAATGGAGGGTGATTAAATGACAGAGAATGAAATGGAGGGTGATTAAATGCCAGAGAATGAAATGGAGGGTGATTAAATGACAGATAAGGAAATGAAGGGGGATTAAATGACAGAGAATTAAATGGAGGGGGATTAAATGACAGATAAAGAAATGGAGGGGGATTAAATGACAAAGAATGAAATGGAGGGGGGTTAAATGACAGGGAATGAAATGGAGGGGGATTAAATGCCAGAGAATGAAATGGAGGGGGATTAAATGACAGATAATGAAATGAAGGGGGATAAAATGCCAGAGAATGAAATGGAGGGGGATTAAATGACAGATAAAGAAATGGAGGGGGATTAAATGACAGGGAATGTAATGGTGGGGGATTAAATGACAGAGAATAAAATGGAGAGGGATTCAATGCCAGGGAATGAAATGGTGGAGGATTAAATGACAGAGAATGAAATGGAGGGGGATTAAATGACAGGGAATGTAATGGTGGGGGATTAAATGACAGAGAATGAAACGGAGAGGAATTCACTAACAGAGAATGAAATGGAGGCGGATTAAATGACAGTGAATAAAATGGAGGGGCATTAAATAACAGGTAATGAAATCGAGAAGGATTAAATGACATGGAATGAAAAGGAGGGAGATTAAAAGACAGGGAATGAAATGCAGGAGGGTTGAAGGACATGGAATGAAATGGAGGGGGATTAAATGACAGGGAATGTAGTGGTGGGGGATTAAATGACAGAGAATGAAACGGAGAGGAATTCACTAACAGAGAATGAAATGGAGGCGGATTAAATGACAGTGAATAAAATGGAGGGTCATTAAATAACAGGTAATGAAATCGAGAAGGATTAAATGACATGAAATGAAAAGGAGGGAGATTAAAAGACAGGGAATGAAATGCAGGAGGGTTGAAGGACATGGAATGAAATGGAGGGGGATTATTATGGAGTGTCGCCTAAGGATTCAAACCGTGACCCCATTCCTTAATGTCCAGTATGAGGTATGTGCTAGGACGTACCGTAATAAAGAAACGTGAACTTAATTAATTTTTGAATTCCTACATAGTAGTAGCATTTTCATTCCCTTCAATTGCGTTTTTTTTAGCTTTCTAGAAATACAAAAAAAAAATCACGGTTCCAAAAGCTATACGTAGTAACACACATTTTACGTTTATATGTGTATTATTTTAATATTAAATATGAGAACACTGACACAGAGACAATGGTAGAAAAATTTCGCTGTCAATTAATAACAAGCATCTCATTAAGAAAGTTAATTTCAATTTAGTTTCAACATTGACGTGTATACCAGTTGAGAAATAGTGATCATTCATCGCAATACAAAGAAATATAAGATATAATTAAAAAAATGAACCTTCATCTCAACAACCACATTAATTGGTGTGAATTAGGTTTTAATTTAATTTTAACAATTGTTCTAGTGCACATTTTAAAATGCTAGCTGAATATATATTGTGACTTTCTGTTTCCACATGAGACATGCATGCTTTTTAAAATGTGTATATTTGTGTATAAAATGTGTATTTTAAAACGAGTAGTACAGAGTATGGCTTGCATACACCATACAATCCTTTGTTTCTTGTCCACAGTAAAAAAAAAAGTCGATTCAATAAACCGTGAGAGATCGACATCAGCTACTTATATTTGGATACACTAGCCTGTTGTTCAACGCTGTCAATGGTTAAACATTTGTCAGCTCGCGGTTAACCGTAATGGTGCGTGTGTGCGCTTACCCGTGTGCGCGCGTCACGGAGTTGCTAGTCAAAAGGAGGTAACTCACAAGCAACAAAAGCAGTCGATTAGACAGACCTGGAGGATATGTGACCTATAAGGTAAGGTAACAGCTGAATGTTAGAAGTGTCCGATGGGGGGGGGCTCGAGGACATGAAAAAAGCCCCCAAGAAATTATAGCTAGTCCACGTTCTCGTCGGTTCTTGTCAAGTGGTTTTAAAAAACAAACAAACAATGAAACAAAACTGGGATTTCTCTAAGAAAAACTTTAAGTTTGTTTTCAGGCTGGAGCGAGATACGCATTGAAGCTTTTGCTTTTTCGCACAATACCGAGCACTAAGCAAGCTTACCTGTTGAGGAAAAATAGAATCCCACCCCCATAACTTGTTTGGTGTTGGGAGGGGGGGAGATTTATAATAGAAAGCCATTAAGTAACAAAATAACAGAGGGAAGATAAAAGAATGCCATTAAGTAACAAAATAACAGAGAGGAGATAATAGAATGCCATTAAGTAACTAAATAACAGAGAGGAGATAATAGAAAGCCATTAAGTAACAAAATAACAGAGGGGAGATAATAGAAAGCCATTAAGTAACAAAATAACAGAGAGGAGATAATAGAATGCCATTAAGTAACTAAATAACAGAGAGGAGATAATAGAAAGCCATTAAGTAACAAAATAACAGAGGGGAGATAATAGAAAGCCATTAAGTAACAAAATAACAGAGAGGACATAATAGAATGCCATTAAGTAACAAAATAACAGAGAGGAGATAATAGAATGCCATTAAGTAACAAAATAACAGAGAGGAGATAATAGAAAGCCATTAAGTAACAAAATAACAGAGAGGAGATAATAGAATGCCATTAAGTAACAAAATAACAGAAGGGAGATAATAGAAAGCCATTAAGTAACAAAATAACAGAGGGAAGATAAAAGAATGCCATTAAGTAACAAAATAACAGAGAGGAGATAATAGAATGCCATTAAGTAACTAAATAACAGAGAGGAGATAATAGAAAGCCATTAAGTAACAAAATAACAGAGGGGAGATAATAGAAAGCCATTAAGTAACAAAATAACAGAGAGGAGATAATAGAATGCCATTAAGTAACTAAATAACAGAGAGGAGATAATAGAAAGCCATTAAGTAACAAAATAACAGAGGGGAGATAATAGAAAGCCATTAAGTAACAAAATAACAGAGAGGACATAATAGAATGCCATTAAGTAACAAAATAACAGAGAGGAGATAATAGAATGCCATTAAGTAACAAAATAACAGAGAGGAGATAATAGAAAGCCATTAAGTAACAAAATAACAGAGAGGAGATAATAGAATGCCATTAAGTAACAAAATAACAGAAGGGAGATAATAGAAAGCCATTAAGTAACAAAATAACAGAAGACAAAACGTTCACGTATATATTTGGGGTCGTGGTGACTGAGTGGTAGAGCTCTTGGTTTCCAAATGGCGGGATCCCAGCTCGAATCTCGGTGAGGACTGGGGTTCTAATTTTGGGATTTTTAGAGCGCCCCTGATTCCACCCTAACCTACTAGGGTACATGACATTAGTTGGTCGTTGTGCTGGACACATGACACCCACGTTAGACGTCGACCATAGAAACAGATGACCTTTAGGTCAACTGCGCTATACCTTACTAGAAATAGAGAGGCGTTATTGGATGTTTGGATAAGAAGCAGGGTGCATATGACTTAGTGGAAAAGAGGAATGGTGCATATGACTTAGTGGAAAAGAGGAATGGTGCATATGACTTAGTGGAAAAGAGGAATGGTGCATATGACTTAGTGGAAAAGAGGAATGGTGCATATGACTTAGTGGAAAAGAGGAATGGTGCATATGACTTAGTGGAAAAGAGGAATGGTGCATATGACTTAGTGGAAAAGAGGAATGGTGCATATGACTTAGTGGAAAAGAGGAATGGTGCATATGACTTAGTGGATAAGAACCACGGTGCCTATTAGTACATTTTAATTGTAACACTTGACCTCATTGTGCTATTCCCAGTCACAATAGCCTAGACATAATGCACTGAATGTAAAGACATGACATACCAGTCTAAGGATGTAAAGACATGACATACCAGTTTAAGGATGTAAAGACATGACATACCAGTTTAAGGATGTAAAGACATGATATACCAGTCTAAGGATGTGATGACATGACATACCAGTCTAAGGATGTAAAGACATGACATACCAGTTTAAGGATGTAAAGACATGACATACCAGTCTAAGGATGTAAAGACATGATATACCAGTCTAAGGATGTTAAGACATGACATACCAGTCTAAGGATGTAAAGACATGACATACCAGTCTAAGGATGTAAAGACATGACATACCAGTCTAAGGATGTAAAGACATGACATACCAGTCTAAGGATGTGATGACATGACATACCAGTCTAAGGATGTTAAGACATGACATACCAGTCTAAGGATGTAAAGACATGACATACCAGTCTAAGCAAAATCTTTAGTATGCATTATTTACACCGCCATGACCTTGTGGGAAAGTGTGTGCCTGCGTGCGTGGGTTGTCTGAGAATTTGTCATTCGTGTTTTGTATCTTTGGAACATCGATGCCATAGTTTGTCCATTTGTTTAATTTTAACTACTAGGCTGTCTTTTTGTCTGTCCATCCATCCACCACATTCATCCATTTACCCATCCATCTATTCAACAATCATTTCTTCCAATCATCTATCCAGCTCTCTCTCTCTCTCTTTCTGTCTCTCTCTCTGTCTCTCTGTCCCTCTCTCACTGAATATATATATATATCTTAATTTGCAAATTACTGATATAGACTCTAGTCGACTCTAGTCACAGATGTTCTGTATTTGAAACAATAAAACAACATAATAATGTCATAAGTAAAGCGAACGCATGAGCGTAAAAACAGTGTGTACATTTTTGTTGAACCATTCTGATACTTAGAGCTCATTATTTGTATAGGACTGCTTTTTTTTTTTTCACTGTTTAGATCTATAATGTATACTACTATAATACTAGCATTATGCACCAACTACGCCCGTTGATTTGGTGCTCAGGCTATATATTGTATATTTTATCATAGACCCTCTCCCTTTTTTTCTTAAATTATAACATGGACCGGCACATAAATTCGAGTATCACTTTTCTCCCCCCCCCCCCTTCAATTCTCTGCCTTAAATAGTCTTCTTTACACTATCTGACTTCTGCCTTTCATATTTTGAAATATTTGACAGGCTCTTTGGGCTGGTCCCTTCCCCCCCCCCCCAAAAAAAAAAAGTTTGAATTTTATAATCTGTTTTAAATAATTGGTACGGCCAGCTTAATAACGCAGATACTTAGGGCGTATATTAAAATTTTAAAAATATACCCTTTCTATTACGCTACTTTCATGCTTATAGCATGCTCAGAGCGCTACGGTTCAATCTCCCCTGTGAACCAGTAAGGGGGGGGGGGGCGAACGTATCTGTGAGAAGGTTTTTGTTTATTCAATTCATAGTTTCACTTTGGTTAAGTCAATCCATAGACTGGTTTTCTTGGTCAACAGCCTTCTATACAGTCATCAGTTCTGTCATTCAAGCAATATTCGACTTTTTAAAAAAAAAACGCATCTGGCCACGATTTCGTTATTTTCCTCCCTGAGGCGTATATTAAGATATTAAAGTCTCATATGGGCGGGAGAGAAGGAAAAAATCTTCTTAATTTGACTCGCTTCCTCCTCGTCACCTAGCTTCATCCCCGAAGAAATAACGGAAATTACGTCGGCCATCTTCCCTTTTTCTCGTCTCAGGTCAATGCATTGGAAGAGTTGAACTTTGAGACACCCTGGAATAGTCTGTCTCCACTGTAAGTTACTGCCTCCACTGTAAGTTACTGCCTCCATGTAAGTTACTGCCTCCATGTAAGTTACTGCCTCCATGTAAGTTACTGCCTCCACTGTAAGTTACTGCCTCCACTGTAGGTTACTGTCTTCTCTGTAAGTTACTGCCTCCATGTAAGTTACTGCCTCCATGTAAGTTACTGCCTCCATGTAAGTTACTGCCTCCACTGTAAGTTACTGCCTTCACTGTAAGTTACTGCCTCCATGTAAGTTACTGCCTCCATGTAAGTTACTGCCTCCATGTAAGTTACTGCCTCCATGTAAGTTACTGCCTCCACTGTAAATTACTGCCTCCATGTAAGTTAATGCCTCCGATGTAAGTTACTGCCTCCACTGTAAGTTACTGCCTTCACTGTAAATTACTGCCTCCATGTAAGTTACTGCCTCCAATGTAAGTTACTGCCTCCACTGTAAGTTACTGCCTCCACTGTAAGTTACTGCCTCCATGTAGGTTACTGCCTCCACTGTAAGTTACTGCCTCCATGTAAGTTAATGCCTCCGATGTAAGTTAATGCCTCCGATGTAAGTTACTGTCTCCATGTAAGTTACTGCCTTCACTGTAAGTTACTGCCTCCACTGTAAGTTACTGCCTCCGATGTAAGTTACTGCCTCTGATGTAAATTAATGCCTCCGATGTAAGTTAATGCCTCCGATGTAAGTTACTGCCTCCGATGTAAGTTACTGCTTCAGAATGTAAGTTAATGCCTCCGATGTAAGTTACTGCCTCCGATGTAAGTTACTGCCTCTACTGTAAGTTCCCTCCTCTACTATATATATATATAGCTAACTGTGTATAATGTCTTTTAATTCATATTTATACTGTATTATGCTTTTTTTTCACACCCTAATTGAGGAAGAACATTTCTAAAACCAATTTTACTTTTTTAAAAACAAATTTTCTATTGTCTTTTTACATCACAACCTTTAACCCCCAAATATACAGTTGTACTTAATTTGAAGTATTTGTGTTGAAACTCGTTCGTAATGTTCCGGAATTGTGGAACTAGTTTACTTGTTGTTATCCTTGTGACTGCTGTCAAATTACAATCAGTCAACATCAATATTTGATTACACTTGTTTAGTTTCTCCACAAAAAATGTTTGTTCACAAATGTATGTTTACCCAAATAATGTGAAAGTTTAGCAGCAAAGGTTTTTTAAGTGTGGAAATATAGCATCTGGCACCCATGAAACGTCCATGGAAGAACTGACTGGAACTTCTCTTTCAGGTCGTAATTTGCATGGAATTATGTTCTTTGGAGCTGAATTAGTATCTACGCTAAATTGTGATCTGATGGTATTGAGAACTGGTTCTTGGCATATTAAAATTTGCTTTCATAAATTCTATAATTAATGAATCTAAAATAAGTCTTGAACTTTTAACCATTTCACTAGAAATAGTTTCACCTTTCAGCAAAGGAAAATGATAAAACATGTTTTCACTTGGTTGCCTGGAGAAATTGGAAAGCTTTGTTTGAAAAGATTTAACACTAACACTTACATTTCATATGCAAACAACCCATTGCAATGGCTTCTATGTATAACCATGAAATCTGTCTTCCACTCTTCATTAGAAATATTAGTAACAGAGTCACATTCAATGCCCTTAAAGGGGCATAAATCCTCAAGTATTTGTCGGAACTGCATATGGTGACTGTTTCCTTTCCCAACTGACGATACCAACGTTGATTTGACCTCATTAAATTAATTAAATTTTTGGTTTATAAACTTTAATTAATTGGTGGGAAGCGTGGTCGAGAGGCTAAGTACGCTTGAACTTGGCTTGTCTTGGCTACTTAGAAGGAGGCTTGAGATTCGACAGAGTTGCGTTAACTGAGAGTCTAAAGGCAGCACGGAAAACCAACTCCTAGATACCCCCTCCCCCCACTGGTCCACAAATGAGATTGGACCAAAGCGCTCGGAGCATGCTATAAGCATGAAAGTAGCGCTATATAAAAGCTATAATAATTATTATATAAAAAGAGAAAATGCATTCTTCTATAATTCTACGACATAATAAAGCATTTCCAGATAACAAAAAAAAGTTATTTAAGTTTAATCAGAACAGAGTAGTGAAACAGAAATGATCAAAATGGGGACCCTAGCTCTGACGGCTGTTTCTCATGAGCTGATGGTATCCAAAGTTATTTTTGCAGCTTTGTGCAAACTTTCCTATTTACAGTTTATGGTTGAGATATTCTTTAAAACAACAAAACAACAAACAAACAAACAGTTTTTCTCATTCAAAGATCGCGCTCCATCAGTTGTTACACTTGCCATCTTGTTCCAAGCATACCCAACACTCAACAGAGTTTTTCATGGCATGGAATAAATACTTGCCTGAGATTGTGTCTTAGATTGAGTATATTGAAGTACAGTCAATTAGCTTAATCTTCGTTTACTAGATACTTTTTATAATGAGATTCAATAATTTATATAGATATTTAGAATTATTTTTTAATATATTTGCATTTTTATATGTATATACTGTGGGCATACCTTATTTCTGTAGGTATGCGCGGGCCGGATAAAACACTCCGGCTGGCCGCATGTGGCCCGCGGGCCGTAATTTGCCCACCCCTGATCTTAAGAGAACATATACGAAACTAAAAAGAAGTAGATGCGTGGTGGCTGAGGGGTAAAGCTCTTGGCTTCCGAATCGACCGTCCGGGTTCGAATCTCGATGATAACTGTGATTTTTTATTTCGAGATTTTAAATACGCCCATTAGTCCTTAATGAATACCTGACCTATAGTTGGGGAAAGTAAAGGCGGTTAGTCGTTGTGCTTGTCACATGACACCCTGCTCGTTAACCGTTGGCCAAAGAAACAGATGGCATTTACATCATCTGCTCCATAGATCGCATGGTCTGATAGGGGAACTTTTTTTTTTTACTTTTAAGTAGACAATAATACAACACTATAGATCTAAATCTAGGTCTCAGGCCGTCTCTATAAATCAAGCACTCCTTGCGGCGTGAGACCCGTATATTAATTTAAAACCAGACTGTAGGCCATTAACAATGCAAATTGGCATTCGGTGCATCGTTTATTCGGAGAAATTTGCATTTGCGCTGACGTCTGACCTTTCCTCGGCAGTAATAATTGTCTTTGGTGTGCGAAATAATACAGTTAGTATTCTGTTGTTTTTCCATACAAACTTAAAGTCTAGGAGAAATTAATGTTTGATATCATACGGCCTTCTTCAGTTGCGAAACGACTATGGATTATATCAAGGAAATGCGATGAATGCTTGGGCATTAGCTACGACCGTAACTATGTCACCCTTACAAAGGTTCTCCCGTCTCCACGCAGCTGCTCTATCCAAAGGAAAGGTCAGTGCCGATACAGTTTGGGATCAGCGGCATTCTAGGGTGTAGCTCGATGGTGTGAGATATGACCACATTTTACTTATAGGAATCACGGCCCTCTGCTTTGAATACTTGGCTCGACGGTAAGAGATATGACCACATTTTACTTGTAGGAATCACGGCCCTCTGCTTTGAACGCTTGGCTCGACGGTGTGAGATATGACCACATTTTACTTGTAGGAATCACGGCCCTCTGCATTGAACGCTTTGCTTGGCGGTGTGAGATAGGACCACATTTTACTTGTAGGAATCACGGCCCTCTGCATTGAACGCTTGGCTCGACGGTAAGAGATATGACCACATTTTACTTGTAGGAATCACGGCCCTCTGCTTTGAACGCTTGGCTCGACGGTGTGAGATATGACCACATTTTACTTGTAGGAATCACGGCCCTCTGCTTTGAACACTTGGCTCGACGATGTGAGATATGACCACATTTTACTTGTAGGAATCACGACCCTCTGCTTTGAACGCTTGGCTCGACAGTGTGAGATATGACCACATTTTACTAGTAGGAATCACGACCCTCTGCTTTGAACGCTTGGCTCGACGGTGTGAGATATGACCACATTTTACTTGTAGGAATCATGGCCCTCTGCTTTAAACAATAAAATCCTGGTGGAGATAGTCCTGGCAACGTTTCTGACCCTCAAGATTGTCCCAGGTGGAAAGACATTTATTAGAAGAGAGGAATAGACCAAAACAAAAGCAAAGTAGAATCCCCTTTGGGATGCCAAAGGAAAACGAGTTCATTGCACTGGCGGGGGAGAAAGAGAACTCACGACAGCCCTGTAACTATCCACTCGCCGTTCTCTGTCTTTAACAGCTTTAGCTTTGTCAAGAAAAGTGTATTTTTCCTTTGAAACTCGAAATAGTCTAGTCAGAGATTTATTTTTGCAACCGTTCTGGCAAGTGGAACGACCTGAAACTGACTTTGAAAACCATTCTCTTGCTTGACGAGTTTTGAGCGATGAATATATATTGGTTCTACGCTGTTGCATGCAGAAACTTGTCGAAACTTCAAAAATCTACAGAAACTTACCGAAACTTTCCGAAACTTCAAAAATCTGGTCTATTGTTAATCATAATCTTTACAAACAATTTTGTGAGTAAATAAAGGGTTTTCTGTTATAAAACGGGCGAAACCCACCGTACGTAATTGCGTCATTGTATCACATATCTTTGTGGGCCCTGCAGTTTGCGTAATATTTAATTTTTAGCGGCCCCTGAAAGGGGAAGAGACGCTATTAGTTTTGTGTGGCCTGTCTGTCCGTCTGTTCGTCCGTCTGTCCGTCCGTCCCGTTTAGATCTAAGAAACTAGAAGAGAAAATGAAAATCGGACATCTTGATATTTTAGATCATTCAAAGTTCTGATGCAATGGCTACTTTTTTCTTTTCCGAAAGTAAACCATCTAATTTTTAAAAATTATTTATGCAATCAGATTTTCAAAAAATTACAAAACTTTTCAATGAAAAACTTCAGGGGAAGTAAGTCTAATTAAAAAGTTTATAAACTTCTTCATTAATAAACCAAGCTTCATTCTTAGATTTGCGCATTGGTACAAAAAAAATGCATCTAAGGTCACGATTGAAAAAGTATCAATGGATCATTAGGCCTATAAAGTAGATTTTCAATTTATTATAAACTCATGGAATAGAATATTGATTCAAATGTTGTTGTTTTTTTTTTAAATTTAATATGAACTTCGTTGCAATTGTAAGTTAAAAAACAAACAAACAAAAAACAACTTCTGTATACCGTGCAGTTTACACACATCCTCATTAGGCTATATACTTGACAACAATCTAAATTACAATAAATAGGGGCCAGATCTACATCGATCTATATTTAAGAAGATTCCAACTCTAGATCTAGATTTTGATCTAGAGTTAGATCTAACTCTAGATCTAGTTTTAGAGACTGAGATTATTTCTAGATCTAGTCTTAGATCTTGAATCTAGATTTCGATCTAAAACTAGGTATAGATCTAGCTAGATCAATGTCTAGTTTGTATGACAAATGACAATGGAGATATTAATTTTTATTTCGAGGGGAAAGTCTTGTCATTTGTACACATTTGTAGCTTAAAGGGTTCAAGAATTTTTTTTTTCGTGTTGCCAATTTATCTAACTTTGTTAGAAGAATAAATCTTTTTTTAGTTTCTCTTTATTACATTGTAACATGTTAATAATTTTGAATGTATGGATAAGGTTAATAATTATTATTTAAAAAATATAAGTGTACGCTAAATGAATATATGGAGATGCTGTGGCTAAGGGGTAGTCCCGTGATCAAATCCTGGTGAAGACTCTAGGTGGACAACTTTGGGGGCCAATTTTGAGTTTGTGTTTCATACAAACTGTCTTGGTAACCTTGTTAATTTTAAAAACAATCATTTGTTTGGGGGCCACCCTCAAGTGGGGTACCGGGGAATTTTCAAAATCTCCCCCTAGTCCCCTACACTAGCTACGCCACTGCCTAACATCAAATTAATTACCATTGGATCAATGTTGGATAAAATGCGTTTCAAATAAAAATGGTGTCTGATCTGTTTCATTTCTATTTTTTTGCAGTGATGTGGCCCGCGACAAGAGTGCGAGCAATCTATTTGGCCCGCGAGCTGATCGAAGGTTGGGCATGACTGGTCTAGACATCCAGACCAATATTTTAAATTTAATTACATTTTAAAAGCTCAGAGTTTTCCCTTTGTGACCAATTAACTGGTAATTTATTTCCCAAAGATAAACATGAACTGTCAAATTTCTAGAATAATCTATAAAATCAATTTTTAGAACCGTGTTCCTTGTGTCCGACCAGGTTTTTGTTTTTACCGATGGAGAGTTTTCAGGCGAATAGAGGAATTGTAAAAGTAATGAGACCAAAAGATTACTTCTGCTTGTCATAACATTCAAGGTGAGAGAACAGAGCGTTAGTCAAATGTCACTTTAATATCCCCCAGTCTCTGGCACGCCATGTTGCGCCCACTAATTCACTCCCCTTGATATTATAACTCGACACTATCTTCATCTTCTAAATCTAGCCTTAAGTGACAGGAATGACTTTCTTCTTTTTTTTTTCTTTTAGTGTAGACTGCTTGGTGAGTTAAAAGTGTGTGATAGGAGCGCTATATTATTATATGTGTACATGTGGGAAGAAGGTGTGTGCGAGAGATGCGCTATCACATAGGGGGCGCTATATTATTATGTGTGTACATGTGGGAAGGAGGTGTGTAAGCGAGTGCGCTACGTGAGTTTGTGTGTGGAGAATTTTGTAAGCAACTGATTGAGACATCTTGTCTACAGACTCGATTATTCCTCACTAGCGTTATTTCTTGTTTAATGGACTGAACTTGATCAATTCACTTGTAACTGGAGACAGCTCGCAGCCTCCAATGTGTGTTGATTGTTTGTGCGCCTGCGCGAGCTCGGTATTTCTCGTTTCCCACTGGATGCTCAGCGGTTATGTGTGTGTGTATGTGTTTGTGTGAAGGTCTTGAGTGTGTTTATATGTGTTTGGGAAGGTGTGTGAGTGTGTTTTGACCCACTCTTGTACTGGAATAAATAACAGCTACAAAAATAAAATACTCATCTTTCTCATTTTCATATCAAGGGCATGTTATACAATCGAATCCGTTTAATGGGAGCACATCGAGACGCGATAGTTCTGGTCCTAGTAACCAGCTCGTCCGATTAACTCGATTGGATTGTACAATAGGATTTGTTTCGTTAGTTTTGGTTTCGGTCCCAATAAACGGCTTCTCCGATTAACCAGATTCGATAGTCTAAAAATTGAACTCGACGAGAAAACCTCACCAAATATGTTATTTGACCTACATTGTCTATTTCAGCAAATCATTCAGATCTATACTGAGTACTCCTGTAGTGTACATATCTTGTAGTCCTACAGTGGGCACACCATGTAGTTTTGTATTCCATATAGAGCCCTATTGATTGTGACACTAGTTTCTCTTCTTACTTTAATTTTGTGTTGTCTTCATTGAAACAGTTCTAAAATTGGTCAGTAGTGATGTGAATTAGTCTATGGTATACCGTCTACATCTTATGTATTGAGATTGTAAATCTGTTCCAATGTTTTTTAAAATGTTTTACAAGTTTCGGATGTTCCTTCAGAGTTGGAGATAATTTACTTCCTAGACCAAACCTCCCGCAGGACGACGGTGGATGGGAGCGGGCAGGGTTTGAACCCGGGACCATCGATAAATCTGAATGACAGTCCAGCGCGCAAACCGCACGACCAGGTAGCCTAATTCCCACCCCACTTAAAAGTTCGAAATAGATGTACAGCAAATCGTTTGTACTTTTTTTTTGCTTGTACTCACATGCCTTCTACCGAGACCTTTCGTTATAGACGTCCTCAACACTGACCTGCAATGTCACAATCTGTGGGCAGTTTAGACCGAGAGCACGTTGCCAGGTCGTACACACCTGTGACGTTGCAACGTAAGAGACTTGACCTTGAGTGTGTAAACTGTGTAGAGCATGCCATTTAGGTTTCCAAAACCTTTTTTGACAAATAACTTTTTGTTTCTTCCTTGAAGTGGACAATTATTTCATAGTCACTAGCATAACCCACCGATTACGCCCGCTGATTTTTTGCGAGAATTATTATAATATACTCTTGTTTGAATGTGTCAAGATGCCTCCAAACCAAATGCTTAAATATTCGAATATGAGCCCACCTGAAAATTAACCGTTTTCGTTTGGAGTGTGAAAGGCGCTTAGCTTTTCTAGGCATAAGGAAAGTAATAATAGGTTAAATAAGTTTAGCTTACATAAAAATTTTCTTTTTCCTAGGAGAATACCGCCCTTCCATAATGAATTTTAATTTTTAAATTTTGTGTAAGTTAGTGTTTGAAAACACGTAGAGTAAGACAGGTTATTAAGATTGAGGAGTGTAGTGCAATGATACAGACATCCTAAAAGTCATTTCTAGATCTTTTTATGAGCAATTGGAATTGATTTCATGTTTTAGTGCCAAAAAAATATGTACAAGAATTGAGAGGTCTTATAAATTCTTTTATTCTTTTGTTTTAGAAAAGGAATTCCAAAAATACTTTCCGGATAAATGTTTCCAAATATGTTGAATGCGTCCATTATCTACTTCGTCTCTATTTGTATTCAAGTATTTTGTCATTATGTATTTCAATTCAAAGCATTATAAATGGTTGAACTCTATCTAAATATATTTTGAATCAACTAAATACACAATTAAAACTTGTTTTATGCAGACTTTATTTATAGAAGACCATTTGTTTTTAAAACGTGGATGTTTTCATCTATTACATTTTACATTATTTCACATTATTTTTTATGTTAAATTATTCCTGTGTTTTTTTAGTGTGTTTTCATTCGCTCATGAAAACTCCAAATGTTGATTTGAATGAATACGAGACATGAACTTCAATTCTTTGGCTGTAATGACAAATCACTTTCTGTTTTGTCCCTCTCCGATCTGTTCCTATCGTTCAAAGATCCCCACCCCAAAATGTTGTGTCCACACTGAATCTTTATGTCCATGTTATCTTGTCCGGGTTCCTGGTACGTTCGCCTCACTGGTCAATAATCTTCCCAGAGATTTCAAATCATCCTCTGTGGAGACACAGAAATCAAAGTTTTAGTTTCCGTTCAGTTTTATTTCTTGTTTTTTTACGTGTACATGGAACAAAAATCGGAAAGAAAAAAGAAATAAGAAAAGGATTCTGTATTGTACTCTCATCTCCAGCATACGTTCAACATGCGCAGTTTGGTGCTATGTTCTGTACTGTACTCTCATCTCCAGCATACGTTCAACATGCGCAGTTTGGTGCTATGTTCTGTACTGTACTCTCATCTCCAGCATACGTTCAACATGCGCAGTTTGGTGCTATGTTCTGTACTGTACTCTCATCTCAAGCATACGTTCAACATGCGCAGTTTGGTGCTATGTTCTGTATTGTACTCTCATCTCAAGCATACGTTCAACATGCGCAGTTTGGTGCTATGTTCTGTATTGTACTCTCATCTCAAGCATACGTTCAACATGCGCAGTTTGGTGCTATGTTCTGTATTGTACTCTCATCTCAAGCATACGTTCAACATGCGCAGTTTGGTGCTATGTTCTGTACTGTACTCTCATCTCAAGCATACGTTCAACATGCGCAGTTTGGTGCTATGTTCTGTATTGTACTCTCATCTCAAGCATACGTTCAACATGCGCAGTTTGGTGCTATGTTCTGTATTGTACTCTCATCTCAAGCATACGTTCAACATGCGCAGTTTGGTGCTATGTTCTGTATTGTACTCTCATCTCAAGCATACGTTCAACATGCGCAGTTTGGTGCTATGTTCTGTACTGTACTCTCATCTCAAGCATACGTTCAACATGCGCAGTTTGGTGCTATGTTCTGTATTGTACTCTCATCTCAAGCATACGTTCAACATGCGCAGTTTGGTGCTATGTTCTGTATTGTACTCTCATCTCAAGCATACGTTCAACATGCGCAGTTTGGTGCTATGTTCTGTATTGTACTCTCATCTCAAGCATACGTTCAACATGCGCAGTTTGGTGCTATGTTCTGTATTGTACTCTCATCTCAAGCATACGTTCAACATGCACAGTGTGGTGCTATGTTCTGTATTGTACTCACATCTCAAGCATGCGTTCAACATGCGCAGTTTGGTGCTATGTTATGTAGCGTACTCATAGACATAAATAAATATGGACTGGCCGAAGGAAGTAACTTCATGTAACTTGAAAACATGTATATCTATTGTATTCGGATTCCCGAATTATGAGAAATTGCATGATCTTCATTTTTAGAGATTAAACAAAACCTCACTGCCTGTTTATTTACGACATATATAGGTGTGTGGCTGAAATAGATATGAATACTTAATTCTTATATTGCTCATAAATGCTGTATAATAAAGTGCACAAAATTGCAAGTCACAAATATTTGTTTCATAAAACTCTTTAATCGGCCAGTCTATATTTATTTATGTCTATGAGCGTACACTAATCTCAAGCGTGCGTTCAATATGAGCAGTTTGGTGCTAAGTGTTCAATATGCTTTGCGACATCAATTTTTAAGTCTTAAACATGCCATGATCTCTATATTGTTCCACACGCTTACTGCTATCTCGTTCAAAATACTTAGCGCCATCTGCTTTTTAGAGTTCAACTTGTTTAGCGCCATCTGGTGCTGTGTTCAACATGCTTATCGAAATTTAATGTTAAGTGTTGAAAATGCTTAGCTTCATCTGTTTAGTGTTATAACACCTGCTTAGCGCCATTTGCGCCAACATGCTTAGCGTCATCTACTGTTAAATGTTTAGCTTGATTAGCCCATCTGGTGTTGTGTTTAACATGCTGGTGCTAAGTGCCCCAACATGCTTATTGCCATCTGCTTTAAAATTGCTTAGCGTCGTGTGGTATTAAGTGTTGAACAGGTTTAGCGACATCTGGTGTTTTTCTTTACATTCAACATGCTTTGCGATATCAAAGAAATAGGTTTGTTATTACATAGGCAGAGAAAGTATGTTGTAGAGATTCTAGATAATGCTACATGTTAGTATTAGCTTTTGGCGTAGTGGCTAGAGCTCTCGACACGAATTAATTATTTGAAATGAGGCTCGAACTACATTAAAGAAGCACACAAAAAAGTTTTTTGCCAGTCGCAACCCCCCCCCCCCCCCCATCCCCATATATATATATATATAATAGATTGGGCCAGAGCACACTAAGCAAATTATAGGTCAGAAGTTCTCAAACGTTTTCAGTTCAGGGACCCTTTTTAAAGCGATACGATATTAAGGAACCCCAACGCAGCCTGGTGGTTCTGCTCCAAACGAATATTTCTAAAGCCGTTGGCATAATCAAACTCTCCGCAGCCGTGAGTGCTATTTTGTTGACATTGCGCTACTCGCAAGGCTATGGCTACTGGTAGTGCTAGGATATGTGAAGCCTTAACGGCTTAATTCATTGTTGTCACATTGGTAATAAGTTTGTGGTCTTTTAGTTCATTATGATTTGTTAAAAGATGACCCTTCAGTTGAGCAGTTTTCTAAGATTTTTCGATAACATTTGGCGAGATAAGAAATGTGATCGCCAGCTTAATTAATCATCTAAGTTTGCCAATGTTGCGTCAAAAGGCGTCTGGTTTGATCAAAGACAGGTGCCACAGATAAACAAGATTTCTGATTATACTATAACACACATGTGTTACACACATCATCATATACCTAAACCTTGAACGGGGTCACTACATTTCAAAAGCAATTTTTTTGTTTAGCAAGCTATGGTGAAAAAGGAGAATGAGATAAAATTTTAAAGTACTCTTTTTCTCTGCAAATATGGCATACTTTTAGATCTATGAATAGTGAAGATAGAGACAAAAGAAAAATGCCCAGGACCTTCAATAGCATAAATCCGGTACTTTTATACACATCATATAGAACACTATTTTGTCGTGAAATTTCGCGCTATTTTGTCGGCACTATTATGTCGGCGCTATTCTGTTGGATTACCCATTCAAACAAATGACAAATTGTTTCAAACTAACGACACATTGTGGCCGATCAATGTTGCCTTTGTACGGTATAAATCTAAATTGTCATGGAAAGAGAACAAGTAATGCACTATGTATATTCACCCGTCACTGACTAGCAGGGCCTAACTTAAGCATTGTGTGATTTCGCGGGGCCAAGTTTGGGTAGGGAAGCGGATAATAAGTGAAATTTAAAAGTTTGTATAAGAAAATAAATTCGATTATGCATTTTATTCATTCTTTACTACGTACAGAATTACTTTACGAGCCTTGCGTGTAGCAAAGTCATACAGTATATCATAATAATTTTGTTTCCTACAAAGATCACGCTCAATAGCAAGAATTACCAAATGTTTCAATCTATCTTTGAGAATTGTTGACCTCAAGTTATTCTTCATTAGTTTGAGGCGCGAGAAGCTTCTTTCACCAGATTACACAATTACAGCTAATGCATAATGCCGTTTTTATTTATCGCACATAAGATTGGCGTTTTCCAGGTGGGAAGCGTGGTCGAGAGGCTAAGTACGCTTGAACTTGGCTTGTCTTGGCTACCTAAAAGGACCATAGCATGCTCAGAGCGCTATGGTCCAATCTCATTTGTGGACCAAATGTATCTGGGAGGAGGTTTTCTGTTCGAGTCGGGTGTCGAACCGCGAGCCCCTTTCATAGGTAGTCAAGCCAAGCCAATTCCAAGCGTAGTTAGCCTCTCGAGCACGCTCCCACAGTGAGGAACGATTTGATTATTATTCAAATAATCCAATCAGATAAACTGGCTTGTAGGAAGGAAATTCTTTTAAATGTATACAATTTTAATCTATCTGCGACCCCTAAGGTCCTCGAACCAAAGTTTGAGAACCACTGCTATACATGATAGCAGCAACATGGAAGACTCTCTATATAAAAAAAAACAATTAAAACAATATGAATAATAATACAGTAATAGCTTATCTCTTTGTGTGTATCATGGAATGCACCTAAACAAATAGATAATAGAAATGACTAGAATCTCGATGTAATACAAAAGAGAAAGAGTAGTGAACTACTTTCAGCCTTGCGACCAATAAGGCAGATGATGTAAAAAAAACAACAACATCTGGTTCACGAGGGTGTCATGTGACCAGCACAACGACCAACCGCCTTTACTTTCCCAGCTACAGTCAGGTACACATCAGAGTTGGTTGGACACAAAGGGCTGTCCTAAAAATTCTGAAATTCAAATTCTCGGTCATCAAAGAGATTCGAACCCGACTCGTTTGGAAAGCCAAGAGCTGTTCCACTCAGTCACCACGCGATCTAGATCTAGATCTAATAGCAGTGCCGGATTTACGTGCATTGAGGCCCTGGACAAGAGATTTGTGTAGTCTCGTACTGTCTGTTAAACCTCAATAGAAATTCACTTAACAAAGTTCATAGATATAAAAGCATATCGTGGCTATCAGAAATAAAAAACTTGAGTAGGTTCACTTGTGCAGTCCATCGCATTCAACTAATTTGTTCGATTGTTTTAATATGCATGTTATGTTACACATTCTATAATTCTGAAATACTTGGATTCCCTTTAAAAGGTGAGACCCTGGATGGCCGCACAATCTTGTTATGTTGTAAATCCGTCCCTTGTCCGTCCATGACCAATCAGATCAGAAAGAAGGAAGGTGGTGGAGAGGTGGCGTTGGTTTAGCGATCCCCATCTTGTAAAATCTCAATTGCTACAGAAACAGCAAACATTGAACAGTGATAATGGAACCTCCTTAGAAGGAAGACCTAACATTCGTGGGCACCAGCTGGGGAAGTGATTGTGATAATTGAGCCTCCTTAGAAGGAACACCAAACATTAGTGGGCACCAGCTTGGAAGTGATTGTGATAATTGAACCTTCTTAGAAAGACTAACATTAGTGGGCACCAGCTTGGAAGTGATTGTGATAATTAAACCTTCTTGAAGGACTAACATTAGTGGGCACCAACTTGGAAGTGATTGTGATAATTGAACCTTCTTAGAAGGACTAACATTAGTGGGCACCAGCTTGGAAGTGATTGTGATAATTGAACCTTCTTAGAAGACCTAACATTAGTTGGCACAACCTGGGAAGAGATTGTGAAATTCGCTTATGACCAATCTCTATGGAGACAGCTTGACGTCCTATGCTCCGAACGGCGCGATAGGACCTTAAGTCTAAGTAATTCTAGTATAGATCTAGATCTAGATCTAATAGCTCACCTTGTTTTGGTTCCTGTTATCTGCAGATTGGAGTTTGAAGGTGCCCTAGAGAGTTGGTGTCCTGCAAAAACGGTGATACAGTGCACTTGGATCTGAAGTCTCGTCTAGACAGTTTTAACTTTTACCTTTTCGACTGGAACTCACTGTTTTTTCGCAGTTGCGGGCTGGCCTGTGTCGTCTTGGCATTTATTACAAGGTGGTAGAAGTGGAGGTGGGCATGGACAGGGAGGCATCTCTGGTTCAGGCTCTGGTGGAGGGGTTGGCGTCTTTTTCTTCGGACAGGGTGGCAGAAGGACATAACATGGCGGTCTTAACGGAGGGCAATCATCTGTTTCGGCTGCCTTATTGCTGCTTTCAGTTTTTGCTTTATTGGACATGATGTTTAACTGAGTGGGACAAGCTAGTCTATGAAGTGCTTGTCTATGCCCTAGACAAAAGACATTGAGAACAAAAGGGAAATGATGTCACTATCTATTGTCGACGGCTTAGAGATTATATAAAAATAAATCTTTTTTTTTTTAAAAAGCTAATGTTAGGTTTATTTGTTTCTCTATAAAGAATCTTTAATGAAACAAATTGCAGAATTTTTTACTAGTGTAGAGATTCTGCTGATCCGTTTGAAGGTTTCCTCCTTCTTTTCCCCATATAGCCCGTGGTTTTCTGCTTTGTAAGGTAAGACACAAACACACAGGTCAATAGGAAGATCAGGACTGGAACACAAACATTTAGACAAATTAAATGAATCTGACTACTAGCAAAGTTATGCTGAGATCTTTGTAATTTAAATGCCATGGTACGGCCCCATCACGAGATTGATCACACTGAATTTTTGACTATACAGTAGACTAGACTTTGAGAAGTTTTTAAAATTACACTTAGACTACAAACATTTAAATGAATTATTGCAGAGTACTTCATTTTTTTTAATGCTTTGCACCATCTTGTGTTTGTGTTCAATATTCTTAGCAACATCTTGTGCCTTGTGATCAATATTCTTAGCGACATCTTGTGTTGTGATTAATATTCTTAGCGCCATCTTGTGTTGTGATCAATATTCTTAGCGCCATATTGTGCATGTGTTCAATATTCTTAGCGCCATATTGTGCCTGTGCTCAATATTCTTAGCGCCATCTTGTGCTTGTGTTCAATATTCTTAGCGCCATCTTGTGCCTGTGCTCAATATTCTTAGCGCCATCTTGTGCCCGTGTTCAATATTCTTAGCGCCATCTTGTGTTTGTGCTCAACATTCGTAGCGCTAATTCGTACTTTTGTTCACCATATCCTGTCGTTAGTGGAAGTAACACTACAGGCAGTATCGGACACACTGTGTCTCTTCTTTGTCTTATCCATGGAAACAGGGTTGTACTTGTTGACAGGGTTGTACTTGTTGACAGGGTCGTACTTGTTGACAGGGTTGTACTCGTTGAAAGGGTTGTAATTGTTGACAGTGTTGTACTCGTTGAAAGGGTCGTACTTGTTGACAGGGTTGTACTTGTTGACAGGGTTGTACTTGTTGACAGGGTTGTACTTGTTGACAGGGTTGTATTCGTTGAAAGGGTTGTAATTGTTGACAGTGTTGTACTCGTTGAAAGGGTCGTACTTGTTGACAGGGTCGTACTTGTTGACAGGGTTGTACTCGTTGAAAGGGTTGTAATTGTTGACAGTGTTGTACTCGTTGAAAGGGTCGTACTTGTTGACAGGGTTGTACTTGTTGACAGGGTTGTACTTGTTGACAGGGTTGTACTTGTTGACAGGGTTGTATTCGTTGAAAGGGTTGTAATTGTTGACAGTGTTGTACTCGTTGAAAGGGTCGTACTTGTTGACAGGGTTGTACTTGTTGACAGGGTTGTACTCGTTGAAAGGGTTGTAATTGTTGACAGGGTTGTACTTGTTGACAGGGTCGTACTTGTTGACAGGGTTGTACTTGTTGACAGGGTTGTACTTGTTTACAGGGTTGTACTTGTTGACAGTGTTGTACTCGTTGAAAGGGTCGTACTTGTTGACAGGGTTGTACTTGTTGACAGGGTTGTACTCGTTGAAAGGGTTGTACTTGTTGACAGCGTTGTACTTGTTGACAGGGTTGTACTTGTAGATAGGGTTGTACTTGTTGACAGGGTTGTACTTGTTGATAGTGTTGTACTTGTTGACAGCGTTGTACTTGTTGACAGGGTTGTACTTGTTGACAGGGTTGTACTCGTTGAAAGGGTTGTAATTGTTAACAGTGTTGTACTCGTTGAAAGGGTCGTACTTGTTGACAGGGTTGTACTTGTTGACAGGGTTGTACTTGTTGACAGGGTTGTACTTGTTGATAGTATTGTACTTGTTGACAGCGTTGTACTTGTTGACAGGGTTGTACTTGTAGACAGGGTTGTACTTGTAGACAGGGTTGTACTTGTTGACAGGGTCGTACTTGTTGGCAGGGTTGTACTTGTTGACAGGGTTTTACTCGTTGAAAGGGTTGTACTTGTTGACAGGGTTGTACTTGTTGACAGGGTTGTACTCGTTGAAAGGGTTGTAATGTTTGACAGTGTTGTACTCGTTGAAAGGGTTGTACTTGTTGACAGGGTTCTACTTGTTGACAGGGTCGTACTTGTTGACAGGGTTGTACTTGTTGACAGGGTTGTACTCGTTGAAAGGGTTGTACTTGTTTACAGGGTTGTACTTGTTGATAGTGTTGTACTTGTTGACAGCGTTGTACTTGTTGACAGGGTTGTACTTGTAGACAGGGTTGTACTTGTTGACAGGGTCGTACTTATTGACAGGGTCGTACTTGTTGACAGGGTTGTACTTGTTGACAGGGTTGTACTTGTTGACATGGTTGTACTTGTTGACAGGGTTGTACTTGTTGACAGGGTTGTACTTGTTGACAGGTATGTACTTGTTGAGTGTGTTGTACTTGTTGACAGGGTTGTACTCGTTGAAAGGGTTGTAATTGTTGACAGTGTTGTACTCGTTAAAAGGGTTGTACTTGTTGACAGGGTTGTACTTGTTGACAGGGCTGTACTTGTTGACAGGGCTTTACTTGTTGACAGGGTTTTACTCGTTGAAGGGGTTGTACTTGTTGACAGGGTTGTACTTGTTGACAGGGTTGTACTCGTTGAAAGGGTTGTAATTGTTGACAGTGTTGTACTCGTTGAAAGGGTTGTACTTGTTGACAGGGTTGTACTTGTTGACAGGGGTGTACTTGTTGACAGAGCTGTACTTGTTGACAGGGTTTTACTCGTTGAAAGGGTTGTACTTGTTGACAGGGTTGTACTTGTTGACAGGGTTGTACTCGTTGAAAGGGTTGTACTTGTTGACAGGGTTCTACTTGTTGACAGGGCTGCACTTGTTGACAGGGCTGTACTTGTTGACAGGGTTTTACTCGTTGAAAGGGTTGTACTTGTTGACAGGGTTGTACTTGTTGACAGGGTTGTACTTGTTGATAGTGTTGTACTTGTTGACAGCGTTGTACTTGTTGACAGGGTTGTACTTGTAGACAGGGTTGTACTTGTAGACAGGGTTGTACTTGTTGACAGGGTCGTACTTGTTGGCAGGGTTGTACTTGTTGACAGGGTTTTACTCGTTGAAAGGGTTGTACTTGTTGACAGGGTTGTACTTGTTGACAGGGTTGTACTCGTTGAAAGGGTTGTAATGTTTGACAGTGTTGTACTCGTTGAAAGGGTTGTACTTGTTGACAGGGTTCTACTTGTTGACAGGGTCGTACTTGTTGACAGGGTTGTACTTGTTGACAGGGTTGTACTCGTTGAAAGGGTTGTACTTGTTTACAGGGTTGTACTTGTTGATAGTGTTGTACTTGTTGACAGGGTTGTACTTGTTGACAGGGTTGTACTTGTTGACAGGGTTGTATTCGTTGAAAGGGTTGTAATTGTTGACAGTGTTGTACTCGTTGAAAGGGTCGTACTTGTTGACAGGGTTGTACTTGTTGACAGGGTTGTACTCGTTGAAAGGGTTGTAATTGTTGACAGGGTTGTACTTGTTGACAGGGTCGTACTTGTTGACAGGGTTGTACTTGTTGACAGGGTTGTACTTGTTTACAGGGTTGTACTTGTTGACAGTGTTGTACTCGTTGAAAGGGTCGTACTTGTTGACAGGGTTGTACTTGTTGACAGGGTTGTACTCGTTGAAAGGGTTGTACTTGTTGACAGCGTTGTACTTGTTGACAGGGTTGTACTTGTAGATAGGGTTGTACTTGTTGACAGGGTTGTACTTGTTGATAGTGTTGTACTTGTTGACAGCGTTGTACTTGTTGACAGGGTTGTACTTGTTGACAGGGTTGTACTCGTTGAAAGGGTTGTAATTGTTAACAGTGTTGTACTCGTTGAAAGGGTCGTACTTGTTGACAGGGTTGTACTTGTTGACAGGGTTGTACTTGTTGACAGGGTTGTACTTGTTGATAGTGTTGTACTTGTTGACAGCGTTGTACTTGTTGACAGGGTTGTACTTGTAGACAGGGTTGTACTTGTAGACAGGGTTCTACTTGTTGACAGGGTCGTACTTGTTGACAGGGTTGTACTTGTTGACAGGGTTGTACTTGTTTACAGGGTTGTACTTGTTGACAGTGTTGTACTCGTTGAAAGGGTCGTACTTGTTGACAGGGTTGTACTTGTTGACAGGGTTGTACTCGTTGAAAGGGTTGTACTTGTTGACAGCGTTGTACTTGTTGACAGGGTTGTACTTGTAGATAGGGTTGTACTTGTTGACAGGGTTGTACTTGTTGATAGTGTTGTACTTGTTGACAGCGTTGTACTTGTTGACAGGGTTGTACTTGTTGACAGGGTTGTACTCGTTGAAAGGGTTGTAATTGTTAACAGTGTTGTACTCGTTGAAAGGGTCGTACTTGTTGACAGGGTTGTACTTGTTGACAGGGTTGTACTTGTTGACAGGGTTGTACTTGTTGATAGTGTTGTACTTGTTGACAGCGTTGTACTTGTTGACAGGGTTGTACTTGTAGACAGGGTTGTACTTGTAGACAGGGTTGTACTTGTTGACAGGGTCGTACTTGTTGGCAGGGTTGTACTTGTTGACAGGGTTTTACTCGTTGAAAGGGTTGTACTTGTTGACAGGGTTGTACTTGTTGACAGGGTTGTACTCGTTGAAAGGGTTGTAATTGTTGACAGTGTTGTACTCGTTGAAAGGGTCGTACTTGTTGACAGGGTTGTACTTGTTGACAGGGTTGTACTTGTTGACAGGGTTGTACTTGTTGACAGGGTTGTATTCGTTGAAAGGGTTGTAATTGTTGACAGTGTTGTACTCGTTGAAAGGGTCGTACTTGTTGACAGGGTCGTACTTGTTGACAGGGTTGTACTCGTTGAAAGGGTTGTAATTGTTGACAGTGTTGTACTCGTTGAAAGGGTCGTACTTGTTGACAGGGTTGTACTTGTTGACAGGGTTGTACTTGTTGACAGGGTTGTACTTGTTGACAGGGTTGTATTCGTTGAAAGGGTTGTAATTGTTGACAGTGTTGTACTCGTTGAAAGGGTCGTACTTGTTGACAGGGTTGTACTTGTTGACAGGGTTGTACTCGTTGAAAGGGTTGTAATTGTTGACAGGGTTGTACTTGTTGACAGGGTCGTACTTGTTGACAGGGTTGTACTTGTTGACAGGGTTGTACTTGTTTACAGGGTTGTACTTGTTGACAGTGTTGTACTCGTTGAAAGGGTCGTACTTGTTGACAGGGTTGTACTTGTTGACAGGGTTGTACTCGTTGAAAGGGTTGTACTTGTTGACAGCGTTGTACTTGTTGACAGGGTTGTACTTGTAGATAGGGTTGTACTTGTTGACAGGGTTGTACTTGTTGATAGTGTTGTACTTGTTGACAGCGTTGTACTTGTTGACAGGGTTGTACTTGTTGACAGGGTTGTACTCGTTGAAAGGGTTGTAATTGTTAACAGTGTTGTACTCGTTGAAAGGGTCGTACTTGTTGACAGGGTTGTACTTGTTGACAGGGTTGTACTTGTTGACAGGGTTGTACTTGTTGATAGTGTTGTACTTGTTGACAGCGTTGTACTTGTTGACAGGGTTGTACTTGTAGACAGGGTTGTACTTGTAGACAGGGTTGTACTTGTTGACAGGGTCGTACTTGTTGGCAGGGTTGTACTTGTTGACAGGGTTTTACTCGTTGAAAGGGTTGTACTTGTTGACAGGGTTGTACTTGTTGACAGGGTTGTACTCGTTGAAAGGGTTGTAATGTTTGACAGTGTTGTACTCGTTGAAAGGGTTGTACTTGTTGACAGGGTTCTACTTGTTGACAGGGTCGTACTTGTTGACAGGGTTGTACTTGTTGACAGGGTTGTACTCGTTGAAAGGGTTGTACTTGTTTACAGGGTTGTACTTGTTGATAGTGTTGTACTTGTTGACAGCGTTGTACTTGTTGACAGGGTTGTACTTGTAGACAGGGTTGTACTTGTTGACAGGGTCGTACTTATTGACAGGGTCGTACTTGTTGACAGGGTTGTACTTGTTGACAGGGTTGTACTTGTTGACATGGTTGTACTTGTTGACAGGGTTGTACTTGTTGACAGGGTTGTACTTGTTGACAGGTATGTACTTGTTGAGTGTGTTGTACTTGTTGACAGGGTTGTACTCGTTGAAAGGGTTGTAATTGTTGACAGTGTTGTACTCGTTAAAAGGGTTGTACTTGTTGACAGGGTTGTACTTGTTGACAGGGCTGTACTTGTTGACAGGGCTTTACTTGTTGACAGGGTTTTACTCGTTGAAGGGGTTGTACTTGTTGACAGGGTTGTACTTGTTGACAGGGTTGTACTCGTTGAAAGGGTTGTAATTGTTGACAGTGTTGTACTCGTTGAAAGGGTTGTACTTGTTGACAGGGTTGTACTTGTTGACAGGGGTGTACTTGTTGACAGAGCTGTACTTGTTGACAGGGTTTTACTCGTTGAAAGGGTTGTACTTGTTGACAGGGTTGTACTTGTTGACAGGGTTGTACTCGTTGAAAGGGTTGTAATTGTTGACAGTGTTGTACTCGTTGAAAGGGTTGTACTTGTTGACAGGGTTCTACTTGTTGACAGGGCTGCACTTGTTGACAGGGCTGTACTTGTTGACAGGGTTTTACTCGTTGAAAGGGTTGTACTTGTTGACAGGGTTGTACTCGTTGACAGGGTTGTACTTGTTTACAGGGTTTTACTCGTTGAAAGGGTTGTACTTGTTGACAGGGTTGTACTTGTTGACAGGGTTGTACTCGTTGAAAGGGTTGTAATTGTTGACAGTGTTGTACTCGTTGAAAGGGTTGTACTTGTTGACAGGGTTCTACTTGTTGACAGGGCTGCACTTGTTGACAGGGCAGTACTTGTTGACAGGGTTTTACTCGTTGAAAGGGTTTTACTTGTTGACAGGGTTGTACTTGTTGACAGGGTTGTACTTGTTTACAGGGTTGTACTTGTTGACAGTGTTGTACTCGTTGAAAGGGTCGTACTTGTTGACAGGGTTGTACTTGTTGACAGGGTTGTACTCGTTGAAAGGGTTGTAATTGTTGACAGGGTTGTACTTGTTTACAGGGTTGTACTTGTTGATAGTGTTGTACTTGTTGACAGCGTTGTACTTGTTGACAGGGTTGTAATTGTTGACAGTGTTGTACTCGTTAAAAGGGTTGTACTTGTTGACAGGGTTGTACTTGTTGACAGGGCTGTACTTGTTGACAGGGCTTTACTTGTTGACAGGGTTTTACTCGTTGAAGGGGTTGTACTTGTTGACAGGGTTGTACTTGTTGACAGGGTTGTACTCGTTGAAAGGGTTGTAATTGTTGACAGTGTTGTACTCGTTGAAAGGGTTGTACTTGTTGACAGGGTTGTACTTGTTGACAGGGGTGTACTTGTTGACAGAGCTGTACTTGTTGACAGGGTTTTACTCGTTGAAAGGGTTGTACTTGTTGACAGGGTTGTACTTGTTGACGGGGTTGTACTCGTTGAAAGGGTTGTAATTGTTGACAGTGTTGTACTCGTTGAAAGGGTTGTACTTGTTGACAGGGTTCTACTTGTTGACAGGGCTGCACTTGTTGACAGGGCTGTACTTGTTGACAGGGTTTTACTCGTTGAAAGGGTTGTACTTGTTGACAGGGTTGTACTTGTTGACAGGGTTGTACTTGTTTACAGGGTTGTACTTGTTGACAGTGTTGTACTTGTTGAAAGGGTCGTACTTGTTGACAGGGCTGTACTTGTTGACAGGGTTGTACTTGTTGACAGGGTCGTACTTGTTGACAGGGTTTTACTCGTTGAAAGGGTTGTAATTGTTGACAGTGTTGTACTCGTTGAAAGGGTCGTACTTGTTGACAGGGTTGTACTTGTTGACAGGGTTGTACTTGTTGACAGGGTTGTACTTGTTGATAGTGTTGCACTTGTTGACAGCGTTGTACTTGTTGACAGGGTTGTACTTGTAGACAGGGTTGTACTTGTTGACAGGGTTGTACTTGTTGATAGTGTTGTACTTGTTGACAGCGTTGTACATGTTGACATGGTTGTACCTTTTGACAGGGTTGTACTCGTTGAAAGGGTTGTACTTGTTAACAGTGTTGTACTTGTTGAAAGGGTCGTACTTGTTGACAGGGTTGTACTTGTTGACAGGGTTGTACTTGTTGACAGGGTTGTACTTGTTGATAGTGTTGTACTTGTTGACAGGGTTGTACTTGTAGACAGGGTTGTACTTGTTGACAGGGTCGTACTTATTGACAGGGTTGTACTTGTTGATAGGGTTGTACTTGTTGACAGGGTTGTACTTGTTGACAGTTATGTACTTGTTGACAAGGTTGTACTTGTTGACAGGTATTTACTTGTTGAGTGTGTTGTACTTGTTGACAGGGTTGTACTCGTTGAAAGGGTTGTACTTGTAGACAGGGTTGTACTTGTTGACAGGGTCGTACTTATTGACAGGGTCGTACTTGTTGACAGGGTTGTACTTGTTGACAGGGTTGTACTTGTTGACATGGTTGTACTTGTTGACAGGGTTGTACTTGTTGACAGGGTTGTACTTGTTGACAGGTATGTACTTGTTGAGTGTGTTGTACTTGTTGACAGGGTTGTACTCGTTGAAAGGGTTGTAACTGTTGACAGTGTTGTACTCGTTAAAAGGGTTGTACTTGTTGACAGGGTTGTACTTGTTGACAGGGCTGTACTTGTTGACAGGGCTTTACTTGTTGACAGGGTTTTACTCGTTAAAGGGGTTGTACTTGTTGACAGGGTTGTACTTGTTGACAGGGTTGTACTCGTTGAAAGGGTTGTAATTGTTGACAGTGTTGTACTCGTTGAAAGGGTTGTACTTGTTGACAGGGTTGTACTTGTTGACAGGGGTGTACTTGTTGACAGAGCTGTACTTGTTGACAGGGTTTTACTCGTTGAAAGGGTTGTACTTGTTGACAGGGTTGTACTTGTTGACAGGGTTGTACTCGTTGAAAGGGTTGTACTTGTTGACAGGGTTCTACTTGTTGACAGGGCTGCACTTGTTGACAGGGCTGTACTTGTTGACAGGGTTTTACTCGTTGAAAGGGTTGTACTTGTTGACAGGGTTGTACTTGTTGACAGGGTTGTACTTGTTGATAGTGTTGTACTTGTTGACAGCGTTGTACTTGTTGACAGGGTTGTACTTGTAGACAGGGTTGTACTTGTAGACAGGGTTGTACTTGTTGACAGGGTCGTACTTGTTGGCAGGGTTGTACTTGTTGACAGGGTTTTACTCGTTGAAAGGGTTGTACTTGTTGACAGGGTTGTACTTGTTGACAGGGTTGTACTCGTTGAAAGGGTTGTAATGTTTGACAGTGTTGTACTCGTTGAAAGGGTTGTACTTGTTGACAGGGTTCTACTTGTTGACAGGGTCGTACTTGTTGACAGGGTTGTACTTGTTGACAGGGTTGTACTCGTTGAAAGAGTTGTACTTGTTTTCAGGGTTGTACTTGTTGATAGTGTTGTACTTGTTGACAGGGTTGTACTTGTTGACAGGGTTGTACTTGTTGACAGGGTTGTATTCGTTGAAAGGGTTGTAATTGTTGACAGTGTTGTACTCGTTGAAAGGGTCGTACTTGTTGACAGGGTTGTACTTGTTGACAGGGTTGTACTCGTTGAAAGGGTTGTAATTGTTGACAGGGTTGTACTTGTTGACAGGGTCGTACTTGTTGACAGGGTTGTACTTGTTGACAGGGTTGTACTTGTTTACAGGGTTGTACTTGTTGACAGTGTTGTACTCGTTGAAAGGGTCGTACTTGTTGACAGGGTTGTACTTGTTGACAGGGTTGTACTCGTTGAAAGGGTTGTACTTGTTGACAGCGTTGTACTTGTTGACAGGGTTGTACTTGTAGATAGGGTTGTACTTGTTGACAGGGTTGTACTTGTTGATAGTGTTGTACTTGTTGACAGCGTTGTACTTGTTGACAGGGTTGTACTTGTTGACAGGGTTGTACTCGTTGAAAGGGTTGTAATTGTTAACAGTGTTGTACTCGTTGAAAGGGTCGTACTTGTTGACAGGGTTGTACTTGTTGACAGGGTTGTACTTGTTGACAGGGTTGTACTTGTTGATAGTGTTGTACTTGTTGACAGCGTTGTACTTGTTGACAGGGTTGTACTTGTAGACAGGGTTGTACTTGTAGACAGGGTTCTACTTGTTGACAGGGTCGTACTTGTTGACAGGGTTGTACTTGTTGACAGGGTTGTACTTGTTTACAGGGTTGTACTTGTTGACAGTGTTGTACTCGTTGAAAGGGTCGTACTTGTTGACAGGGTTGTACTTGTTGACAGGGTTGTACTCGTTGAAAGGGTTGTACTTGTTGACAGCGTTGTACTTGTTGACAGGGTTGTACTTGTAGATAGGGTTGTACTTGTTGACAGGGTTGTACTTGTTGATAGTGTTGTACTTGTTGACAGCGTTGTACTTGTTGACAGGGTTGTACTTGTTGACAGGGTTGTACTCGTTGAAAGGGTTGTAATTGTTAACAGTGTTGTACTCGTTGAAAGGGTCGTACTTGTTGACAGGGTTGTACTTGTTGACAGGGTTGTACTTGTTGACAGGGTTGTACTTGTTGATAGTGTTGTACTTGTTGACAGCGTTGTACTTGTTGACAGGGTTGTACTTGTAGACAGGGTTGTACTTGTAGACAGGGTTGTACTTGTTGACAGGGTCGTACTTGTTGGCAGGGTTGTACTTGTTGACAGGGTTTTACTCGTTGAAAGGGTTGTACTTGTTGACAGGGTTGTACTTGTTGACAGGGTTGTACTCGTTGAAAGGGTTGTAATTGTTGACAGTGTTGTACTCGTTGAAAGGGTCGTACTTGTTGACAGGGTTGTACTTGTTGACAGGGTTGTACTTGTTGACAGGGTTGTACTTGTTGACAGGGTTGTATTCGTTGAAAGGGTTGTAATTGTTGACAGTGTTGTACTCGTTGAAAGGGTCGTACTTGTTGAGAGGGTCGTACTTGTTGACAGGGTTGTACTCGTTGAAAGGGTTGTAATTGTTGACAGTGTTGTACTCGTTGAAAGGGTCGTACTTGTTGACAGGGTTGTACTTGTTGACAGGGTTGTACTTGTTGACAGGGTTGTACTTGTTGACAGGGTTGTATTCGTTAAAAAGGGTTGTAATTGTTGACAGTGTTGTACTCGTTGAAAGGGTCGTACTTGTTGACAGGGTTGTACTTGTTGACAGGGTTGTACTCGTTGAAAGGGTTGTAATTGTTGACAGGGTTGTACTTGTTGACAGGGTCGTACTTGTTGACAGGGTTGTACTTGTTGACAGGGTTGTACTTGTTTACAGGGTTGTACTTGTTGACAGTGTTGTACTCGTTGAAAGGGTCGTACTTGTTGACAGGGTTGTACTTGTTGACAGGGTTGTACTCGTTGAAAGGGTTGTACTTGTTGACAGCGTTGTACTTGTTGACAGGGTTGTACTTGTAGATAGGGTTGTACTTGTTGACAGGGTTGTACTTGTTGATAGTGTTGTACTTGTTGACAGCGTTGTACTTGTTGACAGGGTTGTACTTGTTGACAGGGTTGTACTCGTTGAAAGGGTTGTAATTGTTAACAGTGTTGTACTCGTTGAAAGGGTCGTACTTGTTGACAGGGTTGTACTTGTTGACAGGGTTGTACTTGTTGACAGGGTTGTACTTGTTGATAGTGTTGTACTTGTTGACAGCGTTGTACTTGTTGACAGGGTTGTACTTGTAGACAGGGTTGTACTTGTAGACAGGGTTGTACTTGTTGACAGGGTCGTACTTGTTGGCAGGGTTGTACTTGTTGACAGGGTTTTACTCGTTGAAAGGGTTGTACTTGTTGACAGGGTTGTACTTGTTGACAGGGTTGTACTCGTTGAAAGGGTTGTAATGTTTGACAGTGTTGTACTCGTTGAAAGGGTTGTACTTGTTGACAGGGTTCTACTTGTTGACAGGGTCGTACTTGTTGACAGGGTTGTACTTGTTGACAGGGTTGTACTCGTTGAAAGGGTTGTACTTGTTTACAGGGTTGTACTTGTTGATAGTGTTGTACTTGTTGACAGCGTTGTACTTGTTGACAGGGTTGTACTTGTAGACAGGGTTGTACTTGTTGACAGGGTCGTACTTATTGACAGGGTCGTACTTGTTGACAGGGTTGTACTTGTTGACAGGGTTGTACTTGTTGACATGGTTGTACTTGTTGACAGGGTTGTACTTGTTGACAGGGTTGTACTTGTTGACAGGTATGTACTTGTTGAGTGTGTTGTACTTCTTGACAGGGTTGTACTCGTTGAAAGGGTTGTAATTGTTGACAGTGTTGTACTCGTTAAAAGGGTTGTACTTGTTGACAGGGTTGTACTTGTTGACAGGGCTGTACTTGTTGACAGGGCTTTACTTGTTGACAGGGTTTTACTCGTTGAAGGGGTTGTACTTGTTGACAGGGTTGTACTTGTTGACAGGGTTGTACTCGTTGAAAGGGTTGTAATTGTTGACAGTGTTGTACTCGTTGAAAGGGTTGTACTTGTTGACAGGGTTGTACTTGTTGACAGGGGTGTACTTGTTGACAGAGCTGTACTTGTTGACAGGGTTTTACTCGTTGAAAGGGTTGTACTTGTTGACAGGGTTGTACTTGTTGACAGGGTTGTACTCGTTGAAAGGGTTGTAATTGTTGACAGTGTTGTACTCGTTGAAAGGGTTGTACTTGTTGACAGGGTTCTACTTGTTGACAGGGCTGCACTTGTTGACAGGGCTGTACTTGTTGACAGGGTTTTACTCGTTGAAAGGGTTGTACTTGTTGACAGGGTTGTACTCGTTGACAGGGTTGTACTTGTTTACAGGGTTTTACTCGTTGAAAGGGTTGTACTTGTTGACAGGGTTGTACTTGTTGACAGGGTTGTACTCGTTGAAAGGGTTGTAATTGTTGACAGTGTTGTACTCGTTGAAAGGGTTGTACTTGTTGACAGGGTTCTACTTGTTGACAGGGCTGCACTTGTTGACAGGGCAGTACTTGTTGACAGGGTTTTACTCGTTGAAAGGGTTTTACTTGTTGACAGGGTTGTACTTGTTGACAGGGTTGTACTTGTTTACAGGGTTGTACTTGTTGACAGTGTTGTACTCGTTGAAAGGGTCGTACTTGTTGACAGGGTTGTACTTGTTGACAGGGTTGTACTCGTTGAAAGGGTTGTAATTGTTGACAGGGTTGTACTTGTTTACAGGGTTGTACTTGTTGATAGTGTTGTACTTGTTGACAGCGTTGTACTTGTTGACAGGGTTGTAATTGTTGACAGTGTTGTACTCGTTAAAAGGGTTGTACTTGTTGACAGGGTTGTACTTGTTGACAGGGCTGTACTTGTTGACAGGGCTTTACTTGTTGACAGGGTTTTACTCGTTGAAGGGGTTGTACTTGTTGACAGGGTTGTACTTGTTGACAGGGTTGTACTCGTTGAAAGGGTTGTAATTGTTGACAGTGTTGTACTCGTTGAAAGGGTTGTACTTGTTGACAGGGTTGTACTTGTTGACAGGGGTGTACTTGTTGACAGAGCTGTACTTGTTGACAGGGTTTTACTCGTTGAAAGGGTTGTACTTGTTGACAGGGTTGTACTTGTTGACGGGGTTGTACTCGTTGAAAGGGTTGTAATTGTTGACAGTGTTGTACTCGTTGAAAGGGTTGTACTTGTTGACAGGGTTCTACTTGTTGACAGGGCTGCACTTGTTGACAGGGCTGTACTTGTTGACAGGGTTTTACTCGTTGAAAGGGTTGTACTTGTTGACAGGGTTGTACTTGTTGACAGGGTTGTACTTGTTTACAGGGTTGTACTTGTTGACAGTGTTGTATTTGTTGAAAGGGTCGTACTTGTTGACAGGGCTGTACTTGTTGACAGGGTTGTACTTGTTGACAGGGTCGTACTTGTTGACAGGGTTTTACTCGTTGAAAGGGTTGTAATTGTTGACAGTGTTGTACTCGTTGAAAGGGTCGTACTTGTTGACAGGGTTGTACTTGTTGACAGGGTTGTACTTGTTGACAGGGTTGTACTTGTTGATAGTGTTGCACTTGTTGACAGCGTTGTACTTGTTGACAGGGTTGTACTTGTAGACAGGGTTGTACTTGTTGACAGGGTTGTACTTGTTGATAGTGTTGTACTTGTTGACAGCGTTGTACATGTTGACATGGTTGTACCTTTTGACAGGGTTGTACTCGTTGAAAGAGTTGTACTTGTTAACAGTGTTGTACTTGTTGAAAGGGTCGTACTTGTTGACAGGGTTGTACTTGTTGACAGGGTTGTACTTGTTGACAGGGTTGTACTTGTTGATAGTGTTGTACTTGTTGACAGGGTTGTACTTGTAGACAGGGTTGTACTTGTTGACAGGGTCGTACTTATTGACAGGGTTGTACTTGTTGATAGGGTTGTACTTGTTGACAGGGTTGTACTTGTTGACAGTTATGTACTTGTTGACAAGGTTGTACTTGTTGACAGGTATGTACTTGTTGAGTGTGTTGTACTTGTTGACAGGGTTGTACTCGTTGAAAGGGTTGTACTTGTTGACAGGGTTGTACTTGTTGACAGGGTTGTACTCGTTGAAAGGGTTGTAATTGTTGACAGTGTTGTACTCGTTGAAAGTGTTGTACTTGTTGACAGGGTTGTACTTGTTGACAGGGCTGTACTTGTTGACAGGGCTTTACTTGTTGACAGGGTTTTACTCGTTGAAAGGGTTGTACTTGTTGACAGGGTTGTACTTGTTGACAGGGTTGTACTCGTTGAAAAGGTTGTAATTGTTGACAGTGTTGTACTCGTTGAAAGGGTTGTACTTGTTGACAGGGTTGTACTTGTTGACAGGGCTGCACTTGTTGACAGGGCTGTACTTGTTGACTTGTTATTTTAAAATTTTTTTAAATATTGAATCAATAAGGCCTTATATTCGGAAATTCCGGAACGCTTAAGTACTTTAAAGAACGCGATAGTCCTTTCAAGAACGCGATAGTCCTTTCAAGAATGCAATAGTTCTTTTAAAACCAATGTAACGTTGGATCGACATCTAGAGCTTATTCTCTAGCCAAATTTTAACTTTCTTTTTGTTTTTACTCTGAAAAAAATATAACTGTCAGACTGGAGTTTTCCCAGTGTGGCCAACAAACTCGAAATTCTTTTCCCAACGATCTACAGCTACTGTTAAATGTGTAGTAAAATCATTATATATATTTCTTACTTCCGCGGTAAACTCCACCATGTTTCCTATCCCCCCTCCTCTATTGTTGTTCGACTATTGATTACATTGTGATGAAACAGTTGGATGACTTGAGAATAGACAGCAGCTTGGTTTCACATGAAGGAGCACATTATTTTGTCATAGACAACAAATTAGTTTTATACAGGTAGCATGTTGTTAGAGCCTTACACACAAGGCTGTTATCTATATTTAATAGGTAATAATAAAGATATGTACATGTTTGGACAAAGATGTGTAATTGATATAGATACAATACGTATTTGCTATAGATAAATACATAATAGATACCCATCATGTTATTATTAACGCAGAGAGTACTTATGGACGAGGTTATATCAGATGTTAATATCGACTTTGATGCCAATCTGATAAATGTAGACTTAGAATTTTTGTGATAGACCTAAACTTCAATATGCTCAATACACAGTGAAGTCATGGAGTGTATATTTAGTTATTTATAAAGTGCATATCTGGTCGTAATGGACATAGATGTCAGCTTTAATGGATGCTAGACAACCTTTTGTCAATCTGGAGACTCAATGGGCTTACAAAAGGGAAGCTGTTGTGTAGTTGTTAAATTTGTTTTTTCAAGGGTCATTTTTTTTACTAACATTGTAGTTGTAATTTAAACCAAGGTTTAATATTAAATAGATAAAGATTACACTACATTACTATCAATGTTTCATATTTTAGGTCTGACTTGTTGTATACATACTGTTTATCGTGAGAGGGTTCTGCAACCTTATGGACAGGGCCGGATTTAAGGGAGGGCAATCAGGGCAACAGCCCCGGGGACCTCCACAGGAGATTAAAAAATATATATCGAATTTCGACGCGCCCGAAACCTTTTTAAGTTTGTTTTTTTCCCAACCTTTAAAAAAAAAAGTTAATAGCTGGCAAAAATGTGATTAAGAAGTGAACGCATATAGCATGATCAGAATAAGTAAATACAGCTCCGGATTTACAACAGAGCCTCTAGCAAGGGCCTTACCCTCCAAAAACTAAAAGGTATACACATTTTAAAACTAAAATATGCAAATTAAATATTTAAAAAAAAAAGAAAGTGAAATTAAATATAAAAGCACTCTCTTCTAAAATAGATGAAACTTTTTTAGATAGAAATATTTTCATTCCTATGTGGATCTTTATTCAAGCTTTCGAAAAAAAAATTGTAGGGGCCTCCACAAAAATCCTGCTCCGCAGCCTCCACATTCTTAAATCCGGCCCTGCGTATGGACTAAAAACACTTTATATTTGAAGAGGAAGAGTACAATGTAATAGACTCTGCTAATGTTATTGTACCAGACTGTCTCAATTCACAATGGTCGTGCATCTTTCTGTGGATGAATTTTGCGTGACCAAATAAAAAAGGTCCGTGATAAGACGTCTTACATCTATCGACGATAAGGCCTATTACAGACGAAAGGTACGCCCTATGCACAACAAATACCCCTCACATGATGGTATTGGCCAATACTTCTTTGTTTGACTTAGTTTGATCCGTGATTTTGTTTAAACTAGAAAAATAAGTGCGCTATATACGGCTGGAGAGTGCTTTTTTGCAGCTCATAATGCAGGACAATATACCAATAGTTGGCAATATCGGCCCGTCGCTATTTCTTTATTTAATCTGTGGTATTCTTAAAGGAATAAACTGCGTTGCAGTCGTCCGAAGTACAGAACAGAGAAAAAGGCTTTTTGCAAGGACATATTTCTTAATTTGAACCAAGTAGACAACATAGAAGATTTAGTAGTACAAGAAAATGGAATTAAAAAACTATTAGCCAACACCAAACCAAATAAAGCGTCTGGACCTGATAGTATTCCAGCTAGATTACTCAAAGAACTAAGCAATGAGCTAGCCCCAGTGTTCAAAATACTCTTTCAGGCATCGCTTTACCAGGGCAGAGTACCAAAGGACTGGAAAGAAGCTAATGTTACCCCCCTATTCAAAAAAAGGAGAAAAATCTGACCCAGGAAACTACAGACCAGTATCACTTACCAGCATCACATGTAAAATACTAGAACACATAATATGTAGCAACATCATAAACCACTTAGACAAACATAATGTCCTCACCCCATACCAACATGGCTTTAGGAAATATAGATCATGTGAAACACAACTAATAGGACTAATTGATGATTTTTCAAAAGGTTTAGATAATAGTGAACAAATAGATGCTATCTTACTCGATTTTTCCAAGGCTTTTGACAAAGTTCACCACCATAGTTTGCTTAAAAAATTAAAATATTTCGGCATTAATGGTCCACTGCATCAGTGGATTAAAGATTTTCTGATAGGGAGAGAACAAACTGTAATAATAAATGGCTCTAGACCAACACCAATAACAGTAAACTCAGGTGTACCTCAAGGAACAGTCTTGGGTCCACTACTGTTTTTAATTTACATAAATGATTTACCAAATTGCATTAGTTCAGGAACAAAAGTCAGATTATTTGCAGACGATTGCATAATATATAGAACAATAAAAACAAAACAAGACACAGACATTTTACAAAGAGAATTAGATGAATTACAGAAATGGTAATCAAATTGGAGCATGTCTTTCCACCCAGAAAAATGTCAGTTGTTAAGAGTAACAAAAAAACTAAAACAAATTAATTCTACTTATCTTATTCATGGCAAACCAGTAACACAGACTAAAAATGCAAAATACCTAGGTGTTATAATAAATGAAAAACTGGCATGGAATCCACATATTGATGAAACTATAAAAAAAATCCAACAAAGCATTAGGGTTTATTAAAAGAAATTTCTATAAATCAAATAAGAACTTAAAACTAAAATGTTATTTAACCTTGGTTAGGCCAATAATAGAATATGCATCCACCGTGTGGGACCCCTCAACTCAAGAAAACATTAAGAAACTGGAACAAAGACTCAAAAGTAAAGTAGCTATTATTCATAAAACACTGAACCATAATCTTCAAATACAAAAACAAATTTAATAAAATACTCTGAAAGACACAAAAATAAAGGTACATACCTTGTCCCATATGCTAGGACAAATTTGTACAAATACTCCTTCTTCCCTAGTGCTATTAGAGCATGGAATGGGTTGCCTGAGCTAGCCAGAAAAACCAGTGACTTGGCAGAATTTAAGTCATTGGTTAATATGCATGACTAAATGCATGACGCGTAGGATGTAATCATCTTCTTTTTTGAAGTAACGTCTGTATTATATAAGATAAGATAAGATAAGACTCCAGACCCCGCTTGAAGAGCAAGCAGCGCTACTCGAGACTGCCATATGGCTTAAGGGGTGCAAAATACTTTTTTTTAGTCTAGGGTGGCGTCATAGGTAAAACACTGACATATAGAGATGGGAGTTGTTTTGAGGGAGCAAGATGTTGGTATAACACGCTGTTTTGATCATTGGCTTTGCTTGTTTTTATAAGCTTTGGACCTTACTCACAACTAAACCTCTTGTAGGACGGCAGGGAATTAGAGAGGTTCGAACTTGGGACCATTTGCATGACAGTTGAAAGCGCATACCACTATACCAGGCAGCGATCCGATTGATAATTTGGTAATAATATGTATTCTTGTGTACAGTTGCTACTGTTTACGTATTAACAATTGGGTTATTTATGTAAAATATACGTCTGAATCCTAACACGTTCCGTACGACACCAACTAAAAATCTAGAATCTTTTCCCGGGTATAGCGTTGTCACGTGTCTAACATCCCCTCGTTGCAATGCCAACCAATAAATGCAGCTCAATGTACAATAATTAATATTTCAAAACCAATCATATTTAATCTGACACATAGCTCTGCCGCGTGATGGAATTCCCCTAGCTAACAAATTCTGGCTGGTAACCTTGGGCGGCTGTGTACGTGACAATGACATTAGTGACAAAGAAAGATGTCTAGGGCGCAATGCAGAGTTTCATGACATTAGTGACAAAGAAAGACGTCTAGGGCTTCATGCATACGTTCATGACATTAGTGACAAAGAAAGACGTCTAGGGCGCAATGCAGAGTTTCATTACACTTGACTAAAAGTTAGGCTTACCTTCTCTTGACCTCATCCCGCCTAAAATGGAACTGGGGCCTTCCAGTAAATAACTGAAATTCAATTTTAAAAAATTCAGCTACAGAATGTAATATATCTCTCTTGAGAAGCAAACAATATTATAAAAGTAAGGAATCACTTTCAGATATATGAAATACTAACCCGTTTCCCCCCCCCGCCCCAAAGCGTCGTCAAAAATGACTCCAGGGCGCCGAGACATCACAATTGAAGTCTTGTAGAAGATACTAGTTCCCTGTACAACGAATAATCTATTTACTCCTGAGAGTCCAGTAATGTCGTTGAGTCTGATGGAATAGACTTCCGACTTTTGTGGTGTCTACTCGAGTGATTCAACAAATCAACTTACAAATCAACTCACGAATCAACCCACTTTATGATTCATGAGGTGGGGAAGCGCGTAAAGTTAACCCATTGTTGAAATCAAGTCAAGGGAGAAATGAGTAGTGGTGTTGGGGGCATTTGGGGCGCCTTCGTGGATGAAAATTTTTGTGGCTGGGCGGGTGGGGGAATAATGGGTTTACAGTCAAATAAAGCTAACGCAAATAAAAAGGGATTTAGATTTACATTTTGAAGTGGGTTTGGGTGAAAATAGATCATATTCTTTTACAGACATATATATCGTACGTGTTAATAGCGAATATACAAAATAATACATCCAGACATCAGGGCCGGATTTGTGACTGCGCAACCACACAGGGCCCCATCCTTGAGTGAGACTTCCACATTTCAAAATGTATTTTTTTTTTAAATAGTGACTATACGAAACTAAGGGCAATGTGAGATCAAATGTACAGCTTCTACATTTCTGTCTGAACAAATACGCCATGCTTTTATATTTATTAGGATGATTAAAGTAAAGTTAAAAAAAAGTAAAGTTCCCCTTTTCAGACCTTGTGATCCATTGGGCAGAAGTAAAGGTCATCTGTCTCTGTGGCTTACAGTTTACGAGGCCATCATGTGGCCAGCACAACGGCCTTTACTTTTCCCCAACTAATGTCAGGAACCCGTTAGAACATTTTAAACGCATTTATAAAAAAAAAAAGGTGGGCAGAACGACCTGAATTCAAAACTCTGACTCAAAGCTTTGCCACCCGAAATTCTAACCATTCTGCTAGTGCATGAAATAGAAGATTGTATAGTTATCTCTAGTTAGTTTCAAACTTACTTAAAGCGGCGACCTATAAATGGGAATAATTCATCTTATACCACCTCCTCAGTCAAGTACATTTTCTTTCCCTTGTTCAAGATAACAAACAAAATAATTAATTACCCATTGTTAATAAAATAACTGGTTGATTTTTTTTATTGATTCTTTTGTTGGCACATAAAATAAATTTGCAAAATTTCAGCTTGATCCCATATTTGGTGTCGGTGAAACAACGTGTCAATACTTTTTACCAGACAAATAAATGTGACTGGATGTAAGCTTTGCAAAAAAAAAAAAACAGTCACATTGTGATGATTTCTGTTTCTTGATTGCCTGATATTTCTTATTATATTAACAATGGCACAAACAGACTCATCTTGCCGGCGATGTCTATAACTAACTTGACAACAAACTGAAGAAACATCTGTGTTCTTTCCTTACTTCTCTATGAAACCTCCTCAAACTAAACGTATAGATCTACGTAGACTTTCAATTCAATACCAATATCTTCGATAATATTGAACTTTTTACTAATACGACATTAACTAATATACTTTATGATTTAAACAGCTTAACGATACAACTTTATGATACAACTTCAACGAATGGACCTGCACTCACTACAACACAAGACAGATACTATGCATGGGGCCGTTACTAACTAACTTTTCCCTAATTTAATTTTTTTTTAAACCATATTTTCCAGAATCCTAGAAACTTCTATCCTAAATACTTTATTAACTGTGATCTGCTAGAAACTGACGTATGCCTTTTTTTTTCTGACCTCTTTCCCTGATTGGATGACTATAATTAACGTGTGTTTGTTTTGCATCTTCTATGACCTGACTCCGGCTTCTAGAAACTGGTCTAATTAGGTCATAATATCAATTCGTGACACACATAAATTCCGAAAAAACTCCCTGGCTACGCCAATGCAAAGAACTGTACATTTACAGTCATATATCTTAATAATTAATCCTTTATTTCCTTTTTTTCAATTCTAAAATTAATTGATTAATAACTAATTAATAAATCAATTCGTTAATTTCTTGGTTTATTTGTGTTTTGTTAAGGGACATTGAATAATTGTGAAAAGTCTCAACTTGATCCTAGAATAGGAAGTGGGAAACATAAACTATTCAAAACGTGTATCAGTCAGTCAGACAGACGGAGTCAGTTGATATCATCTTTGTAAAAAGGCAACAGAAAACTTGAAGATGTGTTTCACTGTGAACACCACTGACCTTTATGAAAATATCGAGGTGGGAGGGAGGGATCCACGAACCGTTTCAAACTTTTTTGTGTGTGTTCAGTTCCTCCTTCCAACCATAAAACCCCTTAAGCCAACAACCAACACCAATGTTCCAATAGTGGAAACCGCAACAGCAAAAATGGGACTTCCTTAAATAACTCTCATGTTTTTTACAAGAGGGTGGCGATAAAATAGAAGACAGAGAGAGACGCAGAGAGAGCGAGAGGGAGAGAGAGAGAGAGAGGGAATAACCGCTTATGAGAGAGGAAACATTTAATGAATGTCTGTGTTGGCAGTGAAAGGGGAGACGATCGTACCAAGGATGACCCAACGATTGCCATCGCTGGATACTGTCCTGTTTTGCCCAAGGGGAGAAAAGAGGATCTACACTATTTAAAAAAAAAAAAGACGGCTGTGTGTTTATCGTCAGCTTCGATATTTTTTGACAAGTATGAGGGATGACTTTCGGTGAATACACTTTTGGTCGAAGGATTCTCTCCCCTTTTGCTTTCTTTGTTATATTCTCATTCGTTTATCTCCTCCTGGAGATCAGACTTAAGAAGTGTTGCTGTCTGATAAAAATGTCCATTTGAAGGACGCCAAGAGCAGTAATTTCACTACTGTGGATTTTACACAATGTCTGGGTATTTTTTTTGTACAAAGCTTATATTAGAGCACTCACTGTTTGTCTGATAAAATGTGTGTACACATTAGTTCTCTCACCTACCATTCTCGGATCAATTTGAAACTTTACAGAATCATTGTCATAACAAATGATGAATCTAGCAACATTTTAACCAATTTAGTTAGTGGTAATTAATTAATTGTGCTTGATATAGATAAAGGGAAATTAATCTTACAGGGTTGAGAAATATTACTGTAAATGTGTTGTTCTTCTCCTTAATTAAAAAGTATTTTTTATACTATATATATATATATACACACACACGCGCGCGCTTACTTAGGAGTGACTAGCGTGTACGCATACAATGTTTAAACATTCTTTTTATCTTTCGTTTTTAATACAACTTTTTGGTATTGTTGTTCTTGCATTGAAATATACAATAATGAATTTGTCTATGTGTGTGGCCAAAGAATAAAATACCTAGATCTTTGGGTTATAAACTTTAAATGTAAGAAGAAGCTTTGAATTATTCATAAGACACTTTTGGTAGCAGACGACTGTAAAGATGTTGTTAGATTTTTGTTGTTCTCGTAAAAACTGATCAGACCAAGCTTTTAAAGTAGCCGTTGTTTCTTCTTCTTCTTGGAGCCTGTCAATTATGCAGATCTCATGTAATTAATCTTTACGTGCAGAGACGACGCCGTGCTGGCTTCCCGACCTCCCCTCCCCCTCACGAATAAAACGTTTCCGTTCATCTTTCAAAAGCTTCATAAAAGGACAACCAACAAATGTAAAGGTCAAAGAATGGGTCTCAAATTTAGAGGTCGAATAAAGACTAACTAGAGGTCAATTAAAGACTAACTAATGTAGAAGTCAGATAAAGAGTCTCAAATGTAGAGGTCAAAAAAAGAGTCTCAAATGTAGAGGTCAAAGAAAGAGTATCAATTGTAGAGGTCAAAGAAAGAGTTTCAAATGTAGGGGTCAAAGAAAGAGTCTCAAATGTAGAGGTCAAAGAAAGAGTCTTACATGTAGAGGTCAAAGAAAAGAAAGAGTCTCAAATGTAGGGGTTAAAGAAAGAGTCTTACATCTAGAGGTCAAAGAAAGAGTCTTACATGTAGAGGTCAAAGAAAGAGTCTCAAATGTAAAGGTCAAAGAAAGAGTCTTAAATATAGAAGGCAAAAAAAGAGTCTCAAATGTAGGGGTCAAAGAAAGAGTCTCAAATGTAGAGGTCAAAGAAAGAGTCTCAAATGTAGGGGTCAAAGAAAGAGTCTCAAATGTAGGGGTCTCTCAAATGTAGGGGTCAAAGAAAGAGTCTCAAATGTAGGGGTCAAAGAAAGAGTCTCAAATGTAGGGGTCAAAGAAAGAGTCTCAAATGTAGGGGTCAAAGAAAGATTCTCAAATGTAGGGGTCAAAGAAAGAGTCTCAAATGTAGGGGTCAAAGAAAGAGTCTCAAATGTAGGGGTCAAAGAAAGAGTTTCAAATGTAGAGGTCACAGAAAGAGTCTCAAATGTAGGGGTCAAAGAAAGAGTTTCAAATGTAGAGGTCAAAGAAAGAGTCTCAAATGTAGAGGACAAGAAAGAGTCTCAAATGTAGAGGTCAAGAAGAGTCTCAAATGTAGAGGTCAAAGAAAGAGTCTCAAATGTAGGGGTCAAAGAAAGAGTTTCAAATGTAGAGTCACAGAAAGAGTCTCAAATGTAGGGGTCAAAGAAAGAGTCTCAAATGTAGAGGTCACAGAAAGAGTCTCAAATGTAGAGGTCAAAGAAAGAGTCTCAAATGTAGAGGTCAAAGAAAGAGTCTCAAATGTAGAGGTCAAAGAAAGAGTCTCAAATGTAGAGGTCAAAGAAAGAGTCTCAAATGTAGAGGTCAAAGAAAGAGTCTCAAATGTAGGGGTCAAAGAAAGAGTAACAAATGTAACCAGCCACAGACGTTCCTCCCAACACTCTTCCCTCCCCCTTAAAATGGAATTGTTACGTGTCAATATATTCAACGAAGCTGAACAAACCGCAAAACGCCCACCATCTGGCAAGGTGCAGTTTGAGATAAAACGCCCACCATCTGGCAAGGTGCAGTTTGAGATAAAATTACGTTGAAAAACTCGAAAGAGAAGTCACTTTAAGCAAAATAGAAACAAAAATAATTAGCGAAAACGAATCGGGTTGGGGTGAAAATAGTAGACAGTCGACAAACATTTTTTTTATTATCCGAATCACTTTAATTAACTAAATGAATATTAATGTAACTCCTTTTTGCACACCACCATCGACACTTTGCGCACTACATGAGACTCTACTAAAACGGAATGTTTGATGTCTGAGTTCCTCCCAAGTAGCTGGAAAGAGAGCTGGGTGACGAAGGCGGACTATTTAGTATGCATGTGGCCATATGGCCTGCAAATGATATTGACCTATTTCTAGTTCAAGACATATCTGTATATATAATTCTCTACGTTGTCCAACCATGCGGGACACTACGCACGCACGCCGACTCTCTAACCCTTGATGAAAAGGTCATGGAAAGATAACTCTTTTATTTCAGGAAATCGGGCTAGAGTTATCCCACGTAACTTTCGCGGCGACAGAGAGCGCGGCTCAGAAAAAAAGGTGAGGGGGGGGGAACAAGTAATCCTCAATGTTTATATAATTCTCTACGTCGCCCAACCATGCGAGACACCACGCACACACGCCGACTCTCTAACCCTCCTACCCCCACCCCACCCACACCCGCGCCATCCTTGCATGCGCACAAAGTCCAAACCCACCCCATTTAGACAACTGTCTCTTTAAATGTAATCACTTTTCAGTCATTAAGAACTTTTGATGTTGTAGGCGAATCATAAACACAGTGAATTGTTATTGATATCGAATCATTAACTTTTGATAATTGTTTACACATTTTTGCACTTACAGAGTTGTTATTGCAAGCCATCCCAAAGCGTTAGGATGATTGTTAATGAAATGTCAGAAACAGCTTCAGAGTTGGACTCAACTACTCACAGTTTTCTGTTTTCGTTTTTTTTGGGGATTATTTCGTTTGTTGTCTGTGTTTTCTTACTGTATTTCATCCGTTGCTTGGGGATTCAGAAATGTGTCAATGAAAACTCCAGACCAGAATGTTCACTGGATTATCTCCCGCTTCATGCCACTGGTAGATCTCTGGACTGAGAGTCCCTGCAACACTTGCGCCATGCTCAGAACTAAGCTGATAACGCAATACAATCGAGTGTTCCTGCGTTTCTGACGTCATGGCATCAATATTTCATTGAGGCCCCTTTTTCTTTTATACATGGGAGATAATTTAATAGAATATAAGGATTTACTCGTTCACTCATTCACTCATTCACACAAACACGCACACCCACAAACGCATTACGTAGGCACTCTGTTCGTATATTTATTAGGGATTGGAATATCGCTTTTTTTTTTACAAACCCATATGAGAATTGGGTCGACGTCTACTCAGATAACTGACTCCGCGTAAAGAAATAGTTCCCAACATTCATTAAGAAATACATTAATTCACAAAAGAAGCATATTAGCATAATATCCATAGCTAGCTCTGAACATCACTCAGGGGTGAGAAGTGAGTTAGGGACATATTTTGCCCTATTAATGTAGTTGGTACTCTTTGGGCATCCATGTGACAAGTCTAAGGTCAAACATAAAAATATTTTTATCCAACCTTTGAATCTAAATGCTTGAAATTTCATTGAAATATAAAACTTTAGAAACAGAATTTTGTTTTTGTTTCTGAACTTTTATCGACTATATTAACAACCTTTAAAAACTGAAGAAAAAAAAGTCGAGAAAAAAAGTTACTAACAGAAGACGTTATGAAATTATAAATATATTTACCAAGCAAAATATAAAAAATCCATTTTTAAAAACAAAACCTAAGCTTATTTAAAGGAAAGGAACTCCGCCTATATGTTATGGCACGGTTAGGAATTAATCATTTGTTTCGGAAATAGGGGAAGTTTTGACTTAGTGACAATGACGCGACTAGTAAAATAAGGAATGGGTTTTAGAGATAAAACGAAATACCAGTCGACGTAGACAGACACTTTCAGGACAACGTAGAAATAAGTAGCATTTTATTAACGTCTAGAGTTAGCTGACATTCGATGGTTCCATTCATTGCTATTTAACTTGTTCGACATTCAGTATCAGCGACGACTAACTTCTATTGATTGTTCGGCCTTTTTGCCGGTGTTATTTAAGGGGACTAAACCCAGCAAATATAGCCATATCCGTGAATACTGAAGGATTACGTTCCGTTGTTGGTATAAAAAAAAATTAATTACCAGTAATTAAATTGTCTCATTGTTTTTTTTTAATTTTATTCATGTCTTGTCTACGCCAATAAATAATTGTGCGAAGTTTCAACTTGATCCCAAAATAGTTGCGGAGAAATAACGTAAACGCACTTTTCAACAGACTGACAGACACATTGAGTGGATGTAAGCTTTGTAAAACAAAAGATGTATAGTTTTAGAGCCTAGTGGCGTTCGTTTCCTAATGTGGGTAAGTTGGAATGTTAAGTATAGGGCTATATCTGTTTAGTTTTTCCTTTAAAAATGTCAATATCTAGAAAATAGAAGTCTGTATTCCTCATATGTTTTATTCTTAATAACTTCCTCTTGAGTTATCCCCTTTTAATCTTTACCAATATAGTTACAACACTTGGCACCAGCTACAAATTGTTGGGCCGACATTAATTTCAAAAATTTTTAAAGTAACTTATGGCAGGTTTGACATATTTACATAACAATCTGTTGAAAGTTTCCTAAGCTCTTACAATGGCATTTGAAATAACAACAAAAATATTCAACATGATTTTAACATTTTGATCTATAATGAATGGAATGTTTGAGTAAACTTAAATCAGATAATGATAAATACTACCAAAGAGAGTTTAAATATCATGATTTAACTCGTAGGTGGCGTAAGCTGGTCCTTACTTATTACATTACAAAAATTTTACATGTAAATCGCATCTTTTGAGTGTAGCACGTCTTGGGACAATGGACACAAAAGTAAACTGCCATTCGCATCTTGTTTTTAAAAAGGTTTATAACAATTTGCATACAATATACATAATTGATTATAAAAGCGCCACCTAGACACATATTCTTCTATGACAAATAAAAGACAGTAGCGCCACTAGACATAGATTCTTCAATGACAAATAAATGACAGTAGCGCCACTAGACCAAGGCTCTTCTATGACAGAATAAATCACAACCTTTCCTTCCTTCCACTAGTATTAACACCCGTCTTGTAATGGGCAAGTGTCTTATTGGTTAAATATTTGATGACTTCATCAAAAGACAAATACGTTCTATTGGATGATGTCCCGGATGTTATTTCACAACCAGAAGAGCAGACGTTATAACACTGCCTGGTCCTGAGATTCCTCATATGTCGACATACCCATGCTGTGATGACGTCGCTTATATGAGCCATCAGATCTACAATGTGTGGACTCTTCCGAAATAAAGGACAATGTACTTTTAGTTATTCGCCTATTGTAACGATCATGAGTGCTAGATGTAAAGATGTCTTGATGTTACGATGAGATTGTGTTGATCAGACAATGCGTTTCTGATGTTATAAGTTAGTGCAGATTTCTCTTCTAAACAATTACGAATGCTCAAATAATATCGTTTTTGCCGGAGATTCATATGTAAACTATTTATTCAAACAATGAAGATTCTTCAACAATAAATAACAAGCTTTAATTCTGGAACTAGGAATCATTTTAATTAAAGATACACACTGTACAATAAAATTAAACAATTGAACTATCTTCGTTCAAGCTCATAACTACAAGTCTACAACTAACTTTACCCAGCCTTTCCAAGACTTTTTATTAATCAATCTCTCTCTCATTTTCGAAACCAAAAAAAAAATACTCCTTTCGCCCCTCTAAATTTCCTTTTATGGAATTAACTTACCCGCTTCTGTTCCAAGAAGGCATGCTTGTTCCAAGAACCCTTCGACAATTACGCTTGACCCTGCTCTGTAGATGCTTGCAGAACACTAAAAATAAATTTAATGCAACAGCTGCTGTACGCTACGTGACACCTATAAACGTTGACAATGATTGGCAATTTAAGTTGAATGAGTGGCTCTGTGGCATAGACCTGATGTCTGCCTACAAAGGGGGCCAGGTTTTGAATCCAGATGTTGTCCAGAAACTTTTTTCAGATTTCAATTTGACTGAGTTTTGGATTTGACGGACCTGAGTATGTTTGCTGAGCGCTCAAAGATAACACAAAAATCTCCCAGATACAATTCTTCCCCCTCACAAGTCCACTAAGGAGACTGACCCAGGGCGCTCTGAGAGCATGCTCAAGAAAAAAGTCTCGTATTGGTGCCATTGATGAAATCTTGAGAAAACTTTGCTCGGTTGAAAAATGCATCACACAACTTTCTGCTGATTATTTACAATAGCACAACGAAAATAATCTTAAGACTATTTGTATAAAGCATTCAAAACTTCATTTCTTTCTTATTTAAATACGCAAACAGTTTGGAGGGTGAAAAATCCAAGATAACATTATCACTGATTGTGACTGATATATGTAAACAAAATCAATACAATGAATAAATACCGTTACTTTAAAAGGAGGAACATGCAAAGGAACGATAATGAAATATTTTAGTTTGTGTCTGAAAGATAGGAGTTTTAAAAGTGCTATAGAACTTTAGGAACCGCGAAATAGGAAGAAAAAAAAAACAAGATCCGTTTGACATGACGTAGTGTAGACTCGGCTACATAGAGTGTGTAGCACAGTCTCAGATAACACATGGTGGGCAATGGACTCATTTGGACCATTTTGGGAAAGGGGTGAGGGACGGAAGAACGAAGGGTATACCTGGGTGAATTTTTAAAGCATTTATCAAACATAAAAAATGAAGAAAAAGGGAACGACCTGAATTTGAACTCATGACTTAAGCCTTTTCAAGCCGACATACTAACCACTCTGCTTGTGAGGTGCTTGTCAAAATAGAAGATTGCATTGTTCTGTATTGTTTGTTTCAAAATTACTTTAAAGCGGCGACTTCTAAAGGGGACTAATTCATCTTACAACGCCACTTTAGTCAAGTACAATTTCTTTCCCTTGTTTGAGGTACCAAACAAAATAATTAATTACTAACTATTTGTTTATTTTTTTAAAATTATTTTCATGTGTTGCCAGGTAACAAAAATAATTGTGCTAAATTTCAGCTATATCCGAAGGTTAGATGTTGAAGAAATAACATTTTAATTTTTTTTTTACCAGACAGACAGAATGAGCTGATTGAAGCTTTGTTAACAAAAAAATAGCTATTCTCTCGCACTAAAATTGTGTTGAAAATGTATTTTACTCCGTGACGGCCTCCGGTTATTTCAACCTCATATTTCAAATGTCAAAATGTCAAATATCCAAGAACGATTTTCTTCCAATATCCCTATATGTACTCAATGCCAGTGGGCTTTATTGCTTTGTTTCTTCTCACATATAAGTTGCCTTCTACACACTGGAGTCAATTTACATAGACTATTGGCAGCTACAAGTTACATAGAGTCATAGACTATAGACAGATAGAGCATCCTATGTCTGATCTACAAATACAGGTTATGCTGGTTTGGTTTCGTAGTAAAGTTGCTTGGCATAGTTTCATTGACCACACTTACAACATCACTATCGAATTTCTCATTCTCTTTTTCCTCTACAACCACTCTTTTCTCTTTTCATATATCTCATTCCTGTGTTCCCTCTCTCTCTCTCTTTCATACCTCTATTGCGTCTATCCTCTTCTTTTTCTTTAAACTGTAACTCTCTTTCTCTCTCTGTCTCTCTTAACAAATTTTATTTACTTTCAATATCTTTTCCCTCTACCTTTGTCTTTTTTTTTTAAATTTCGTGTAAAAGGGGGTGGGGGGTCGCGGCAAAGTGAGGAATTGTAAAAAGGGGTCGCCGAGCTTAAAAGGTTGAGAACCGCTGGTCTATAAGGAGACACTTCGAATCTGCACAAGCAGAAACAGTTGTTGATAACAACATCTCATTTATAAAACATCTTAAAAACTGGCAGAAAATATTCTTTATCTGCTAATCGAAAATTAGATCTACAGTTTTTATTAGATCTACTAATTGTTAAATTAGATCTACAGTTTTTATTAGATCTACTTATTGTTAAATTAGATCTACAAATTGTTACATTAGATCTACTAATTATTACATTAGATCTACTAATTGATACATTAGATCTACTATTTTTTTAATTAGATGTATATATAATTGTATAATTTATATACTAATTGTTAAATGAGATCTACAAATTGTTAAATTAGAATCTAGGAACCGGAGCTAAAGAATCTACGTATTTCAATGAGTTTTCTTTACATTTTTGGATTTTCACAAATGTCTTGTCCATTTTAAACAATGTCAAGGACTGCTGCCAAATAAATAATAAAATTAGTTTGTGCCAGAATCGGAATAGCTTACACATTTAATTTTACAGTGCAAAAAATGTGCTCAATATATATCATACAATCGTACATTTTAAAAGTTATAGAGCTTATGAACACTTCTTTTATTTCTGTACACCGGAGACACCAAAATGCGATCTATCTATAGTTATTCAGAATTGATACAAATCTCCAACAGAATGTATCCTATAGTTTACACAGGCACTAGCAGTTAAGGCCGGTTGCCTCTTGTTGTAAAGCTGTTGTACTGATGTACACACGTTGTTCAGCCTGTGGATCATCCGAATAAGCCCCCTTCCTTATCACCCCCTCCCTTTCCGTATAACCAGCATTAAATAACTGGCCTGTCAGATGATAGCCCTACCCAGTGGTCAGCATGACCGGCCTCTTGGTTTGAAGCGGCTGTTCCCTGACGTGCGCCAACTAGGAAACAATCCCCGCGCTGATCAGAGGAGCTCAGTGGAATATCCCGGGGCAAATCAAGGTCACGCAGAGGTCAGCGAACCCTCCAATGAATTGATCACTTGATACAGCATGTTCGTGCGTTACTTGATTTCATCTTCCTTACGTCAGGTTGTCCGGCTAGCAAAACTTTTCATTTTGTTTTTAGCGACCCTTGCTGGTGGAGACGCTATTACTTTGGTGACCTAACGCTTCACCAGGCTAAGGGAAAGGTGATGGTCCGTCTCTCCGTCGGTCACGTTACGATTTTGAAAACTACATCCACTATTGATTTTACACATTTTGTAACGTGCTAAAAAAAACCCAGGTGGAACGTAGGTCTTCTGAACAGAACTCTGTTGTTATCAATAATTAAATAGGTTCACCTCTTTTTAAACAACAACAACAACCACACCATTTTCAAAACAATACTTAAAAGACAAGATTACTATGATGCGTACCAATACACAATTGAAAAAGAAGAAAATAATAATTTGAGTATAATAACACCAATTGACGTCCTCTATGGTTTTGCTAAGTCAGTCTAAAGGCAAGTTTCAATAGATTCGGAATGAATATCAGAATCGATGAGTTATCAATAACCACAATTGTATCTGCCTCCCTGCAAAATGTTCATTTAAAGCAGGATGACTTCCCTCACACCTAATATATAAACGCATGCCTGGCACCTGCTTACATATAACCGGCGTGAACATTGGATGATTGTTAGCATGTAGACTGTGAACTATAGACCCACATGTTAACCAGAAGTTTTAGCCTTATTGAGGTTATGTTGTTTTTTTCCTGTTATACATTTAATATGCTAATTTAGGAAATGCGTTTCTTTTTTTGTTTTCTTTTTATAACGCTTGGAATGAAAAACCGAACCTCCTTATATCAGGATTGTGGAGCAAGGAATTATTGGTGGATTTGTTAATTAATGACAGGAATTGGATCTACTTAGAATACATTCAAATAGTGCGTTTTAATTTCCGATAACTCTAGTCCTGACTCTTCTTTAACCATGTCTAAATAACTTCCACAGTGCCTTTGTTTTTCATACAGAATTAGGCTGCTGGGTTGTACTACTGTTGTCCATTGATTCGTCTCTCTCTCAACTGAGTGTCAATATGACTTTAATACCTCGAACGATCATACGGAGATTTGGTGAATCGGATTGTTGTTGTGACCCCATGGTATTCATAGTCACAAATTAAGCTTGGATTCGAAATGCCCTTTGACCTTTTCAAGTGTCTAGAAAACCAATTAGTATTTACTTCTCTCCCCTTCCCCTTCGCTATGTGTTTTCTCTTACCTCCCCTTGATCCACTATTCAACCAGTTTCCTTTCCTTTCACTACCACATTGGCAAAAATGTAAAAAAGCTCTGGACGCAACACAAATTACCTGCGCCTAATTTCTAACTATTTTTGTAATTATGTCCCTTAGATTTGCCCTTTTTTTAAACATTTTCTCTGCTTATTCAATTCATTCATTTCTCTTTTTGGAAGACACTTTTCTTCTTAGATAAGTTGGACGTTTGATAGAAGTTTGAACAAACAAGTTCCCCTTTCAGACTTTGCGATCTATGGGCCATATGTTGTTAAGGTCATTAGTTTCTATGGTCAATGGTTGACGTAGGACGTGTGATACCTCCTTGGATAATTGTTTAATGAGTTGAGTCTAAGAGTCTTGGAACTCTAGGCCCACGGAAGGGCACCTCCATCGGCGTGTCTGAACAAACTGTTCTGTCTGGGAAAGATTCAAGCAGATGTAATTATTTTTTTTACATCCCAGCTACCGATGCTTGGGTTAGATGCGAGACCGAAGGCCGAGCACACCAGGAAAACTCACCCATATTTCTTCTCTGTACCACATCAGTCGTACAGGAGTACGCCATAGGAACGGCCCCTTGAGGAATGGTGTGTATATGTTTACTGTTTTCCCCCATCTCTCCTAAACCTGCTGAACCCTACAGGGTTTTTATTTTGCTTCCTTATTAGCCTAATCGTCTTCTGTATCGACCGTTTCCATCCGAGCGCCATGTTGAAACTGAGAATAATTGTCCGGGAGTTTGATACTTTTTGAAATATTCCTAGACCAGTGATGCCTAACCTATGGCCCGCAGACTACTTCCGGCCTAGAAAGCGGTGTTATCCGGCCCGTTATAATAATGAGGTGCAAAAGTAGGTGGAAATTGGACCATTCTGAGACTAGAAAGTCCAGAAAAATCACAACAGAGATGTCTCAAAATGTCTTCTTCAAAACGTTTTGAGTCAACATTGCTGCATACCACTCTCAGGAAAACGGTATACATCTTACAGGGTCTTATTAGAAGATGATTTACAAAATGTTGGTAATGATGTGATTTACTGATATATTCAGACATGGATTCATGATTTGAGAAACACTGGTTTACAGTGATGTAGACCGTGACACACGTGTAGTCCTAGAAGATTGAGCAGCACTGCCATAGATAACTAACTCGCAAACATAGAGAGGATCGAAAGTTAGCGTTGTATACATTTTGAACTCAAGGACACAGCCTCATCGTACTGTATGCTCTATTTTTGAATTCCAAAACATGTGTCAACTTGACCAGGTCTCAAGAGATTTGGATCTGACAACTTTCCTAGCCTTAACTGATCTATCTCGGCCTCCGAAGTGATCCACACAAAGCTTGTTAATTTATTTCTGTTTTGCTCCCTAGATGTTTACGAGATTCAGACTTGACTTTGTAAGTGTCAAGAAGAGCAGTAAATAAGTGTTACTAAGAAGTAGCCCCTGACAGGGGCGTGGCTAGAAAGGGTGTCATTCGGTGTGATGAGCTCATGATGTCACCCCCATTCCCTTGCCAAAAATACACTTCTGGCCGGATTGAAGTCTATCTTTCGTTTCTTCTTGTTTTTGTTGACACAAAGTACACAGAACGTAAAGGCGCACGCATTTCAGAGCTAAGGTTTTGGGTTTGAAACCTGGAGATGATTCGGATCGGACTCATAGACCTTTTAGAAATAAGATTTAAACTATTATGCTAATGAAGCCTACACTCCTAACATACATTTTACTACATTGTTGTAACTTGGAAGTTTCCAATTTTCAAGATTATATGAATACATTTTTCTGAGTGTACCTTGCGATTATCATTAAAGTTGAATGAAGACTTATACATAATTTTCTTGTAACAAATGCTTGGTTTTAAACCAAATAAAACGTGTACGTATTTTTTCGAAAATAGAAATTAAATTGGAGAAACTGATAGAGCCAAAGGAAGAGAGAGAGAAGGAGAGAGAGAGAGAGAGAGAAGCAAGAGAGTGAAGGGGAGGGAGTGATGGACAGATAGGGAGAAAAGAGAGAGAATACTTACAGACAAGAAATATCGACTCTTTCTTAGGGGGTATAAAGTGACATATTTGCCTACATTTTAAATCGTGATCGTGGAGCTTCCTTACGTTGTAACTTGAACCTCAACTCATAAGCTGTAACTTAAGACCTATTCATCTCCAAAAGTAGATCTACGTGTTACAGTAACGTCCATCTGTTTCTATATTACACATCTCTCTTCAACGTGACATCAGAAACAAAAATGTGGGTAAAAACAGTGTGAGAGAAAACCGAAACTTGAGATGTCAGAGAAGAATTGCTCGAGTCGATTTCTTTCTTGAAAGCACCAACACATAGATCATATTTATATAGGCTAGTGCTCCTACAAAAGGTCAATCGATTACTCTGCAGTCTGCAAAAGCTTGGAACTTTGGACATTTTAATTCTGCAAAACTTATTTAGTCACTGTTAGTCTACTAAATACTTTACATATCTTACTCACGACAACAGAATAGATCTATTAAGGAGTTTCAAGATAAACTAGACAATGTCAAGGACAGTAAATTGAACTCCAATTAGTTAGTCTACTTAATACTTTACATATCTTACTCACGACAACAGAATAGATCTATTAAGGAGTTTCAAGATAAACAAGACAATGTCAAGGACAGTAAATTGAACTCCAATTAGTTAGTCTACTTAATACTTTACATATCTTACTCACGACAACAGAATAGATCTATTAAGGAGTTTTAAGATAAACTAGACAATGTCAAGGACAGTAAATTGAACTCCAATTAGTTAGTCTACTTAATACTTTACATATCTTACTCACGACAACAGAATAGATCTATTAAGGAGTTTTAAGATAAACTAGACAATGTCAAGGACAGTAAATTGAACTCCAATTAGTTAGTCTACTTAATAATTTACATATCTTACTCATGACAACAGAATAGATCTATTAAGGAGTTTCAAGATAAACTAGACAATGTCAAGGACACTAAATTGACCTCCAATGCTGCCAACGAAACCAAATAAAAAAAGAGGTACAAAAGGAAGAAAAGAGAACATTTGATTTGGCGGGGGGCTAAAAAAAAGGAAAAAAAAAGTATATGACGTTTTTAGACAACAATTCCTATATTCTGTACACCGGACACACCAAAAAGCTATCTATCTATATTTTTTTTCGCCATAGATGTAAATCTCTAACATATTTAGATATAATAGAAGATACTGCGAATATTTTGTAGTCAGCCGATTAGTTCAGAGTTCATTAGAGCCCGTGATTGCGTGGAACTTGTTTTTATAGGTCAAGGAAAATTGTCTTTCGTCTGACTGATTTAGGCTCTATGACATGTAACGAAACAATTTCCCACTTCTGACGCCATGTAGAGTATTCGTATTACACAAATAACAAACTAGTGTTTAAGAGGGAAGATATATTAGGAACTCCATTTATTACGTAAACAAAGTGCAAATGTACAAATAATACCAATATGTTACAGCTTGGCCATTTTTTTAGGTACTAAACCTTGAAAATAACGCTTGCTAAAGAATATTACTTTTTACTTTGTTTCAAGATCCTACAGTAATAGAGCCTGCTTTTATTTATAACTCTCGTAAAATAAAACATTTTTCGTAAACTGTAGCAACAAAATGACAGACCATAAAAAATCTTATATTAACCCTATAACATAAATCTAGACAGATATTTCATGTTCTACATATAGACTCACAAAGCCCGGCGAATGTCAATAGAAAATAATTAGCACTAGGGAATCATGAGACCAAGACTCCTAAATGATGCGAACAGAGAGGGGAACTCTGCCCTTACTTTCTGCTTACCTCTCTCAATCTTCTCCTTATTTCCCGCTCACTCCACCCCAGTTATTAAAGTATCAGTTAATTCGCCTTTTTAATATGTAGGGTCATTTCTTTGAAATTTAAATTTAGAAAGCCTTCAGGACAAAAGACTCAAAAGTAAAGTAGCAATTATACATAAAACACTGAACCATAATCTTCAAATACAAAAACAAAATTTAATAAAATACTCTGAAAGACACAAAGATAAAGGCACATTCCTCATCCCATATGCTAGGACTAATTTGTACAAATACTCCTTCTTCCCTAGTGCTATTAGAGCATGGAATGGGTTGCCTGAGCTAGCCAGGAAAACCAGTGACTTGGCAGAATTTAAGTCATTGGTAAATATGCATGACTAAATCCATGACGCGTAGGACGTAATCATCTTCTTTTTTGTAGTAACGTCTGTATTATATAAGATAAGATAAGATAAAGCTGTTGGGTGAACAGCCACGAAGTTACAAGACTTACACTGTTAGATTAAAATTTACAACTTTTCATATTTCTCATTACCTTCCATCTTTCTTCTTTCCATCTTTCTTCTTTTCATCTTTCTTCTTTCCATCTTTCTTCTTTCCATCTTTCTTCTTTTCATCTTTCTTCTTTCATCTTTCTTCTTTCCATCTTTCTTCTTTTCATCTTTCTTCTTTTCATCTTTCTTCTTTCCATCTTTCTTCTTTCCATCTTTCTTCTTTTCATCTTTCTTCTTTTCATCTTTCTTCTTTTCATCTTTCTTCTTTCCATCTTTCTTCTTTCCATCTTTCTTCTTTTCATCTTTCTTCTTTTCATCTTTCTTCTTTTCATCTTTCTTCTTTCCATCTTTCTTCTTTTCATCTTTCTTCTTTCCATCTTTCTTCTTTCCATCTTTCTTCTTTTCATCTTTCTTCTTTCCATCTTTCTTCTTTTCCATCTTTCTTCTTTTCATCTTTCTTCTTTCCATCTTCCTATTTTTCCTCCATTTCTCTTCATTTGATCTCTCTTTATGATCCCTTTCTCTCTGTCTCTCTTTATTTCTCTCTTGGGATCGCTAGACATTTTCTGAAGGGCTTTGGTTCAGACGCTTACAATTTGCACCATTGATTTTTTTTCAAGAAGTCTCACTAAATAACGCCCTTTTCAAGCGGCCTCCTTTTCTCACCACAACACCCATTTCTCAAGCCGGCATGCCTCCAGATTCCAGTCGGTTCAACAGAATATTAAGCAAACCAAAGACAATCAACCACTCACACTCTTCCGCCCTCACCACCCCCTCAATATTTTTAATAACAATATTTTGTTTTTCAACAATCCAAAGATGTTGGGGTTTATTTGATGAACGTAAGACTAGCGACAGCTAGAGATTGTTAGAGGGCTCAATAGACGTAAGACCAGCGACAGTTAGAGATTGTTAGAGGGCTCAATAGACGTAAGACCAGCGACAGCTAGAGATTTATAGAGGGCTCAATAGACGTAAGACCAGCGACAGCTAGAGATTGTTAGAGGGCTCAATAGACGTAAGACCAGCGACAGCTAGAGATTGTAAGAGGGCTCAATAGACGTAAGACTAACGACAGTTAGAGATTGTTAGAGGGCTCAATAGACGTAAGACCAGCGACAGCTAGAGATTGTTAGAGGGTTCAATTGACGTAAGACCAGCGACAGTTAGAGATTGTTAGAGGGCTCAATAGACGTAAGACCAGCGACAGCTAGAGATTGTTAGAGGGCTCAATAGACGTAAGACCAGCGACAGCTAGAGATTGTTAGAGGGCTCAATAGACGTAAGACCAGCAACAGCTAGAGATTGTTAGAGGGTTCAATAGACGTAAGACCAGCAACAGCTAGAGATTGTTAGAGGACTCAATAGACGTAAGACCAGCGACAGCTAGAGATTGTTAGAGGGTTCAATAGACGTAAGACCAGCGACAGCTAGAGATTGTTAGAGGGCTCAATAGACGTAAGACCAGCGACAGCTAGAGATTGTTAGAGGGTTCAATAGACGTAAGACCAGCAACAGCTAGAGATTGTTAGAGGGTTCAATAGACGTAAGACCAGCGACAGCTAGAGATTGTTAGAGGGCTCAATAGACGTAAGACTAACGACAGTTAGAGATTGTTAGAGGGCTCAATAGACGTAAGACCAGCGACAGCTAGAGATTGTTAGAGGGTTCAATTGACGTAAGACCAGCGACAGTTAGAGATTGTTAGAGGGCTCAATAGACGTAAGACCAGCGACAGCTAGAGATTGTTAGAGGGCTCAATAGACGTAAGACCAGCGACAGCTAGAGATTGTTAGAGGGCTCAATAGACGTAAGACCAGCAACAGCTAGAGATTGTTAGAGGGTTCAATAGACGTAAGACCAGCAACAGCTAGAGATTGTTAGAGGACTCAATAGACGTAAGACCAGCGACAGCTAGAGATTGTTAGAGGACTCAATAGACGTAAGACCAGCGACAGCTAGAGATTGTTAGAGGGTTCAATAGACGTAAGACCAGCAACAGCTAGAGATTGTTAGAGGGTTCAATAGACGTAAGACCAGCGACAGCTAGAGATTGTTAGAGGGTTCAATAGACGTAAGACCAGCGACAGCTAGAGATTGTTAGAGGGCTCAATTGACGTAAGACCAGCGACAGCTAGAACGTGTAATCTGCCCCCCCCCCCCCCCATTACGTCCAGGTCATAAATGCAGTAGTCAATTAGTGGCCATTCAAAAGAGTCACTTAATAATAACAAAGCAAATGAACTAAAACATACACGTGCTGTGAGTGGACTTAAGACTCATGTGGTGAGTGGACTTAAAACGACTTAAGTATAGGAAGATCGACAAGCCGAAAACAAAAGTTACTACCCGATTAAGTAGATACTTTAAACATGTATTGTCAATTATTTTGTTTGATATCGAATAATGGAAATAGTTTGTACATTATTGGTAGATATAGTTTTAAAGACTGAGTTCTTCCCTTTTAGATAAGCTTTTTTTTTTAAAAGATTAAAAAAAAAATATTTTGCTTGTTCTTGGTGGATTCAGGCAACCTATCTTTCGTTAGAATAGCTCGTAGAAAGATTTCAATTTGACTAAGACCTAGACTATGAAACACGAGATGTATTGTTTTTATGTTTCAGTTTGTCTTGTTTTCTTTTGTTTACACTTTCACTGCTTCCAAGTTTCAAACTATTAATTAGAAAGAAGTATTTTAATATCAGACGCCTGATAGCATTATTTAACGATGTAGCCCCTGGAAGAATATTCCGATTTCATTAGGGTAAAAGTAAAGTTCCCCTTTCAGACCTTGCGATAGGGCAGAGGATGTTAAGGCATCTGTTTATTTGGCCAACAGTTAACGAGCAAGGTGACATGCGGCCAGAGACAACGACCGACCGCCTTTACTTTCCCCCAACTAAAGTCAGTTAAAGATCCTGAAATTCAAAATCCCAGTCTTCACCGTGATTCGAGCTTAGGATCCTAGGATCGGAAGTCAAACGCTTAACCACTCAGCCACCGCGATACATTTCATTAGGGAGCTAGGGTTAATGTTGAGAATCTAGTACAGTGGCGGAAAATACTATATTACAAATATAGTCTGCACTCATTTTAAATATATTAATTATAAGTTTGACGATTTCTCGGAAGTTGGTTTAGTGTGTGGGTATGAATGGTAATTTAGAAAGACTGAAACTAAATGGAGACTATACTCTGACTGAATAGTGCCCATGTGCCAAAACAGCGCAAACAACTATTAAATAACATTTGACAAATAACAACTATCAAATAACAAATGACAACTGAACACTGACACTTAATAAATGCTAATGACAAGTAGCAAGTCAAAAAAGGAAACTATAACTAACAAATGACAACTTGCTTCTAACAAATAATGAATGGAGACTTAACATATTACATTAAACTTCTAACAAAAGACAACTAAACACTAACTCAAAGCTAATGCAAATAGCAACTCGCAATTAACAAGTGGCAGGGAAGTTCTAATAGACTTCATGCTTTATTACTTAGAGGGATTTATAGCGGAGGATGCATATTCTAGGTTAAATTTAAATAGTATTGAATTTAATATTCTTTTTTTTTTATTTGCAACAAAAAATATTTTTTTCAATAAGTAAATTGGATTGATTTTGTTAAATAGTAATTAATAGACTACAGAATTCCAATCATTTTAAAATTTCAAACTGATGTTTTAAATTTTTTTGTTAAAAGCTGTTCTTATTTTGCATATTTTAGATTTTTACAATCGACTGTGCCTTTTCTATTTAGAAAGATTTGCTTCCATTAATTTGACCTTTAAAAAATTAAATTTGTCTAATTATTTCTGTACAATCTCAGTGAGTGGTTTTCTTATCATCGTAATAAGATATTGAAAGAGACGTCGGCGAAACCAATTATGTGTGAGGTGAAACAATTCTATTTATCTCTGTCATGTAACGACATATCTGATATACAATGTTTGTTTGTTTCATTATGCTCCTTCAGAGTTCAAGATAATAATATCCTTACCCAGTAATTTCCAAACTTTTTCCTTAACGGAACACTTCGTATTAATCGGAACACTTTGCTATTTTTTTCTAGAGAGATTAATTCACGGGGTTGCCTACACGATCAATCTTCTAGTAGTTCCTGGAACAGCTACTCAGGTCTCGAGGAACGCTAGTGTACCGCGGAGCATAGTTTGGGAAACTCTGTTCTAGCCCAAAACTCCAGTAGGACGGTTGGGGGGGGGGGGGTTTCGACGCAGGGACCATCGAGTCTGCAGTTCAGAGCGCATACGACCAGGCAGCCAAACAGAATCTGATCCATAAATTTCTGCATTAAATTGTTCTCATCTTCTCAGGCTTCATTGAAATTCATAAGTTGTCCCTCCTGAATGACTTAGCCATCCTCCTGGAAAAGTATGTGATAGATCGTTAATTCTAACCCAACCATTAGAAGTGGACTGCAAACTCGGCCCTGGCAGTGAAATATATAGTCCGGCCCAATAATTGGTGACTTATATCAGGCATACATTCGTGCCTGTCCTAAAAACCATTATGTAAAATTTGGGAAACACTGATGTGTACTAGTGGATTCGATACTACCCTATAACATTATGTAAAATTTGGGAAACACTGATGTGTATTAGTGGATTCGATACTACTCTATAACATTATGTAATATTTGGGAAACACTGATGTATATTAGTGGATTCGATACTACCATATAACATTATGTAAAATTTGGTAAACACTGATGTGTATTAGTGGATTCGATACTAGCATATAACATTATGTAAAATATGGGAAACACTGATGTGTACTAGTGTATTCGATACTTCCCTATAACATTATGTAAAATTTGGGAAACACTGATGTGTACTAGTGGATTGGATACTATCCTATAACATTATGTAAAATATGGGAAACACTGATGTGTACTAGTGGATTCGACACTACCCCATACAGATTTTATCCGAACATGTTCACACGCGAATTCTTGATGTCTATGTTTTTTGTTTATCGCTTAGTTTAGATATGACATTGAAGCCTTTATAGAAGCACTGTATTCATGTGTGATTTTGGAATATGCTTTAAACTTTAAACAAGTAAAGTCGTTTGAAAATCTTTTACAAAAGATAAGCATATAGTCACTATTGACCATCGAAACTCTTTATAAGTCTGTTTTACAATGTTTTTTTTAGCAAACTCATGCTTGTTAATCTGTGACTTAAACTCTATTAAGTTGTTGGTATTTGTGGCTGATTTAGACAACCAATTCCATTCACTAACGGCACTAGTAAAGAAGGAGCACTTGTAAAATTTTTTCTGGCATAGCCATACTGCCATTCTATGTGTCCCATTAGGCCGCAACCTTACTGTCCTATTTCGTACTTGCCCAAATAGCCAGTCCGCCCCTGACAACCATATAATTTCAAGCATTGTCATTGAAAGATGAAGTGTAGACTACATCTAGAATACTATGTGTGACGTGTCATAGGCTTTAAGCAGCTTTTCCAAAGTTCTCCCATGTAATGTTCATATTGTGATACAGAAAATCAATACATAAGTATGGTGTTTAACTGTCTATTGTAATCATATTTTCATACACAGACCTCTTGGAAGTTTCTCTGCCAAATGGTTCAACCAACGCCATCGCCTGGACTCAAGAGAGCTTGCCGGTTGGCCACTTGTAGAATGTTGGCCAGATAAAGAGAAAAAAAAATCATTTCTATTGGAACACAAAAGAGTTGGCACCAAAAAAAAAAATGCGTGAGAGCGCCTTCTTGAGTCTGCTGACTGGTTATCTGAAAAAGTTGGATCATTTTCCGAGAGAAAATGTTTGATTAAATCCCTTATGTGGAGGCGATCAACTGGATACACTTATTTAACGTAGGCATTCATTTTTTACAGGAGACTTTTTTTTCTTTTACGATCTGTAACATTTTAAACTGCTTTCACTGGAATAAGGCGATAAGGTAAGAAACATACGTTTTTTTTGCAGAGTATTTTAAATGCCTTAATGTAAATTTAGTTAGGCATACATAGGCTATGATTTAGTGAGAAAAAATTACTTTTAAAATTATTTACAAGATCAGAAGATATTTTATTTTAGTATCCGATTTGGGGGGGGGGATAATAAAATTGGTTGACATTGGCGAAAGCTGTCTCAAGAATTTTTGTTGTTTGTTTCTTTGTTTGCATATGTCAGTAACATGCCACTGACTTCAGTGAAAATAAAATGTCTATGTAAGTAAAAGTTCACTTCCACAGTCATGAAGTACGCTTACATAAACTTACAGATGTATTTTTTTAAAAATACTTTTGTTTTCTCTCTCTCTCTTGTTCATGTTTCGTGTTCTTTCTCTCCTTCGCTCCTCCTCTCTTTCTCTCTTTAACTCCTCTCTACAGTCCACTCTCTCTGTCTCTCCTCCCTCTTTCTCTTTCCTTCTCTCTTTTCCTCCAATCCTCCCTGTCTCTCCTACCCAATCTACCTTGCTCGCTTTTTCCTCTTTAGCTCTCTCTCTCACTCACTCTTTTTCCCATTCTCTCATTCTACCTCTCTCCTCCCTCTTTCTCTTTCCTTCTCTCTTTTCCTCCAATCCTCCCTATCTCTCCTACCCAATCTACCTTGCTCGCTTTTTCCTCTTTAGCTCTCTCTCTCACTCACTCTTTTTCCCATTCTCTCATTCTACCTCTTTCATCCCTCTTTCTCTTCAACTTCCTTCTCGCTCCCTCCCCATCCCAAGTGTACCTCTCCCTAATCTCCCCCCCCCCTTTCTCTCTCTTGAACTCTCTTCATTTCTAACTCCCTCCTTATCACCTCTTTCTCCAAACTCCAAGACTTACAAAACTGAACGATCGCTCTAGTGAAACTCATTTAGCTTAAAGAAAATTGTTTGCTTGTGATTTCAACATGTTTCACCCCCGTTTCCCCACCCACCCCACGCCTCCACCTAACACCCTCACCCCGACTGACAAGGAAGAAGCCTGAACCTAGCGTCATTGTCATTCGAAACGGTGTTTGAAAATTGCGAAATGTTAGGACATGTTAGTATGTTTGTTTCGCTAAGTTTAAAAATAATTATGAATCTCTGATTTAAAGAAACCTTGCCAATGTCAGGGTCGATATTGTCATTCAATATGACTAATTTTTTTTACATTATCTTTGTTAATCTTTAACTTCGATATTTTTTTTACACAATGGTAAAATCTGTATAGAATTATAGATGTTAGAATATTCTTGGTAGGAAGAATACTTGATGCAATAGATTCATATTTTAAATTTCAGACTCGTAAAGTGATAGTCATTAATTTCTGTATGCGTATTTTTACAAAGCTTATATCAATTCACTCTGTTTATCTGTCTGTCTATCTGTCAAAAAGTGTGCACACGATATTTCTCCCACACCCATTCTCGGATCAGGTTAAAACTTCGTACCATTATTAATTGACATAGACAAGACATGGATCAATAAAAAAGTAACTAATTAGCATATTAATTACTGGTATTATTTTGTTTAATAACAACAAGGGAAACTAATACTTCAGTATTCACATACATGGCTAAATTTGTTGGGTTTAGTCCACTTAAACAGTTGTTAACGCTATTGCTCCCTAAGGAATTCTCCTATCGAGTTGATATTTTAAACACTTATTTGTTGTACCTAACTAAACACGAATCAATGAAACAAGAATACTCAATAAGTCAATGAATTATTTAAAATTAATTATTTTGTTTGATGTCAAAGAAAGAAAATAAATTGTACATTATTGAGAGATATAGTTTTAAGTTTTACCCCTTTAGATAAGCTTTTTTTTTTTTTAAAAGGACTCTTTTTTATTTTGCTTTTTTTTTAAATTAGAAGTGTTATTTCTCGTTTAAAGAGAAAAAAGACTGCACATTGTGTCCATATTGTGCTCATATTGCGTCGGTATTGTGTCCATATTGTGTCCATATTAGTTGTCTTTCTGTCCGTATGAAATGTTTAAAAAAAATTTGCCATGGGAGAGTTTCATACACGAAGGTAAATCCAAGCATTTTGGTGAATAGAATAGGGCATGATTGATAAGTCAAGTGTTTTTTTAAACGATATTATACACAAGTATATGCTCTTTTGGCAGGTAGAACAAACTAATCTTTCACTATGGCGTCCTCGATAGTTGAGTTCAACTTAATTAAACTGTGACATTTATATGTGTATTTATGTTTATGTATGTTGTGTGTGTGTTTGTTTGTTTTCATGTAGTCTCCCTTGTTCTACTGTTCAGTATGTTCACGTGTTCACGGTTTACTCTTAAGTGTGTCAGTAGTGTGTATTCACTGTGTATTAGTCTCTGCTGGTTGTTCTCTCCTTGTTTTCACGTTGATAAAAATGGAGTGTAACTTTTAAACATCAGTATTGTTAGTGTGTATAGTGATAATATAACATAAACATCTTTTCCAGTCTTCCTGTTCTCATTTACTTACTTTTTTTTAATCAGGTTTCATTACATCACCTCCACATTTCTGCTTATCACTTAAATCTACTTCTTTTTCTCTCTCACTGAATTTGTATAGCTTAAAGAACGTCACGTGATCTTAGAAATTTAAAGTGTTAACAAAGCGAGGAGATAACTCTGATTAACTTTGGCCTCGCATATCCCGGACGGAATATCTGATTGCCGCGACTCGAAGGAGCTCGAAATATTGGCAACTAAAGAATACTTCTTTTCTACTTACCATCTACAGAAAGCGTCCTTATCACAAAGCTTATAACAACTCACTCTGTCTGTCTGTCTGACTGTTGGTCTGTCTGTCTAGTAAAACGTTACTACTACACGCTATTTTTCCCACACCAATTTTCGGATCATGCTGAAATTTTGCAATAAAAATAATTCTTTTATATGACAAACCATTAAAAAAATTAACCAATTAGTTAATTAGCTATAGGTAATTAATTATTGTGTTTGGTATCTCAGACAATGGAAGAAATTGTACTTGATGGATAAGGTGGTATAAGTTGAATTAGTCCCTTTTATACTCTACTTTGTAGAGAGAAAAGTTTGAAACTAAAGATAACTATTAAACCATCTACTTAAAAAAACGATTTCCTGGCACAGTGAGTATTGCATTGGCTTGATGAGGTTGAGAGGGCTTTAGGCCTTCGAGTTCGAATTCAGGTCGTTCACCTTTTTTGTCAGGTCGTTCACCTTTTTTGTTATAAATCAATCACCCAAATACCCCATTTCCCCCCCCCACACACACACACACACCTTTTTTTTATTTTTCGAACAGATCTAGACAAGTGATAGAATCATAGAGAAAGCTAAATGCTTGAAAATGCGCTAAAAAAAAACAATTGGTAAAAATATTTGTAAGCGCACAGATGTATTGATCTAATTGTTAGTCTGATCTATTGCAAATTCAATGAAATGACTGATCCAAACTAAATGGTACAGCTACGCTACATCTGTCAACACACAAACGATTTTGAAAAGAAGGGAAAAAGTTGTTGAATGACATCACCGAATGATCGGGATCTATTTTTTACTGCGCTGTCATCAGTGCGAACATCATCATGAAAGAATCGTTAGGTTTCTATAAGCTTAAGCGTTGTCTTATTCTTTCCATCTGTTGTTTCTACCCTCATTTCAACGCGCACTAATACGTTTCATACACTGGTTGCATACATTTACATCCACGAATACGAAGGTCAAAGGGTTACAAGTCTAGCAAGTGACTTCAATTCTTTCCTTTCAAGTCTGTTAATAATCATACGGTCTGTCACACGTTTATTTATGACCGGTTTGGTGAATGTGGTGAATGCGGTAAATGTGGTGAATGAGGTGAATGTGTGAGTTAGCGTGTGAAGTGTGATGGTGAATGATTGGTGCGAGTATGTGTTGGTAACGAAACACTTCCCACGTCACCTAGTTTTGTTGCTGTTTGTATTGACCTGTTATTAGCGGCTCTCGAAAGAGGAATAGCCGCTTTTTGGTGTTGTGTTTTCTCTCCGTCCCTCCGTCCGTCCGTCCCGTTTAGATCACAGAAACTAGAAAAGATTTTAAAAAATCTGACATCACGATAATTTAGACCTTTCAAAGTTCTGGTGCAATGACTACATTTTTATTTTCTGGAAGCGGATCATTTACTTCTAGAAATTAATTATGTAAGCATTATTTTCATAAAAATACACCATTTTAATTAATATACACTATTAATAAAAATGATTTTTAAAAAGGCAGGAGATTCTATTACAATCAATCATAGCACTCCTTATATATTTAATAAATATTTTTTGCGTTTTTTGTTGTGTTTTTCTTAAAAAAATGTTTCAGAAATATTTGTATTACTAATGTACGTGTATTCTGCTATATAAATGACATGCATTTGAAATAAAATGTTTACTTTTGTTTTAAAATGTAAAGAATATATTTAGTATGTATACAAGTCGAACATAATTTAAAACATTTGAAACACTGTTTCATGTTATGTACTTGCAATGCAGTGTACTATTTACAGCAATAAGGTTGAGATTCAAGCAAAGGGAAACGTCTCATTCCTTGAGGCATTGGATGAGTGATTGGCCCATTAGAAATCGATCAACCATTCAATCACCTCAGATAAACCAAGTTCACACTGAAACATATATTATCAATTATCCGTTTATTGAATACTTCTAAGTATTAAAATTGTAATAATATCTTATCTTATATAATACAGACGTTACTTCAAAAAAGAAGATGATTACGTCCTACGCGTCATGCATTTAGTCATGCATATTAACCAATGACTTAAATTCTGCCAAGTCACTGGTTTTCCTGGCTAGCTGAGGCAACCCATTCTATGCTATAATAGCACTAGGGAAGAAGGAGTATTTGTACAAATTTGTCCTAGCATATGGGACGAGGAATGTGCCTTTTTCTTAGTGTCTTTCAGAGTATTTTATTAAATTTTGTTTTTGTATTTGAAGATTAT
>JAZGLO010000472.1:0-174983 GCA_036873155.1 Biomphalaria sudanica | reverse complement strand
AGTATTTTATCTTATCTTCTTATCTTATATAATACAGACGTTACTTCAAAAAGAAGATGATTACGTCCTACGCGTCATGCATTTAGTCATGCATATTAACCAATGACTTAAATTCTGCCAAGTCACTGGTTTTTCTGGCTAGCTCAGGCAACCCATTCCATGCTCTAATAGCACTAGGGAAGAAGGAGTATTTGTACAAATTTGTCCTAGCATATGGGACGAGGAATGGGCCTTTATTTTTGTGTCTTTCAGAGTATTTTATTAAATTTTGTTTTTGTATTTGAAGATTATGGTTCAGTGTTTTATGTATAATTGCTACTTTACTTTTGAGTCTTCTGTCCTGAAGGCTTTCTAAATTTAGTGATTTTACTAATGGTGTTACCCTAGTCAAATGTGAATATTCGTTTGTTATGAATCTCACTGCTCTATTTTGTGTTTGTTCCAGTTTCTTAATGTTTTCTTGAGTTGAGGGTTCCCACACGGTGGATGCATATTCTATTATTGGCCTAACCAAGGTTAAATAACATTTTAGTTTTATGTTCTTATTTGATTTATAGAAATTTCTTTTAATAAACCCTAATGCTTTGTTGGATTTTTTTATAGTTTCATCAATATGTGGATTCCATGACAGTTTTTCATTTATTATAAGACCTAGGTATTTTGAGTTTTTAGTCTGTGTTACTGGTTTGCCATGAATAAGATAAGTGGAATTAATTTGTTTTAGTTTTTTTGTTACTCTTAACAACTGACATTTTTCTGGGTGGAAAGACATGCTCCAATTTGATTCCCATTTCTCTAATTCATCTAATTCTCTTTGTAAAATATCTGTGTCTTGTGTTGTTTTTATTGTTCTATATATTATGCAATCGTCTGCAAATAATCTGACTTTTGTTCCTGAACTAATGCAATTTGGTAAATCATTTATGTAAATTAAAAATAGTAGTGCAGTGTATCATTGTGTATCATAATAATTAGATAAATATACGCTCGTATCTCCTTATTATGTGGTACCCTGTCGTCATTCGGCCTAACAATACGTACGCATGTCTTCTTTTTGTATTGTGGTTGTTGATAGTTTTTAGTTCATAGCTTCTGATATTGAAAGCTGACTTTTTACCTGCCTGAATTGACCCTTTCATGGGGCCGATTCTGAGTTTGAGTTTCCACACAAACTCTTTTTGTAACCTTGTCGACCTATTTGCTTGTGTTGCACTGCGCAGCAGAAACTAAGTCCGTGAAAATATATAGCGATCATAAAGCTAAATGTGTTCAATTCAACCAATTCAAGGCTCATCCCATTACGACGTTCAGACAAAACCCTCAGATTCCAGACACCTATTGGCAGCATAGATACGTACTTTAATGATAGCCCAAACCTCCTTACAAACGTAACAAACACACACACACACACGACCCATCTCTCCTGACGATTTTCTACACAACAGAATCATTAGAACACGTATTTCTATCACAACAATTAGAACATTTGTTGTTGTTGCTTTTTTTTTTTGGTGGGAGGAGAAAAAAAAAAGGGGGGGGGGGAAGAAGAGGCGAGGTATAAATATTTGCGTGTGTGTAGAGAGTGCATGTGTGTGTGTATGTGTGTGTGTGGGTGTTTATGCTTGTGTGTTATAATAAACTGAGAAGCAACATTATCATTATAATTTTCGAACTCTAAAAACTGATGCCACATAAAACTCAAATTTAATTTGATGCTTTGTAATCTAAAATAATTATATTAGCAAGGTCATGGAATATCTTCTATTACTTCTCGCATCCAATGATTATTATTGTTAACACTATAAAAAGACTATAGCGAATTTTTTTTATTACAAATTTAAGCAAATATAATAAATACGTTTTCCTCTTATTTTTTTTTAACAATGCTAGTAAGGAAGAGCCGTGATTGTATTTCTGCTGTCTATCTGTCTGCCTGTCTGTCTGTCTGGTAAAAAGTTTGTACGCGTTATTTTTCCCGCACGCATTCTCTGATAAAGTTGAAACTTTGTACAATTATTCATTGGCATAGACAAGACATAAAAAATAACCGATTAGGCAATTAATTACTGGTAATTAGTGATTTTTATACCAACAAAGGAAATTAATCATTCAGTATTTACAGATACAGCTAAATATGTAGGGTTTCGCCCCCTTAAATAATTAAACACGTTTTCTCCAGATCCTTTTTCAAATCAAGTTGAAACTTTAAGCAATTATTTATTGTACCTAACAAAACATGAATCAATTTTAAAATTTGCCAATTAGTCAATTAATTATTGCTAATTATCAATTTTGATTGATACCGAATAAGGACAATAACTTTTCCATTATATTTAGATATAGTTTTTTAGTGCGGAGTTCTTTCCTTTAAATAAGCTTTGTTTTTTTTAAAGGATTTTGAAAAAGTATTTTGCTTGTTATAGCAGAGCTTTACTTTACTTTTTACTATAGGTACGATTGCTGCTTTTTGGACTTCTGAACACTCATGTTTTGATGATTAACTGGAAGCATAGTGCATGCGTTGACACACGACAAAGCAAAAACACCGTTTGCTGGTTCTTGTTTTATCAAATTTTATCAATTTCATGACCATAACAGTTATGCTATACAAATATTCAAATATTAATATGTCTTTTGTATGATACATTGATCTCTTTCCCCTTTATTACATAATTTTGTCAATGTTCATAACCCATTCACCTCTGTCAATGTTCATAACCCATTCACCTCTGTCAATGTTCATAACCCATTCACCTCTGTCAATGTTCATAACCCATTCACCTCTGTCAATGTTCATAACCCATTCACCTCTGTCAATGTTCATAACCCATTCACCTCTGTCAATGTTCATAACCCATTCACCTCTGTCAATGTTCTTAACCCATTCACCTCTGTCAATGTTCTTAACCCATTCACCTTTGTCAATGTTCTTAACCCATTCACCTCTGTCAATGTTCATAACCCATTCACCTCTGTCAATGTTCTTAACCCATTCACCTCTGTCAATGTTCTTAACCCATTCACCTCTGTCAATGTTCTTAACCCATTCACCTCTGTCAATGTTCTTAACCCATTCACCTCTGTCAATGTTCTTAACCCATTCACCTCTGTCAATGTTCTTAACCCATTCACCTCTGTCAATAATCATAACCCATTCACCTCTGTCAATGTTCTTAACCCATTCACCACTGTCTATGTTCTTAACCCATTCACCTCTGTCTATGTTCTTAACCCATTCACCTCTGTCAATGTTCTTAACCCATTCACCACTGTCAATGGAAAGTAAAGGCGGTTGGTCATTGTGCTGGCCACATGACAACCCGGCCTGTTAACCGTTGGCCAAAGAAACAGATGACCTTAACATCCTCTGCCCTATAGACCTCATGGTCTGATAGGGGAACATTACTCACTTTACACAAGCTGCATTCAGTGTCCATTAAATGATCCAACCTTAGCATCCAATGAAACGTTGTCCTCTCTCTGGAAACTTAGACTCGACTTGGACATCTAACTTGCTGTGACCTTATATTCTCTTCGTGGGTGGAGGGAGAAACAAGCATGGACAAAGATTGAGGTGACATCAGCAGCGAATTAGATGTCGAGTGTCTAGCTAAGAACGCAATCTCCATACCAGCATAAGAGGATCTCATCCGATCCAGTCAGATCCGATGTAAACAAATACCATCCGATTTCAACATATACTATCTGATGTAAACAAATACCATCAGATCTAAACAAATGCCCTCCGATCTTAACCAATACCAACCGATCTGAGCAAATGCCATCCAATCTAAACGAATACCATCCGATTTGAACATATACTATCCGATGTAAACAAATACCATCTGATTTGAACAAATGCCCTCCGATCTTAACAAATACCATTCGAACTAAACAAATACCATCCAATCTAAACAAATACCATCCGATCCGAACAAATAGAATCCGATCTGAGTAAATACCATCCGATCTGAACAAATGCCCTCCTATCTGAACAAATGACCTCCTATCTGAACAAATGCCCTCTGATCTTAATAAATACCAGCCGATCTGAACAAATACCATCCAATTTGAACGTATACCATGATTACTATCCGATCAAAGTAAAAAAAAAAAAAGAAAGAAATTTAAATGTGTCTGAGAACAAGGAAATATCAACGTCTTCTGGTATTTCCGCATTCCTTGAAGAGTTTCGTAAATTTAATGATCAGAAAACAAATTGAGCATCATCTTCTGAGTCTAGATCTAAAGGCCTAACACTGGAATATTATACAATGTAGTAGATCTATACAGTTGGTATTGTTTTGTTTTTTAAAAGAATTATTTTTAACTAGTCGACCGGCGGCGTAGCATACGCCGCTATTTTGCAGGACCGGGTTCGAATCCTAGTGAAGACTGAGATTTTGAATTTCGGGATCTTTGGCGCCTCTGAATCCACCCAGCTCTAATGGGTACCTGACATTAGTTGGGGAAAAGTAAAGGCGGTTGGTCGTTTTGCTGGTCACATGACACCCTCGTTAACCGTAGGCCACAGAAATAGATGACCTTTACGTCGTCTGCCCTATAGACCACAAGGTCTGAAAGGGGAACTTTTACTTTACTTTTACCTTAGGCTAGAATATGCGTCTTCTGTTTGGGGCCCCCTTAACTATTCACATTTGATAACAGTAACGCCATTAGTAAAAATCATTAAAGTCGGAGACACTCCAGGATAAAAGAATCTAAAGAGTAAAATATAAGTAGCAATCAAAACGCTGAACCATAAGCTACAAATAGAAAAACAAAACCTAGTTAAATACTCAGAAAGAAACAAAGATAGAGGCACATTATTTTTAAAATTACATATGCTAGGACAGAGTCGTTCAGGTGCTCCATCTTCCATACTTTCATTAGAGAATGGATGGGTTGCCTGAATCAGACAGGAAAACCAACTTAGTAGAGTTTAAGTCACTGATCAACATGCAAAGCTAGATTGACATAGGAAATGCGCTTCTCTCCCTCTGGTCCCAGCTAGAGATTTGAACCAAGTTAGTGTAGTGCTGGATACAAACCGGATGTGTCAATAACGGGTTTGGTTCTTCGAACTCCACCATATTTGAACTGTAAGCTACCAAAATGTCACTTTTTTTTTCTATTTTGCAAAATAATTTTTTTTTCATTTTTAAAAAAAATCTATTTTTAGCACGTGTGGGTGGTTATATGACACTTTCACACTTTTTTCTATTATAAAATATATTTTTGTTTAAGGACAGACCCACAAAAAAAAACAGTGCCAGCTCGAACGTAAAGAGACGTTGGCATGTTGAGGCTCACAAATGTACTAAATTATGCACGACTTCGTTGCTGTAGACAAAGTGATTTTAAAACGCTTCCACGGAGTTTGCTCCCTTGGTGTAGGTCAAGTGTCAATGTATCGCCATTGGCGTGCATACATTCTGCTCTGGCTGTGAGGAAAAAGTCAGAGGACGAGCTCGAGACTTAGTGTGGTGTGCGTGCGTGTGTAGTGTGTGTGAATGTGTGTGTAGGGTTTAGCTGTGAATGTGTGTGTAGGGTTTAGCTGTGAATGTGTGTGTAGGGTTTAGCTTGTTATTTGTATGTTTCTCTTTGCTTCTTCAATGCCCCACACAGAGTCATCCTTGGTTCTAGTAACGATGGAAAGTACAAGAAGCTTTTTTTTCTTTTTTAAATTCCTTTTGTTTTTTTTTTAGCTGCAAAGGGAAGAGCCGCTGTTAGTTTCGAGTAGTCTGTTCGTTTGTCTGTCACGTTTGGATGTCAGAATCTAGAAAAGCTATTGAAAGTCTGATTTCAACATATTTTGTAGTTTGCTAGGTTTAGGGAAAACAGATTCTCTTTTTTTGTGTACTGAAATCGAATAGATTAATTTTTTTTTAATTAATTAAGTAAACTTGTTTTTTTAAAACACCACTTTTAAAACCAACATAAATGTTAGGGGGGAGTATATTGACAAAGTAAAATGTTATTTACAAGAAGCATTTACATCTTATTGTCCATCGTGCTCACACGTAATGTTACACACTCACACCTCAATCACCACTGGAGCATGTCCTCTTCCTTTGTTTCTGTTCATTTTCTTCCCGATGTGCAGTGACAGTGTTACAGATGACAGCTGACTTGAAACACAACTATTTCTTTGCAACAGTCTCTATATAGCCAATGTTGCCTAGCTTACGGCCCGCGGGAGATACCGCGGAGCTATTCAGCCCTTCAAAATGTTCACCCATTGAGCATAATGAAGACTCAGAGTCCTGGCTCCATTGGACTAGACGACTATTTGGGACCGTGCAGCCCATGACACATATAACGTGAATGTATCTGGCCCTTAGACTGAACAAGTAAGGCACATCACTGCTCTATATGAAAAGTGGAAAGATTTCTTGGCTTTATTTCTTTCACTTTTTTCTTCACCCTTTTTTGTCTTTCTCTCTCTCTCTCTTTCTTTTCTCTTTATATTTTTCTCTTTTCTTTAAATCTCTCTCTCTCTCTCTTTCTTTTTCTTCTAGATTTGTCTCTCTCGGTCTCTCTCTTTCTCTTTTCTCATTCTCTCTTTCTATCTTTTCTAAATATATATTTTGAGTTGGCTTGTACTATAACAAATATCTCTTTTTTTTCTCTCTCTCTCTCCCTCTCTCTTTGTTTATACCTATTTTCTTTCATTCCCAGCTGTCCTCCTCCACTTTCCTGCCATTTCCTTGTTTTAGATCTAAGTCTGTGCCTCAGTTCGCTGCCTGCCAGGGCAGAAGCAGGTGCTGTCGTGTCATTCTTGGCCTCACGGGAATTCGCCCAAGAAAAGGGGAGGGAGATTTTTAGAAGGAGATTTTCATTTTTCTCGTAGGCTTAAAGAGAAGCGAATGGAACAGTTCAACGTCTAAGCCAGATGACAGCCGCGTTTTTATAGGCTTAGTTTGAAACGAGTTCAAAGTTATTTTTCGTTGCTCCCTTCATGAGTGTATATTGTTGTCTGTATGATTTTATTTGTGCCTGGTTTTAACTTTTTTCCCCCCATCCTAATTTGAAGAGGCAGGTGTTCAAAGAACAATCTTGGTGCTAATTAGATAACTTTGTATTAACCTGTGCTCGAAGAAAATGGGTCACACGTGTTTTTGTTGACATTGTTGAGATGGAGCTCGAGGTCAAAGTTTAAATAATAAATGGGATGGTAAATATAAAAGGAGAGGGGGGAGAGAAAGTGACAGAAAGAGGGAGAGAGGGGGGGGAGAAGGAAGGAGAGAGGAGATTATACAGAGAGAAGGGGAGAGAGAAAGTGACAGAAAGAGAGAGAGAGGGGGGAGAAGGAAGGAGAGAGGAGATTATACAGAGAGAAGGGGAGAGAGAAAGTGACAGAAAGAGAGAGAGAGGGGGGAGAAGGAAGGAGAGAGGAGATTATACAGAGAGAAGGGGAGAGAGAAAGTGACAGAAAGAGAGAGAGAGGGGGGAGAAGGAAGGAGAGAGGAGATTATACAGAGAGAAGGGGAGAGAGAAAAAGATAGAAGGGGCAGAACTGGAGTTAGAGAAGAGAGAGTGCAAGAAGGTAAAGAAGAAACACATGGAGCGATGAAGGATGGGAAAGGTTAAAATAAAAAAAAATAAAAAAACCAAACAAAATATTAAACAAAAACTTTTTAAAAAGCTAATATAAGGAAACATATTTATAGCCATATATATCAATACTGTAAGATTTGCTTCCCTTTTCCTATATGAAACAAAATGAATTTATGACCACTCATTCATTGATGAGTACATTTTAAAAATTGATTTCATGTTTGTTAGGACAATAAATAATTGTACAAAGTTTGAACTTGATTCGACAATGGGAAGGGGTTGAAATAACGTGTATATGATTAGTAACAGACAGACAGTGCCGGCCCTAAGAATGGCGGGGCCCTACCCAATTTGGGTAGGGATAAGGACAATAACTGAAAATTAAGATTTTGTATTAGAAAAAGTTGTCTTTATTTTACTAATTATAAAATCACGACCCAATTAATTTGACGAGCCCTGAGTGTAGCGAGGTCATACAGTATATCATCAAAATTCTGTTTCCTACATAGATAATGCTCAATAGCAAGAAATGCCAAATTGTTCATTCTATTTTCGTGAATTGTTGACCTCAAGTAATTCTTGATTAGTTTGAAGCGCAAGAAGCTTCTTTCACCAGATGCCACAGTTACGGGCATTGTAAAACTAAGCAAAACCTAAGGGTTCATTAAAAGAATTTTTACAAATCAAACAAGAACATAAATCTAAAATACCATTTAACTTTAGTTAAGCTAAAGTGTTTGGGATGTCTCAATTCAGGTAAACTTATAGAAACTAGAACTAATACAAAATAGAGCAGTAAGATTTATTACAAACGAATATTCATATTTGAATTAGTTGAACCCCATTAGTCAAATCACTCAACTAAGAGACACTTGAGGACAAAGTAAAGTAGCTATAATACATCAAACAGCCATAGTTTTCAAATAAAATAAAATAATGAAATACTCCGAAAGACAAAAAGTAAGAGATATTTCTTATTCCATACGCTAGAACAAACTTGTACAAGTGCTCCTTCTTTCCTAGTGCCATTAGAGAATGGAATTGGCTGCATGGATCAGCCAGGAAAACTAACGACTTAGCAGAGTTTAAGTGATTGATTAACTTGCTTGACTAGTTTGACACATGAAATGAGTAGGAAATAATTATCTTTAACTAACCTATGTAATAGATCAGAAACAAAACTTTCTGTATCTCCCAGTTTTTCTTCTTTCTCTGTCTAACTTTTTATCCATTTATTATCTCTCGTTCTCTGTCTTTCTATATCTTTCTTTGTCCGCATTTGTCTGTCTTTCTCTATCAGTCATTCTCTGTTTGTCTTTCTCTTTTTGCCTTTCTCTATCTGTCTTTCTCTGTTTGTTTCTCTGTTTGTCTTTCTTTGTCTGTCTTTCTCTGTTTGTTTCTCTGTTTGTCTTTCTCTGTTTATTTATCTGTTTGTCTTTCTCTGTTTGTGTATCTGTTTGTCTTTCTCTGTTTGTTTCTCTGTTTGTCGTTCTCTGTTTGTTTATCTGTTTGTCTTTCTCTGTTTGTTTCTCTGTTTGTCTTTCTCTGTTTGTTTCTCTGTTTGTCTTTCTCTGTTTGTTTCTCTGTTTGTCTTTCTCTGTCTTTCTCTGTTTGTCTTTCTCTGTTTGTTTCTGTGTTTGTCCTTCTCTGTTTGTTTCTCTGTTTGTCTTTCTCTGTTTGTTTATCTGTTTGTCTTTCTCTGTTTGTTTCCCTGTTTGTCTTTCTCTGTTTGTTTATCTGTTTGTCTTTCTCTGTTTGTTTCTCTGTTTGTCTTTCTCTGTCTTTCTCTGTTTGTCTTTCTCTGTTTGTTTCTGTGTTTGTCCTTCTCTGTTTGTTTCTCTGTTTGTCTTTCTCTGTTTGTTTATCTGTTTGTCTTTCTCTGTTTGTTTCTCTGTTTGTCTTTCTCTGTTTGTTTATCTGTTTGTCTTTCTCTGTTTGTTTCTCTGTTTGTCTTTCTCTGTTTGTTTATCTGTTTGTCTTTCTCTGTTTGTTTATCTGTTTGTCTTTCTCTGTTTGTTTCTCTGTTTGTCTTTCTCTGTCTTTCTCTGTTTGTCTTTCTCTGTTTGTTTCTGTGTTTGTCTTTCTCTGTTTGTCTTTCTCTGTTTGTTTCTCTGTTTGTCTTTCTCTGTATGTTTCTCTGTTTGTCTTTCTTTGTCTGTCATTCTCTGTCTTTCTTTGTGTTTCTCTGTCTGTCTTTCTCTGTCTGTCTTTCTCTATTTGTCTCTCTCTGTCTGTTTTTCTCTGTTTGTTTTTCTCTGTCTGTCTTCGTCTGTCTTTCTCTATATGTCTTTCTCTGTTTGTCTTTCTCTGTATTTCTCTGTCTTTCTTTGTCTGTCTTTCTATGTTTTTGTTTCTCTGTCTGTCTTTGTCTTTCTTGCTCTGTTTGTCTTTCTCTGTCTGTCTTTCTCTATCTATCTGTCCTTTCCATCTTAACATTCTGTCGTTCTTTCTGTTTGACTATTTCTATGACCCCTTCCCTCTTCTCCCCCCCTTTTGGTCTGTCTGTGACTTTTTTTTTTTCTGTCTCCTTTTTTTTTTCACACTCACACACACACACACAATTGAACACACACTCACACACACACACAATTGAACACACACACACACACAATTGAACACACACACACACACACAATTGAACACACACACACACAATTGAACACACACACACACAATTGAACACACACTCACACACACACACAATTGAACACACACACACAACTGAACACACACACACACACAATTGAACACACACACACACAATTGAACACACACACAATTGAACACACACACACAATTGAACACACACACACACACACACAATGATTAATAGCTTCTCATATTTTCACTTTTTTCCCCCTCAAGTTTTTTCTTTTAAATAAAAATATTCTTAACAGTTACAAAATTTAAAGAAATTTCTAGAAAAAGTTTTCTAATTATTTAGAAACCTTATATTCAAGGCAACTAGATCTGGGGTTTTATCTGATGGTGTTCTGTGTGCTTGATGCTTTCTAAGTTGAATATCACTGAGTTGAATTAAAAATATCATCCGAGTCTGGAAATCAAATCTTTAAGAAACAAAACTAAAATATGGATTAAAAACACTGCCAAAAAATCGACGTCACCTAGGCCATGAGACGAGGCAGATGGAACTGGGTAATAAACATTTCATGTAAGCATAGTCAGGCTTTAAGGTTAGGGCACAATACAGGAGGCACTTTACCATGACCGAATGAGGTAATGAGCCGGGATGTTTGCCGACTTGAAAAAAACAAACACGATTCTGATAGGCGATTGGAGATGGACTGCATCATAATGAGAGTTTAATTAGGACGTTAATATCGAATTCATCGCATTTTGCTTTAGGAGAAAACAAAATTAGATGTAGAGCAGGGGGGGGGGTAACCTTTTGATTTCCACGCTCCACTTTTATTCCTTCTAATTCAGGTGCGCCTTGCAAATGTTTCAGCCTATTTGAACCCTGAAATAAATGTTCAGTTTATAATTGAAACATAATGTTGGAATACATTTTTAAAAAATATATATATTACTTGATTTTTGTACTAAGATTTTAAATGTTGTTTTTTTCGGTACGTGACGTTTTGGCGCGAGCCGTTTTGGCGACGTGACGTTTTGGCGCGAGATATCATTTGACGATAATTTAATAAGCACGTAGCTTTTTTTTTTAATGAACCCTTGAACTCCAGCGACTTAGGCAAATAACCATGGTGTCTATGTTTACTTAACTTAAAGTATTTTGAGAAACATGGTACATGTATTATATTTTTACTTATTACTGGAGATACCATACAGTCATTAAATAAACCAATGCTAATGTAAACAAATAATTGCATCAATTTTTAGTCTATCCTCGTTTCATTTTGTTTTTAATTTTAAAGTAATATCTTAAAAAAACTTTTTTGAAAATAAAAGTGTGCCTCTTAATAAACACACATACACAAGCCAAAATGTTTATTAAAGAAAATGATGTGAAAAACAAACACACATTTACATTTAGTACGTGAAAAATATGTCTTAACACAAACACTCATGCAAAACATAGATAGGAATAATTCTTTTAAAAGAAATAATACAATAAACGTACATAATGTATTTCGCGCCAAAACGTCCCGTCGCCAAAACGGCTCGCGCCAAAACAGCTCGCGCCAAAACGACCTTCGCGCCAAAACGGCGTCGCCAAAACGACCTTCGCGCCAAAACGGCGTCGCCAAAACGGCGTCGCCAAAACGTCCTGCTTCGTGTTTTTTTTTTTTTTGACGGCCTTGACCAGACGTATCACATCCACGAACTTTTTTTTTTTTTAAATCTTTTTAATAGTTCTTTAATTAATAATTTGCAGAAATTAAATCTAATCCTTTTCTAAACAAACACAGAATATAATCTAAATAAATAGAATGTCTGATCTAAACAAACAAAGTTGTCTTAAGCTCAGACTGCTTATGGAATGTCAAAACCGGCTCCTTGAGCAAGAATCAAGCAAACAAACCAAACTGTAATTTGTATAGTAATTCAGTTGCGCGAGAAAGTGCTTAAAAACTCTTTGTCTCAACAAGTCCAATGTTGTCAATGTTCACTTCAAATAAAAGTAATTACATTGATGAGATCAAACATTTTTATTTTTGTTGGTGTCACCCAGTGGCTGATGTAAGCGCATAGATTAATGTTGACCAAGACACTCACCCTACCCCACCCCTTTTTTGCCCGTGTCCTCTGTTCTCCCATCTCTCTCTCTCCTCTCTCTCTCTCTCTCTCTCTCTCTCTCTGTCTCCTCTCTCTCTCTCTCTCTCTCTCCTGTTTATAGACGTTGCTCGTTAATCTCCATTCTTTTTTCCCCTCCTGTGAGGACCTCGTTTATTGTTTCTGGTCACTGGGCAATGAAGACGCAATCTATATATTTAACATGGGGGGGGGGGGACGGCGCGGGAGAGACGGGATGTGCTTGATATTGATGACTTGGCTAATGTAGATATCGACAAAAAAATTGTTGTATTCTTGTTGTTTGTCCGTGTGTTTGTCCATGAAAAATAGAAATGTTTTAAAAATTTACCCCATGAGAGATTGTGTAGATGTGTATGTGTTTTTAGAAGAATGAATGTGTGCATTTAAGCGTCTATCTATCTATCTATCTATCTATCTATCTATCTATCTATCTATCTATCTATCTATCTATCTATCTGTCTGTCTGTCTGTCTGTCTGTCTATTTACCTCTATTTCTTTCATTAAATAAACTAATTCACCTGTCTCACGTGTAAAAATAAAGATACATAAAATGCAGTATTTAACTCTATGACAGCTCACCAAATTATCAAATCACGATTCAACGTTTTAAAAAGTTATTTTGAAAAACACAAATTTCATACGAAAGCAAAGCCTACTAAAAAGAAAAAACTTATTTTTGTTTCAATAAATGTATTGACGTCTGAATGGAGTTCCCAACTAATAAAACAGAAAGACGCCCACCAGAACTAGAAGCAATAAAATTAGGAGATTGGCTGACATTTAACGTATGACTGTCCCTCGCAGGACTGGAATGTAGTAGTACAGTATTGTAGACTCGCCCACGATACAACTGTATTCCAAAATTCTAAGAAAATGGAAACAACAGGCATAGCGCCATTAAAAGATGAACATAACATAATACATAATGATAATGAAACTAAAGCAAACATCCTAAACAAATACTTTGCATCAGCATTCTCAGCCCCAGGAGACAAAGACATATTACTGAATTTGAACCAAGTAGACAACATAGAAGATTTAGTAGTACAAGAAAATGGAATTCAAAAACTATTAGCCAACACCAAACCAAATAAAGCGTCTGGACCTGATGGTATTCCAGCTAGATTACTCAAAGAACTAAGCAATGAGCTAGCCCAGTGTTCAAAATACTCTTTCTGGCTTCACTTAAACAGGGCAGAGTACCAAAGGACTGGAAAGAAGCTAATGTCACCCCCCTATTTAAAAAGGAGAAAAATCTGACCCAGGAAACTACAGACCAGTATCATTTACCAGCATCACATGTAAAATACTAGAACACATAATATGTAGCAACATCATAAACCACTTAGACAAACATAATGTCCTCACCCCATACCAACATGGCTTTAGGAAATATAGATCATGTGAAACACAACTAATAGGACTAATTGATGATTTTTCTAAAGGTTTAGATAATAGTGAACAAATAGATGCTATCTTACTAGATTTTTCTAAGGCTTCTGACAAAGTTCACCACCATATTTTGCTTAAAAAATTAAAATATTTTGGCATTAATGGTCCACTGCATCAGTGGATTAAAGATTTTCTGATAGGGAGAGAACAAACTGTAATAAAAAATGGCTCTAAATCAACACCGATAACAGTAAACTCAGGTGTACCTCAAGGAACAGTCTTGGGTCCACTACTGTTTTTAATTTACATAAATGAGTTACCAAATTGCATTACTTCAGGAACAAAAGTCAGATTATTTGCAGACGATTGCATAATATATAGAACAATAAAAACAACACAAGACACAGATATTTTACAAAGATAATTAGATGAATTAGAGAAATGGGAATCAAATTGGAGCATGTCTTTCCACCCAGAAAAATGTCAGTTGTTAAGAGTAACAAAAAAACTAAAACAAATTAATTCCACTTATCTTATTCATGGCAAACCAGTAACACAGACTAAAAACTCAAAATACCTAGGTGCTATAATAAATGAAAAACTGTCATGGAATCCACATATTGATGAAACTATAAAAAAATCAAACGAAGCATTAGGATTTATTAAAAGAAATTTCTATGAATCAAATAAGAACATAAAACTAAAATGTTATTTAACCTTGGTTAGGCCAATAATAGAATATGCATCCTCCATTTGGGACCCCTCAACTCAAGAAAACATTAAGAAACAAAATAGACCAGTGAGATTCATAACAAATGAATATTCACATTTGACTAGAGTAACACCTATAGTGAAATCACTAAATTTAGAAAGCCTTCAGGACAGAAGACTCAAAAGTAAAACACTGAACTATAATCTTCAAATACAAAAACAAAATTTAATAAAATACTCTGAAAAGACACATAGATAAAGGCACACTCCTCATCCCATATGCTAGGACAAATTTGTACAAATACTCCTTCTTACCTAGTGCTATTAGAGCATGGAATGGGTTGCCTGAGCTAGCCAGGAAAACCAGTGACTTGGCAGAATTTAAGTCATTGGTTAATATGCATGACTAAATGCATGACGCGTAGGACGCAATTATCTTCTTTTTTTGAAGTAACGTCTGTATTATATAAGATAAGATTGGCATGAAACAGCCGGAAAAGTTAAGTAATAAGATTGAAAATGGTATTTAAAATTTCTCTTTTCTGTTTAATAATCGCCAAGACAAATTGTATAACCATCGTGTTTCTTTTTCTTTTTATAATACTTGTCAGGACCTTGGTTCTATTCCATTTCATGTTTCACACCTTTATTTGGAAAGAAACGCAGATTTCTATTACATTATAACCTATTAGCCCTTTGTATTTGCATATTTTTCACTAGTTCAGTTTTTTATTCCTATATTTCGTTTCTTCTAATATTGCCAACTAAAACGTTTTACAATGTACAACTAATGATGCAATGTTACGGTATTTTAACATAGTCGCATTAATTGATAAAACTGTCATGCTACTGACTGTCGTTTATTTAGAAAGTTCAATATCTAAAAGTGATTTGATAAAATTGCACACTGCTGGCTGAGCGCAAAGCTGACTTGGACACTTCTGGCTGTGCCCAACGAGAAATATGATCACCTAATATATACAACTGACTTAATCAATAGCGGCCGCACGACAGTAGTTATATATAGCCACAGTTTAATCGTCACTGTTTGGAACGATATGAACCCTGGTACAAGTCATAAACATCAGGACCTGGGCTAACATCATTTGACTCGCTTGGATCCTGTTTCCTACCGAGGTTCTAGAACCCGACATAGACTAAACCTTCATTGAACTGTATTTGCGTATAGCTTTAGCATTGCCCGTCTCCTAGGTATTACATACGAAGACCGTATCACAAATGAAGAGATTAGAAATATAATTAGTTCAGCGATCGGACCCCACGATGACTTGCCTACTGTAAAGAAAATACAAATAAAACTCTATGGCCATATCACAAGATCTTTAGGGCATTTGCAAAAATCTTCCTTCACGGAACAGTACCTGGAAAAGAAGAAGATTCAGACATAGACAACGATAGGAAGAACATAAAAGAATTAACGGATCTGTCAGTGAAAGAGATTCTATCATAGGCAAAATACAGAGAGGAAGGGAGAAAGACGTTCAACTGATCTTGTGTGGTGCCCAAAAGGTCCACTCAACGAAGGGCTGTACAATGCTGAATGCGGGCTAGAGTCCAATCTCTTTTGGCGACGTGGGCGAGAGGTGTGGTCTCTAGAGGAAGAGTTTCCGTGCTGCCTTTAGGCGCTAAATAAACACAACTCAGATCAGGATACGAACACGAGCCCACCTGATAGGTAGCCCAACGGTTTATGGTCACCAACCTAAACATCTCACATAATTTGTTTCATCAATCCCTGATGGAGGAATGCCCACGTGCACACATTTTGACTAGTTTACTCAATTTGCTAGTCGTGAATTAGTTTCGTTTTATTAATTTTGTAATTTTAGAAATCTAAAAAAAAACAAGGTTACAAATACAGTTTGTGCGAAAACACAAATTCAAAATCGGCTCTCGAAGTGGTCCACGGAGAGTCTTCACCAGGATTCGAACTCAGGACTTCCGGTTCCAAGTGGTTTACCCCTCAGCCACAGCATCTCCGTATATTCATTTAGCGTACACTTACATTTTTTTAACTAATAATTATTAACCTTACCCATATATTCAAAATTAATAACATGTTACAATGTAATAAAGAGAAACTAAAAAAGATGTATTCTTCTTACAAAATTAGATAAATTGGCAACACGAAAAAAAAAAATTCTTGACCTAGATTACTTTAGGTAGTGAGCCCTCTTGCCACGCAGGACGAAATAGATACAGTTTAGACTTACAGTAAACTCAAACTCATTTACAACACTCTGTCAATTATTTTCGAGTTTGTCATTCTAAATCAAGATAATTTTAAGAAAGTTATCATTTTACTTAGACTTGGATTCTCCCATGACGTTCTGCGCATTGTGCGGAAAGTTGTCTCCATAACCATTGGACTTCAGGAATGTGTACAACCTCTTCACAGCTAGAGTCCACTGTCCTGAGAGCCTCCATGAAGGTTAGGCGTCAAGTTATACGAGGACGTCCCTGTTTGCATGTTCCTCGTAACAGCCTCTTTGTAATTGCTGACCTTAAGTTAAGTTCCCCTTTCAGACCTATAGGGCAGATGATGTAAAAGTCATCTGTTTCTGTGGCCCACGGTTATCGAAGGTTTCATGTTGCCAGCACAACGACCAATTGCCATTACTTTTCCCAATTAGAGTTGGGTGGACTCAGAGGCGCCCTAAGGATCCCAGAATTAGAAATCCCAGTCTTTACGAAGTTTCCAACTTGCAACCCTCGGTTCAGAAGCCAAGCGCTTTATCACTCAGCCACCGCGTCTCCAATTGCTAACCTTGGGGTGCGCGATTCTTTCATTCAAGCGACACTCAGTCACAACCTTATTAAGTGGTCAAGTGCCTGTCCGGCATAGGATTTTATTTGTTTTCTGACCTGATCTTTGCAAGGGACTTACAATCCGTCAAAGCCACTTTAACTGTGTGTGTGTGTGTTTAAGTCTGTTTGTGTGTGTTTATATTGATGTATTTGTATGTGTGGATGTGGATGTGAACTATCAGGCCTTGACCGAACTAGTTTCGTTGTTGTTCTATTTGGACAGAGAAGTTTCCAAAACTTTAGTTTTGGCGATCTGTTTCTCAAGACGCTGTCAGTTTTCATGTTGCATACTGTAATAATGTCGTTGCAAGATTATACGAGTTACAAACAAATGCATAAGTGAACGAAATATAAATAAATGGGTTTCTACATTTCTAAAGAAAAAAATCCTACGTATATATACACATACTATAATAAAATAAACATTATATTTTATTAGCTATTGAAAAGAAAAGAACAATTGTCCATACAGAGATCGAACCCTTACCAGCCATAATAGTATATGGGAAATTTTAGTATGAAATTGTATTGGGTCGAATCGGATTTGATTGAATCTGATGGGATCTTATCAAATCGGATATATTCGGATGTTATCGAATTGGATATGATCAGTTTGGATCTGTTATAACTATGCGACACTTTAGCTTGAAATAAATTGTTCTGTTCCTTGTTGTTTTTTTTCTAGCTTATTTCTTCAAAACATATTCCCGCCATTCCACTTGCACATCACGCTGCGCACTTAAGCTTCCAGCTTCTGACGAACTTTGTTTGCATTTTTGAAATACACTTCCATCCAGCGAGGAAGATAGGATACTAAATGACCAGAGCAAACACTGGACAGACACTATAAACAATGCGCCATCCTGTGTACAAATAAATAGGCATGTCAAAGTATTTTGTTGTACACTAAAAGTTCAATAGAAGCCTTCCATGGCGATCTAATGGTGAACGTTCAAACTATAAGATCCATACATCAAACCAAGCAGCCATCGCAAAACGCATCCACAAGAAGAAAGTTAAGGAACAACAAAAACAACCGAGTAAATGCCTAAAGAAAATGTCAACGAGGTCTCATTACGAGCTGTGATCATATTTTCTGGTTCGGTCCAGGTCTAGCTGTGTGCCTGTACAGCGCAAAGCATCGTTGAAAAGAAAAAAAGAGAACATGCCGCCAGAGTTCGCTGTAATTCCATTAGCCGCGGGAAGGCAGCGATAAGAAACTATGTTTATTTAAAGCAACCTCCGAAATTTGACGAATTGGCCTGTCACGAGTATCGATCGGTGGTATCTATAAAACACGAGTTAACCATCTTTTGGGGCCTTAACGACTTGGTTTTAAATGCAGTGTAGATGCTGGGGAAAAAAAAGATAGTTTAGTAACATGAAAATTAACTTTATATCACTTAACGGAAATGATTCAATATAACACAAATACAGAGCTTAAACGTAAGGATAATGATTTCCTATCATTGTAGTATTTATGGGATACTAGGGATACCCACTTAGTGCATGGAAATGTAGCTGAATCATGAGTACTATTTTGGTTTTCCTTTTTCTTTTTATAAATTTCCCTTTTATTCTAATATGCACATGACAAACTTAAAAAAAGCGAAGTCACCAAATGGACCAGGAATATTTCAGCCATAGTCTGGTTTTGATCGTGCAAATTAATAAAATTGTACAAAACATTTGGCGTTTTTTTTTCCACATAAAAGCAAACAGGACAACACTTCGTCTTTACTGAATGGAAACAGAATGGAAACCTCCCAGACAGTGTCGTTGGCTCAGGGTGTCGTCCCTTTCCAATCAACTTTCTTCAAATATGTTCAACACTATTGCTAGTTAGTTCTTTTTGTGAACAAATACAGTGAGCAAAAAAACACAACAGTTTTGGATTGTTCTATTTCTCTTTCTATTTAGTAGTATTTCATGTGTGGCAAGTTGATCCTCATGCACTTTCTCATGTGCCTAAAGAGGCAAACCATTGATTCCAGATCTATAGGACATCAAATAAGTCATTTCCCAATGATACAAATCAATACATTTAATACAGTTTTTTTTCGTCTGACACGTGTAAACAACCAATTTTAACTACAGTGTTTCTCAAACTTTTACCAGAAGCACTACCCTTCTCCACACCAATTCGTCCGCGCACCTTTAGCCAGCTGAGAACTAGGTAAGCGCAGGGTGAATTTTACAGTAAACGGTTTTTAAAAGCATTTAAAAAAAAAGTGGGAACGACCTGAATTCGAAATCAGTGCTCACGCCTACTCAAGCTGACATACTAACCACTCTGCTAGTGAGCTGCTTAAGACTATAGAAGATTATAGTTAGCACCTAACAAAAGAAAAATGACAGAGACTTAATAGTAACAAAGTTGTACAGTTTAATGTTTGGAGTTCAAATTTAGGTCATGAATCTTCAAGTCCGTCTAGTCTTATGATTTCAATCGGTAAAAATGTTTCGTAGACTGTAATTGTTTGGAATACTAGAAAAAAACATACTTTATTTCTAGCTAGTAGGCCTATTGGAGAGCCGCCAGGTTCCAATTCCAGACAGCAAGGGTATCTGGGGGAGCGGTGAAGCCCCTGCGCCAAGCGTTTTCTTGATTTCTAAGATTTAGAAATTCACTCTTCTTTCGTGTACAACGCACTTTTTCTAATACTTTTACAAAGCCTATACCAAATCACTGTCTGTCATTCTGTCTGTCTGGTAAAAAGATTTTACACGTTATTTCTCAAACAAACATTCTCGGATCAAGCTGAAAGTTCGCACAATTATTGGTAATTAGTTATTAAGTTTGACTTCTGGAACAAGGGAAATAAATTGTACTTGACTGAAATAGTTGTATAAGCTGAATTAGCCTTATATATATAGGTCGCCACTTTAAAGTAATTTTGAAACAAAAAGTGAGAACTATACAATCTTCTACAGTTATAAGCATCTCCCGTATAGTGTTAGAAGGATAACATTATATAATTTCACATCGTTTTCACTTGACCATATTAAGGAGGAATGAATTTAATTAGTTAGCCTCTAAATATCAATAATAAAGACTAACAATAAGACTGCTTTTTTGATCCTTGCAGAAATTTGTTGTGATTACAAGGACTCTTTTCTCATATTAAGACAACACAACAGAAAAATACAGATAAATGCAACAGACACAACATAAGGTTATATACTCTTGTAGAGGTAACTACTTCATCTAATCTTTGCCGTAAATGTTTTTTTAACAATGGACCTCATCCACCAATCATAAACAAACAACATTTTGCCATGTGGTTCTCTATATCTTCTATACAAATTACGCAATCCATAAAGGCTGTCACGTGATACGTACTTTTCATTGTTTTATCAATATTATCACGTGGCTAAATTTTGTTTCTTTACGATTGGTGAATGAGGTCCATTGGAATTAAAGTATTGTGCTAACCACCTGTTGATATCGTGAACTTGATATATCCTCTTTCATCCTTTCTCTCTATGGGAAGCGTGGTCTTGAAGTGCGCTTGAACTTGGCTTGGCTTGGCTACCTATGAAGGGGGTTCGAGGTTCGACACCCGACTCAGGCAGAGTTGTGTTTACTGAGCGCCTGAAAAACCTACTCCTAGATACCCCCTCCCCCTGGTCCACAATTGAGATTGGACCAAAGCGCTCTGAGCATGCTATAAGCATGAAAGTAGCGCTATATAAAAGCCATAATTTATTTTATGACACATGCTATTCATTTAAATACCAAACACGATTGCATCTAAAGTCTGAAACAATGATAACATAGGATACAGGGTATTCACCTGAAATAACCATGACACGGTGCAGGGGGTTAGGATGACACAGGGTATTCATCCAAAACAAAGATGACACAAGGTATTCATTTAAAACAAAGATGACACAAGGTATTCATCCAAAACAAAGATGACACAAGATATTCATCCAAAACAAAGATGACACAAGGTATTCATCCAAAACAAAGATGACACAAGGTATTCATCCAAAACAAAGATGACACAAGGTATTCATCCAAAACAAAGATAACACAAGGTATTCATCCAAAACAAAGATGACACAGGATATTCATCCAAAACAAAGATGACACAAGGTATTCATCCAAAACAAAGATGACACAGGATATTCATCCAAAACAAAGATGACACAGGATATTCATCCAAAACAAAGATGACACAAGGTATTCATCCAAAACAAAGATGACACAGGATATTCATCCAAAACAAAGATGACACAAGGTATTCATCCAAAACAAAGATGGCACAGGATATTCATCCAAAACAAAGATGACACAAGGTATTCATCCAAAACAAAGATGAAACAGGATATTCATCCAAAACAAAGATGACACAAGGTATTCATCCAAAACAAAGATGACACAGGATATTCATCCAAAACAAAGATGACACAAGGTATTCATCCAAAACAAAGATGACACAGGATATTCATCCAAAACAAAGATGACACAAGGTATTCATCCAAAACAAAGATGACACAGGATATATTTATCCAAAACAAAGATGACACAAGGTATTCATCCAAAACAAAGATAACACAAGGTATTCATCCAAAACAAAGATGACACAGGATATTCATCCAAAACAAAGATGACACAAGGTATTCATCCAAAACAAAGATGACACAGGATATTCATCCAAAACAAAGATGACACAGGATATTCATCCAAAACAAAGATGACACAAGGTATTCATCCAAAAAAAAGATGGCACAGGATATTCATCCAAAACAAAGATGACACAAGGTATTCACCCAAAACAAAGATGACACAGGATATTCATCCAAAACAAAGATGACACAAGGTATTCATCCAAAACAAAGATGAAACAGGATATTCATCCAAAACAAAGATGACACAAGGTATTCATCCAAAACAAAGATGACACAGGATATTCATCCAAAACAAAGATGACACAAGGTATTCATCCAAAACAAAGATGAAACAGGATATTCATCCAAAACAAAGATGACACAAGGTATTCATCCAAAACAAAGATGACACAGGATATTCATCCAAAACAAAGATGACACAAGGTATTCATCCAAAACAAAGATGACACAGGATATTCATCCAAAACAAAGATGACACAGGGTATTCATCCAAAACAAAGATGACACAGGATATTCACCCAAAACAAAGATGACACAAGGTATTCATCCAAAACAAAGATGACACAGGATATTCATCCAAAACAAAGATGACACAAGGTATTCATCCAAAAGAAAGATGACACAGGATATTCATCCAAAACAAAGATGACACAAGGTATTCATTTAAAACAAAGATGACACAAGGTATTCGTCCAAAACAAAGATGACACAGGATATTCATCCAAAACAAAGATGACACAAGGTATTCATCCAAAACAAAGATGGCACAGGATAATTATCCAAAACAAAGATGACACAAGGTATTCATCCAAAACAAAGATGACACATGATATTCATCCAAAACAAAGATGACACAAGGTATTCGTCCAAAACAAAGATGACACAAGGTATTCATCCAAAATAAAGATGACACAGGATATTCATCCAAAACAAAGATGACACAAGGTATTCATCCAAAACAAAGATGACACAAGGTATTCATCCAAAGCAAAGATGACACAGGATATTCATCCAAAACAAAGATGACACAAGGTATTCATCCAAAACAAAGATGACACAGGATATTCATCCAAAACAAAGATGACACAAGGTATTCATCCAAAACAAAGATGACACAAGGTATTCATCCAAAACAAAGATGACACAAGGTATTCATCCAAAACAAAGATGACACAGGATATTCATCCAAAACAAAGATGACACAGGATATTCATCCAAAACAAAGATGACACAAGGTATTCATCCAAAACAAAGATGAAACAGGATATTCATCCAAAACAAAGATGACACAGGATATTCATCCAAAACAAAGATGACACAAGGTATTCATCCAAAACAAAGATGAAACAGGATATTCATCCAAAACAAAGATGACACTGGGTATTCATCCAAAACAAAGATGACACAGGATATATTTATCCAAAACAAAGATGACACAAGGTATTCATCCAAAGCAAAGATGACACAGGATATTCATCCAAAACAAAGATGACACAAGGTATTCATCCAAAACAAAGATGACACAGGATATTCATCCAAAACAAAGATGACACAAGGTATTCATCCAAAACAAAGATGACACAGGATATTCATCCAAAACAAAGATGACACAAGGTATTCATCCAAAAGAAAGATGACACAGGATATTCATCCAAAACAAAGATGACACAAGGTATTCATTTAAAACAAAGATGACACAAGGTATTCATCCAAAACAAAGATGACACAGGATATTCATCCAAAACAAAGATGACACAAGGTATTCATCCAAAACAAAGATGGCACATGATCAGGTATTCGTCCAAAACAAAGATGACACAAGGTATTCATCCAAAACAAAGATGACACAAGGTATTCATCCAAAACAAAGATGACACAGGATATTCATCAAACAACGTTACCGATTCGATGACATTATCCCTTGGTCAAGTTGAAGCTACGATAATAGATTTCTTTTAAACAGGTCGTGACTTTAATTTAAGATCAAATTAATATAATCGTTTATACACTAATATATGATTTATCCTGCTATAAGAACGAAAAATTGTTATATTTAACTTCAATACTTATTTAACTAGCTTAATTTTGTCTACATGTAACTAATGTTTAACAAAAAGAATGTAGACTGTACAGCGTTGACTATTTAAAATTGTTATTTATTCTTTCCTTGTCATACTAGCGGTTGCCTAGTTGCCTTTTTATAACGCTATGAAACCAACGACGCTGGAAGATCACTTGTGACATTGATTTTACCCGCCATTGTAGTTTGAACTGTTTTACACAATCCTACATCTGATAGTATTAAACAAATTTCTTTATGCATCAATATAGTTTAAGGTCACATCTGTGTCATGAGTTTTTAAATTAAAAGCTTCTTTTGGAATTCTTTCCAGACGACATGTATGCAGTTTGGGATCAGCGGCGTCGCAGGCTCTGACAGGGTGTAGCGCTGTGTGCTGCAAACTGCCTAAGGGTGGCCGGCTCCTTATTTTTAACAGGGATGACCCACGAAACCTTTCCAATATTCGGGTATAGCTGCAAGGCAGCACAGTTTGAATTCAGTTTTCCTTCTGCTAGGTAGGCTGCAATCCAAGTCTAGTGAGCCCTTCCTGCCCAAAGTTGACTGGTTTAGGTGCTCATGTTAGTGAAAACAGTTCTGCGTAACGATATTTGAGCCACACGTGAAAGATCAAGAAATACACTAGAAACTGCTCTTTGCGAAAACTTTTACAATGATACATAAGGCAAATTAATTAATTGATTTAATAATATTTTATGTTTGAAGGACTACTTCCTAGAACAACAAAATCCTATATGAAATATTTATCCGTAGCAACGGATAATAGATGTACAAAAAACAACATTTTCAGTGTGTTTGGTGATTCCAGTAAAAATATAAATTGTTTTTTTAATTAGTTTAAATTTGAATTTTATCACTAAAAAATAGATCTCTATTACTTAATGTGTAGTCTTAATTTTTTTTATCCGCCTTTAACTCACTACAGTTAGAAATTTGCTTTAAATTTTTTTTGACGAATTTGCAAAAATCCAACACAAGTTAAGTAGGAGGTCTACCGAAAACCAGAAAACATGGCAAGGGGTCTACCAGACAAAAAAATTTGGGAACCACTGGTTTAAAGTGTGTAATGAATGTGTACACATTCAGAATTCTCTTTTGAAGTAAAAAAAAAAAATAAAGAATGAATAATTTAAAAAAATTAATAGGCTCTACATCGCAGAAAACCTCTACAGGTCCACTGGCGGATCCAGGGAGGGGGGGTCGGTAGAGGTGATCGCGCCCCCCACTCGGGACAGGGGCGGACGAAGTTTAGTCAAAGAAAATGAACCATAGTGTATACGAATGTATTACTTACGTTGATACTATCTACTAATTATTTAAATGTCAACCTATTTTTAGATTATTTCTCCCCCCCCTCCGCTAGTATGTTTACCGATTGGGTGTGGTGGGGAGGGGGCGATGGCATCAATCCCACCTCCCGCCACCATAAACTTTCGAGGGGGGGGGTGGAAGCCGTCCAATGTATTATGTAGACATCAAACAGCTTGTTTATAGAATCAATCCAATATTTATATGGTTACAACTTGTTATTGATATTTTAACCGATCTTTATATTATGTCGTTTCCCTGTTGGCCGATTGGGGTGCGGGGGGGACTAATGCATCTACTGCCTTTCCCACCAAAACCCTTTGAATGGGGGGGGGGGTCTTATTTTTATGGAGAAATCATAGTTTGTGAACAAAATTCCTTGAATTACTATATAATTTTTATATTATGTCGCTACTCTTCTGGTATCTTGGCCGATTCGGTGGGGTGTATGTGTGTGTGGGGGGGGATTGCATCTATTGCCCTCCCCACTCTTTTGAGTTTTGAGTGAGTGGGATGCTGTCCTGTTTTTATGGATAAGTCATAGTTTGCGAACACAATTAGTTGAATATCTCTCTCTATATATACGATACTTATTGATATTTGAACCCATTTATACCTTATGTCGCACCACACTCTAATCTCAAACTTTATCATTAGTAAAGGGTTGTACCAGGTGGGAGGGGCGATACACTTAACAACCCTCCGCCCATAGGACAAGTCAATACAAAATTTTTAAAAAAATATCTGTCACTAATATAATTTATATATAATGTATATGCTATAAATTAAATTCTTCTATTGAGTCGCATCAACTTTCTTTAATGCCAAATGCAATCACTAGAAGAAATTATAAAAAGGAGCGAGGATTAATTGTTTTCACTCTACCGTCCCCTCCCCTTTCCAGACGAAAAGATGACGTTTTAAAACAGAATAGTCAAATATGGCAACAGAGTTTATGTCATTGCACATGAATTTATCATAATTATTGTAAGAAATACTTTGTTTTGGAAAATTTCGAATTCATGAAAATTTGTCAATATAAGAATAACAATTTAAATGAGTTCTGAACCCAAATATTTTTTCTAGTCGCCCTTTTCCAACCTTTAGTCAATCTGATATTTTTCAATTATATAAATTTAGGACTTTAGCTCACAATTTATGCATGAATCCTAAAATGCAAAAAAATTAGAGTACAATCAAATTGGTCCACTTTATTTCTCCTCTCACTTCTGAATTTTTCTTGTTTAGAGCTTTGAATTATAATTCTGTAACAAAACAAAGTTACAAATATGCCTATTGAACAAAATGTATCACTTACAATTTTTTTTAATATTATTTTTCGCATATATTTTACTAATTTCGGCGGCGATCCTCAAAGCCTTAATCATAATATGTGGGGTATCATATAAATTCAAGGAACAAATTTGCAATGTATTAAGGGTCTATAAATTCATATTAGAATATTGTTATAACTCTGCCATGCGCATCGCCATCCAGGCTAGTGCAGAAGGTGCGCACTTCTAGAAACCAAACTGAGAAGGATGTCAACATTGGGAAGAGGAGAACGATTTCCGCCCAAATCTAGAGCCGAAGTGAAAAGACTGCTAGAGATTGATGTTGTTATAATGTATTTGTGATGTCCTGTGAATAAACATCCCTGCCTTCTTTGAGTTGCCTCCCTTAAATTATTACATTGGTGTCAGAAGTGGGATAAGACGACTCAACGGAGGTCTAAGGTAGGAGATTATTTAAAATGACATCTATGAAACGGCTAGATGAGCTGGAATTGAAGGAACTGAAAGTAGAGCTCGAGTGGATGCGTTTGAAACGCTTTGAAAGAATAAAGACATTCTTACAGCACGTCTTTGCAGGCTCTGGCGGATGAAGGGGAGGATCCGGAAACATATTTGTTTGTGGTGGATCCAGTCTATCCAGATTTCGAGGAGTTTCTGAAAACTATTAAATCGCTACAAGACTTATACGACTCGATTCGTGAAGAAATGAAAATGATGGTGAACATGGATGAGATTGTATTGAAAAAGGAAGGCCAAATAGACCCAATTGATAAAATGGTGTCGCAATCGAAAGAAGGAAAATACTTGTTAATGAAGGAGCAATTACCTGGTCAGGACTTCTGCTGCACGAACAGTGGTTATGGAGGTGCTGGGGATTGTAGCACCGTATGTGACTGTGTTGTGGGCAAGTCTTGTGGGGGTGACTTTCAAGACGAGAAACTTGACGATTGCTTCGACGATCTCAACGGGATGTTTTGAATCGAAACGAAAGAAACAAATGAAGATACTAGGGAAGTCTGTTATGTGCCTGAAACTTTTGTTCCCAATGTATCTGCAACAAGTCCCTTAATGAGCCGAACAGATCAAAACAACGTTGGGTCTGCGTCCAAGCTTGCTACTATGGACTTTAAAAGACCTCTGTTTATCTGTCAGTACCTTTGATGAGAACTCAAACCATGAAAGCCTTGGATGTCGTCGGGTGAAATGGCTAATACGGGCCGAGACAAAAACAACGAATTGGACTTTGCTAGCAGCATAATAGAGAACTCGATGCTTGGCAACTGCATCCAGGCGATTTACATGAACCGTATATGCGGCGCCCTGCGGGGACAGTTCCCATGCAAAGAAACCCGGCTACACTTAACAGAAATTTGTACTTCTGCCCACATCAGTGAGAGTGACTTGAACGGTGGTGAATTAATTCCAGCGAAACCTGATGTAGTGGTGGATGAACATACCAAGGATACTTCATGGGCATACCTTACAGATGAAGCTGAGACAGACTATGTGTTGGACACCATGGCTACCTGTGGGCCTACAACTGTGTCACGAGACGTTCATGGGCATACCTTACAGATGAAGCTGAGACAGACTATGTGTTGGACACCATGGCTACCTGTGGGCCTACAACTGTGTCACGAGACGTTCATGGGCATACCTTACAGATGAAGCTGAGACAGACTATGTGTTGGACACCATGGCTACCTGTGGGCCTACAACTGTGTCACGAGACGTTCATGGGCATACCTTACAGATGAAGCTGAGACAGACTATGTGTTGGACACCATGGCTACCTGTGGGCCTACAACTGTGTCACGAGACGTTCATGGGCATACCTTACAGATGAAGCTGAGACAGACTATCTGTTGGACACCATGGCTAGCTGTGGGCCTACAACTGTATCACGAGACGTCCATGGAAAAGATCTGCTGACTTGGCGTCTTAGAACAACGGCCCTGGGAACTACAGTGATCGCCACAACCTCTATTTGTGTTAAGTGGCTGGCAACCGTAACCTCCACAAACTTCCCTTGTGTCAGATGGCTGGCATCAGCGACTATCGTCATGAGGTCGAAGCAGCGACCACGATATCGACTCAAGCATAGACTGGCCAACTGGAAGAAGAATAAGCGACGGCCGAGGAAAACTGTGCAGATGACTTCGTGGTCAACAGGCACCTTACCGTCTGTGGTTCCCACCGATCGACCTCCACCTGAACTGTCAAACCTCCACTGCACCGTTTTTTTTTTCGGGACGAAAAGCTCTAAGAAGGGGGCAATGTTATAACTCTGCCATGCGCATCGCCATCCAGGCTAGTGCAGAAGGTGCGCACTTCTAGAAATCAAACTGAGAAGGATGTCAACATTGGGAAGAAGAAGAACGATTTCCGCCCAAGTCGAGAGCCAAAGTGAAAAGACTGTGCCAAAGATAGATCTTCTTCTTCTTATCTTATATGATACAGACGTTACTTCAAAAAAGAAGATGATTGCGTCATACGCGTCATGCATTCAGTCATGCATATTAACCAATGACCTAAACTCTGCCAAGTCACTGGTTTTCCTGGCTAGCTCAGGCAACCAATTCCATGCTCTAATAGCGCTAGGGAAGAAGGAGCTTTAGCACAAATTTGTCCTAGCATATAAAACGAGGAATGTGCCTCCTATATATTCGGGCACACAGACTTACACTTAAAGAAACTTAGAAAAATTGTGTTTTTTTTTTAAAGTCGGCATTTTATTTTCTCCTCCAGTTTGTTTCCTTTGAGTATTGATGCCGTTTGGTAACATGCTTGTGTGAAATGCTCATTTCTTTTGATTCTCTCTACTGATAAGAAACACAATCAGTAGTCCACAAAATACACTGATAAACACACAAATACAGAAATAGACATACACAAACACACACTTACAAAAACAAACACAAACAAAAAAATACACAAACACACACAATCACAGAAATACACAAAACTTACACACACAAACACACGTACTCAAACATACAAGCACACACATACTCACACACACATAAACAAACACACACACACACACATACGGCCACAACGTCCTCCTTATTGTCCGGAGATCACTCTCTCCTTCCTCAGCATGGGCCCCATTACCCCCCCCTCCTCTTTCTTTATAAAAAAAAAAAAAAAAAACACACCGAGAGAGGCGGCGGCGGAGGGAGTTTGCAGGCGATACTTGTTCCAAATTGGCCGCAATTCAAATCTTTCTATTCGCACAATCCCGTTTATCTGGATCGATGAATGTATTTATTAGGTTGGCTGTAATTACAGTATGCGGTCTCTGGCTTTTGTATCAAATTACAAGCCTTCTCCTGAGGGCTAGTTCGGACATTGTGCTGCAGGAAATACACTGGCGGAGAATGGCTTCTATTTAACACTTCGGTTAGAAAGAATCACTTGTGTTAGGAGCTCGCTAGATATAACACGACACAAGAAAGTAATTAAGCGTGTGATAGTTTTTTTTTCTTTTTGTTTGTAATTGGTTTCTTTTAAGAAAAAACAACACAGAAACGACAAACAAAAAACCCACCTAGTCATGGGATTTGTAAAGAGAGAAGTAGGACATTATGTAAACGAACTTGTTTTTGTTTTTTTTTTGCAAGAGAAAATACAAATCATGATGTCATGCAATCGTGCTAATTATTATTATGATTGTAATCAGGAGCTAATGGTCATTATCTGCCCCTGCTGGAATGGAGATACATTCAAGGGAACACGAAGTTGTTCCCCCGGACAATGTACACTGAGGAGACATTGTGGAGCGATATTCAGTGGCGTAGCGAGAAACCTATGCGCCCCAATCCCTAACAATCTCATGAGTATGTAAAAAAAAAACATATATATATATATATATATATGGCGGTAAAGCGCTTGGCTTCAAATTCGGGAGTCCCGGGTTCAAATCTTGGTGAAGACTGGGATTTTTAATTTCGGGATCTTTGGGCGTCTATAAGTCCACCCAGCTCCAATGGGTTCCCGACATTAGTTGTGGAAAAGTAAAGGCGGTAGGTCTATGTGCTGGCCACATAACACCATCGTGGGCCACCTTTTACAACTAATCTGTGGCATTTTACGTCTCGAGAGACGATCTTTTCCCTTTGCAACTTCTTGTGTGACTAAAGAGGCCAATCCTTGATACACAGCTGCGATCGCAGGGTGGGCTTATGTTATCACCAGGCGCCGTTGCATTTTCACCCTTCTTTCTGCTTCTGTTGTGTATGACATCTGCAATCTGAGACCCTTCCTTTATGCTCTCTCTTCGTGTGGATCTATCCCAGTTGCCAGTGTCGATTTTGAAGAGGTTCATGTCGCGTTTGCATACATCCGTATACCGTAATAGTGGGCGACCAGCGACTCTCCTGCCTTCTGTTAGATCGCCATACAGAATGTCTTGTGGCAGACTTCCCTAGTATCTTCATTTGTTTCTTTCGTTTCGATTCGTGCCGTTTCTCTGTCTGGTAGGCTTTTGTACACGTTTATTTCTCGTGCTTCTCGTTCTCGGATCATGTAAAAAATGTGTACAATCGTTCATAGTTGAAGACAATGCAAGTATCAATCAAACAGTTGACCAATTAGTTAATTAGTGCAAATTAATTAATTTAGTTTTAGCTAAAAACTTTCAGTAATGAGAGGTATGGCAGTGATTATGCGGTGCTTTTCCTTGTAGTAGCTTTTTTTAAATAAACTTTTTTTCCTTATGATCATTACACCTTATTATTGTTTGTGAAAAAAAATCTTTTATTATTTTCGTAACAATAAGCTAATTCTCACTTTTTGGCCCTGTCAGGATTGACATTATTGAACATTAAAAAAAAGAGATATAATTGTTGTCTCCCTTAGCAATGTTGCTCTTTTTATTTTATGTTGCAAAATAATCCTAAAAGAAAAGACAATAATAAATAAATAAAAACGTTTTCCATACACTCACACACACTCACACACAGTGACACTGAGCTCTTGAATCCAACCAATCTAATTAGGTTGGCACCATCGGAAAGCTTTGGCACATCAAGCTAACAACCAAGTCTACAGACTGTAAGCAACAAGCCGTCTCTGTGGTCTCTTAACGGTGTTGTATTGGTTTGGACAAGTCGTATTCACGTCTACTAAACCCCCATGACCTAGTTACACCACGAAAAACACTGAATGTCCGTCCTGCGAGGAAGAGGGGGGGACCACCTGGCGCTTGAACGCAATACAAATCGAGACCTAGAGTTGAGTTCGAAACTTAAGAGCGCCGACCCTGAAGACCAAGCACCATCCCTCATATAAATATACCACTAATTGCGTGTCTGCTGTAATCAAAATGATGTGACGCTCTCATCTCTCGGGTTTCGTGGCTGCTGGTCCGCTTATTAGTGCTCATGGCATAGATATTTATGGCTCGCCCCCCACCCCTTTATTTTTCCCTATATGTTAACTGACTCGTATGTGAGACGAGAGCAGCGATGGTCTGGCCTAGATTGTGACTGGGGGAGACGGAGAGGATTTGGCTGGATGGAAGCAATATTGATGATGAGACACAGGCCCAAGACCTGAAGGTTTATCTCCGTGGTCATCTGTTTCAAGCTAGTTCATAATGTCAAGCACCGGCTTTAAACATGCTGAGAGCTCTAGTTTCACTTTCTCAGGCCTCTGCTCTGCTGTAGAGTACATGGTAGTAAACATGGCATCCAATGTCTCCCAGAGTGTAAGTTAGAATACATGACATCAAATCTCTGACAACGTGGATGAAGTTAGAACACATGACATCAAATCTCTGACAACGTGGATGAAGTTAGAACACATGACATCAAATGTCTCACAGAGTGTATGAAGTTAGAACACATGACATCAAATGTCTCACAGAGTGTTTGAAGTTAGAACACATGACATCAAATGTCTCACAGAGTGTATAAAAATAGAACACATGACATCAAATGTTTCCCATAGTAAATGAAGTTAGAACACATGACATCAAATGTCTCACAGAGTGTATGAAGTTAGAACACATGACATCAAATGTTTCCCATAGTGAATGAAGTTAAAACACATGACCTCCAAATGTCTCAGAGTGAATGAAGTTAGAATGCATGACCTCCAAATGTCTCACAGAGTGTTTGAAGTTAGAACACATGACATCAAATGTCTCACAGAGTGTTTGAAGTTAGAAGACATGACATCAAATGTCTCACAGAGTGTTTGAAGTTAGAAGACATGACATCAAATGTCTCACAGAGTGTTTGAAGTTAGAACACATGACATCAAATGTCTCACAGAGTGTTTGAAGTTAGAAGACATGACATGTTATGGACAAAAAGGGTTTCTTTTCTTTTTTCATTTCTGAAATATTTAATTGTGATTAAATTACATTGTCATTATAGTTTATGTTAAGCTATCGTGATAATACATCAATACTAGTGTATTCCTCTCTCTCTCTCTCTCTTTCTCACTCTCTCTCTCTCTCTCTCTCTCTGTCATCTTCCTATTTGTTACAAAGTTTATATCAACTCACTCGTCTGTCTGTCTGTCTGTCTGGTAGAAAAAACATCTGTAGATGTTATTTCTTCTACACCCAAACTCGGACCAAGTTGAAACTTTGCACAATTATTCTCTGGCTAAACAAGACATGAATCAATAAAAAAAAATACAATTAGACAATGAATTATTTTGTTTGAAACCAACAAGGGAAAAAAATCATTCATTCTTTTCAAACTAGAAAATGCACAAGGCTAGTTTGGGCTACACACTACACAAATAGAACCATGGGCGTAGCCGAGGGGGGGGGGGTTGGGAGTTCAAATCCCCCCCCACTCCGAAATGAAATCCCCCCACAGGTAGCGGGGTCGGAATTTAGTGACTGATTTTTTGCTTTGATTTGTTTGTTTTAGGTGAGATTTTAATACTAAACCATCACTTGCCCCAGCACAGCCAAGGAGGTTTTGAGTTTAAAACCCCCTTACCAGGGGGGGGGTTTAGTTTAAAACCCTCTACCAGGGGTTTTTGCAGTTAAATGCTCTCTTCTATAAAACAAAACAAAAAAATGCAAACGACAATCCCCATATTCCAAGAGCATAGATAAGGAAGATTTTGATTTTAAACCCCTCTCCAAATTTACGATAAACCCCCCTCCTCAATATATAATCAAATTATACACTCAAAATTCTATGAGGGTTTTTTAGTTTACCCCCCCCCCTCTTCTGTAGGATTTGAAGCTAAAAAATACCTCTTCAATACCCGGTATAAAAAAAGCAAATTTTGCCCTCAAAATGTTATGAGCGTAGCTAAATGGGTAAAAAATACCTCTTTAATGTTATGAGTGTAGTCCAAGGGTTATGAGTTTAAACTCTTCTCCAGTGGAGTTTGAAGCTAAAAAATACCTCTTCAATATGAAAAAAAGCAAATTACACACTAAAATCTATGAGCTTAGCCAAAAGGGTTTTGAGTTTAAAGCCCGGCAAGCGAGTTTTGAAGCTAAAAAATACATCTTCAATGTAAGAAAAAAGCAAATTATACACTCAAAATGCTATGAGCGTTGCCAAAAGGGGTTTTGAGTTTTAACATCCCTTCAGAGTGGTTTGATGCTAAAAAATACCTCTTCAATATAAAAAAAAAGTAAATTATACACTAAAATAATTTGAGCGTAGCCATGCCAATTGGGGGTTTTGAGTTTAAATCCCTCTCCTACAGATGTTTTTTTTTAAAGTTTAAAACCCCTCCAGATGGTTTTGAGTTTAAAATCCCCCTACAGAGCATTTTGAGGTGGAAAACCTCTATCTTCAATATTATTCTAAAGCAAACTACAGTTACCAAATTCTATGACCGTAGCTAAATGGGGTTTTGAATTTTAAAAAAAAAGCAACTCCAGAGATTTTTTAGTTTAAAACCCTCAACAGATGATTTTGACGATAAAACTTCCCTTTTCGATATAAAATCTAAAGCAAACTACAGTCACTTAATTCCTAGAGCGTATTCAAGAGAGGTTACACATTTCTACCGGTGGCGGGGCTCTATTAATAAAGTGCGGTGAATAGTCATCTGCCGAAATTGAAAAACACTAAATGAGGCTCAACAAAGATGGCTATGACATATCTTAGGAGTCAGTTATAGAGATAGGAGTCGACCCCTTAGTAAGATTGTGACAAAGCGTCGCATGAGGTTTGCGGGACATGTTCTCCGACAAAATGAATTACGCATAAGAAGAGTTGCGATGACATCCTAGTACAACCTGGCGCCACACTTTCATGGAGGTACTTAGAGCAAGTGGGAAGAGGCTTCAGGCATTACCAGTGACAGATTTTTGTGGAAACGGCTTGTCGGCAAATGCGCCGAACGGCACGGGAGGGTCTAAGTCAGTAAGAATAGCACATTAGGTTTTTGAAATAAAACTTTTTAATAGCTGGAAAATGCACTGTAGATACCTCAGAAAATGCATTTCGTTGGCATTCAATACCAGAAATAGTGCTTGGCGGTGGGGCTCAGCGCCGCGCTGGGGGAGCTCCTAGCGCTCCTCCAGACCCGCTTGCTGGCAATGGCGGGGAGTGTACACTTTTCTAACTCCAGGAAGAACATACTCTAGGGCACAATATACGTGTACCGAAAAATTGATGGGTCAGAACGTAATAAAGATTATGTACACACACACACACACACACACATATACATATAAATATTTATTTTTCGCGATTCCCCCCCCCCCCTAAAATAAATCCTGGCTACGCCTATGAATAGAAGCATTATACTAATGGAATCACAACACAAACAGAATCATTACTTTAGTGCAGTGTTTCCCAAACTTTTGACCTATGTGTACCCCTTTTATAATGTTTGTAACGCTGCATCTATATGCTGAGCTGACAGATCATATAATAGGGTTCCCTGTTCATTATATATAGTATCTGAGATTCTGTTCCGAGTCCTACAGTCTGTTTATTTTCTTTTACCTAATACCTACAAATGCTGAAAAAGCAACTTGACATACGAAGTTGGAGAAGACAAGATGTATTTCAGATTTTTGTCTGTTAAAACTGGATGCACGTTACAGATACCAGAGAGTTCAAATGAGTGGCGATCCTAACCTTTTTGAAACTGTACATAATGAAATGAAACGGATATTTTGAGACATGTAATAAATGCCAAAATAGTACACATAGCGAAGCTTCAAAATAGTTCATTGTAATTTTTATTGGTACATTAAAGACTATAAATCTTTTACAATAAAAAAATTCTATTGGTGGGATTAATTTGCATCATTGAAGGGCCGATTTAAAAAATACATATAATCTTTCACCTTCAAAAACATCGTATACAATATCAGACATATGTGAAATAAAGATTTAAGATGTAAAATAACACCGATTATTAGTTGTTATAAATATGAAATCAAATAATATTTTCAAAAATTTGAATTAAAACTTATTACTAATTTATTTTAATGTATTAATGGATCATAAAAAAATGAGTATTGAAAACAAATCAAGATAGTTAATAAGGTGCAAGGCGTACCCCCTCCAAAGTCTTCCCGTACCCCTGGCGGTACGCGAACCCCCCTTTGCGAAACACTGATCTAGTGAAAGCAGTATACACATAGAGGTACTATGCTAGTGGAAACACTAAACAAATAAAGGCATTACATTGGTAGCACTACACAAATAGAAGTGTTATTTGAGTGGAAGTACTATTGTAGCGGAAACACTAAACAATTTTGAAGCATTACACTAGTGGAAGCACTATACATCTTGCTAAACCTAACTCTCTCTATCTTAGGCATCTCTCAAGAGGGGACTGTTGTTCTATTATGTAATTAAACCAATAGATCGTATTTATTATCTTAGCTTTGTGTTCAATAAAACACATTAATTTAAAACAGTACAAGTTCTGTGAAGAAATACATTATTAAAAGGACAACGGACGTATCTCTAGCAGTGTTTTTATTCACAATAGTCAAGGTATCATGTTTCCTACATCTAGCAGTGTGCTTTCACTTATAATAAAGTTCATCAGTTAAATCTATAAAAAAAAAATCCATACATACATTTTCTCTTTCCTGATCTATTTCATTCAAAAACCGGGAGTTAAATTACAGACAGAAATTAAAGAGTTTCTTCCCTTCAGACAACTATTGGAGAATTTTTTCCATTACTGACAAATATTGGAGAGTTAAAGACAGACAGACAGAGAAGAGAGAGACAGACACAGAGAGAGAGAGAGAGAGAGAGAGAGATAGAGTTTCTTTGCTTAGATCAGTGGTTCTTACACATTTTTAGACCCAGGAACACATTTTTCTATCAATTTAAATCAAGTTAAAACATGGTACAAACCAAATATGTAATCAATTTAAAAATGAATCTATTAATTAATTATTTGTAATTGATTAATTTTGTTTGATATTGGAAAGGGGAAACAAGTTTTAATGTATCGATATATAGCCTATATTTCTTTCCCTTTGTTAGCTTTGTTTTTTTAAAGTACTATTTTATATTTTGCTGATATATATTTATATATAATATAATATATAATGGGCGTAGCTTGAACTCCCCCCCTCCCCCGAAATAAAAAATTTCCCTCCCGCGTAGGAGGGGGGGGGGGTCGGAATTTAGTGATTGATTTTTTGTTTTGATTTGTTTGCTTTGCTTTTGTTTATTTTAGGTGAGATTTTAATACTAAACCATCACTTGCCCCAGTGCAGCCAAGGTAGTTTTTAAATTTAAAATTCCCTACCAGGGGGGTTTGCAGTTAAATCCTCCTCATCTATAAAACAATCAAAAAATAATGCACACGACAATCCCCAAATTCCAAGAGCATAGTTAAGGAAGATTTAGATTTTAAAACCCTCTCCGAAATTTACGATAACCACCCTCTTCAATATAAAAAAACAAAGTACACACTCAAAATTCTATGAGAGTAGCCAAAGGGATTTTGAGTTCAAACCCCCCTTCAGCGGGTTTGAAGTTAAAAAATACCTCTTCAATATAAAAAAAAAAGCAAATTACGCACTTAAAATGCTATGTGTGTTGCCAAAGGGGTTTTGAGTTTACGATATAAAATGTAAACCAAGCTACAGTCACTTAACTCCAAGAGCGTAGCCAAGAGAGGTCACAAATTTCTACCAGTGGCTGGGCTCCATTAATAAAGTGCAGTGAAGTATGCTCAACAAAGATGGCTACGACTAGTGGCTTAGCATCCATGGCTTGAAGGGGCTCAATGAACCCGGACCCACGACCATTAGGGGCCCACTGCGCTTGGGCCCATGACTCTTGACTTGTTAAGAACTTGGGGGTGACACCAAAGTGAATAAATAAATTCACTTTTTTGTAAAAACCGATAAAAAAATAGAATTTAAAAAGCTACCTCAAAATTCCTGAACGTTGTATAACAATTAATATTAACTTCAAAACCAGTGTTTGAAGCTTTAATGTAAGGATTTGCTTTGCATCAGGTTTTGTACATTGTAATGGTGGCTAGCCCTAATCGTGCGTTCTAGGTGACAATCGTTTTTATATCGGCCCATTCTTTTTTTTTCCTTGTCTGTTCATAAAACCATTGATAGTAGTACAGGAATGGGGAGGGGGGATAGGGAGAGTTTGGTTAAGAAACAGGGATAGTCCTGAATGTCCATAATTAAAATTTCGATACAGCTGCAAATTATTCATTTTTCTCAAAGCTCAATATGTTTTATTGTGTTTTTTATTTAAAATATGTAATATCATCATTTCAATTTGATAACATATGCGTAATCGTTCTTTCAAATATTAGCGTTCAGACTGATCTGTCAGCTGGTAAACGCACCATCAAAATCATTAACTATGAACAATTTTGGATCTTCGCTCTTTGTAATAAACATGAAAATCTGATCTTGTTTTGACCACTCACTAATGCTCCTGTATCGGCGACTATGACTTTATAATGAATGACCTCCAGCGGGTATATTACAATGAACAGTGTATTTGATCATGAACTATATACAACTTCTCTATAACCTTGACTGCTCAACAGTGTTATATGCTCGTATATCTGCGACTATGAATTTATAATAATAATTATAATAAGCCCTACAGATTCAAAACGAGATAATTGATCTGTTGGGTAATGCAGTTCTGGAAAAAATACCGGTACTATAGGATATCAATTCTGTACCATTTATCTGTATCTTTGGTGGCAGCGCTCAAGACAAATAAAAGTTGATATCAAATTCGTATTATTTGTTTGATACTGTTTAGTGATCTCCGTTGATGGAACATCCAAAGAAATAGAAATTAGATAGTCATTTCTAGGTTTTCATATTTGTTAGTATCAAACGTGAGCATAATTTGCTGAACAAATGATCCAAGTAATTAAAGAAAAACAAACATTTATCCTTTACTCAACTTCTGCTGGGCTAAAGCTATGAAGGTGCTTCAATATGATTGGATACTAGAATGGCCTTTCGGCATTGCATCATCAGAAAAAGCCGCTCGCGCATCTATATATATATAATTCTCTTTATGGCTCAAGAGTTTGGACGAGAAGAAGAAGAAGAAGTAAAGGAAAGATCACTCTTTTTATTTCTGCGGATAGAGTTACCCCCACAAAAAAACAAGAGAGGGAGGGAGAACAAGTATTCAACGGTCACTAGGGATAACTGCCTGGTCGGGCGGTTTGCGCGCTGGACTGTCGTTTGGATTTATCAAACCCTGCCCGCTCCCAGCCCCCTTCGTCCTTCAACTCTGAATGAACATCCGTAACATGTAAAACATTTTACAAACAAACATTTTACAAACACTAAATAGCAGCGCCGGACTTAACCATTGTGACCAAGAAGTCATGAAAAGAGAACAGGTAATCTACTATGTATATTCACCCGTCACTAAATAGCAGAGCCGGACTTAATCATTGTGGAGCCCTATTCGAAACGGATTTCGCAGGGCCAAATTTGGGTAGGGAAGCGGATAATAAGTGAAATAAGTGAAATTTAAGAGTTTGTATTAGAAAATAAATTCGTCTATGCATTTTATTCATTCTTTACTACGGACAGAATTACTTGACGAGCTTTGCGTGTAGTCATACAGTATATCATAATAATTCTATTTCCTACATAGATCACGCTCAATAGCAAGAATTATCAAATGTTTCAATCAATGTTTGAGAATTGTTGACCTCAAGTAATTCTTCATTAGTTTGAGGCGCGTGAAGCTTCTTTCACCAGATTACACAATTACGGCTTATGCATTATATTGTTTTTATTTATCGCGCGTAGGATTGGAGTTTTCCATATTGAATGACACCCCCAAAATAACAATTTTTGTATATATATTCCGTTTATTTTAAGGACTTTTTCTTATCTTTCGAAATTTCGGGAGATTTCCGGGAGCTCCTGGTAAATCGACAGGAGGGTGCGGGAAATCTGTTTTAAGTTATAAAATGGTTTAATTTAATAATGTATACACCTTGAGTTAGTGTAGGTCCTATGAAAGTGCAGGTCATCTAAAAGTGCGGGGCCCACTCGGTCGCATATGTTGCAGTGGCCTAAGGCCGGCCCTGCTAAATAGCGGCGTATGCTACGCGCCGGTCGACTAGTTAAAAAATAGATGCACTGGTTTCTTACTTTTTGCTACTTAGAAGGCCAGAGAAATGTTCAGTAAATAAATATTCGATCTATTTACTATTATATAATGGGCGTAGAACTCGATACTAGTTTGTATCAATGTTTCAAAGCGTTTGTAATAAACAAGAAACGTAAAGTCACTATAAATACTATCAATGCTCATTATGTATTCAGTCCATAGTGTTGTCACCTCCTCAGAGTCTTCTATACACATTCAGAAATGGCTAACTCTATCCCAGAATGCTGCTCCTTCGATCGTGGTTGCGTGTTTGTCTGTAACAGCACTAAGTGTTCCCGCAGTCCGAGATTTGAATACAGTCTGTACAGGAAACGGAACAGTACCGTCCTGCCCACAATATTGGCCTAAATATTACTGTCCCGTGAGTCTTCTACAATCAATACAGAAAACAGAATGGGTGTTTGAAAAAACACGTTGGTTAGTTTGAGTGTTATTTATTAGTTTGGAAGATGTTTTGTTAGTTTGAGTGTTATTTGTTAGCTTGGAAGATGTTATGTTATTTTAAGTGTATTTTGTTAGTTTGGAAGATGTTTTGTTAGTTTGGGTGTAATTTGTTAGTTCGTATGTTATTTCTTCAAGGTGGTCTACCAAAACCTTTCCCATGTTTGGGTATAGCAATTGTAAGTATAGACTATTGACATGGCAATGAGCTATTGGTCTAAACTGCCCACAGGTTGTGATGTTGCAGGTCAGTGTTCAGGCCTTTTATAACGATTGGTCTCGCATCAATGTACTAGAACAGTGATACACAAACTAAGGCCCGCTGGCCGCGGGTCACATCCGGCTAGTATACATGTAATTTAAAAAAAACTGCTTGCACAGTTGATTTAAAAATATTTTTTTTTCGCTTTCAGAAAAAAAATGCCGTTGCATCAGAAGTTTGAAAATCATAAATATCATTATATCGGATTTTCAATAACTTTTCTAGGTTTTGACAATAAATGGCCGGACGGCCAGACCACACAAAACTAATTCAGGGTTCAGGGGCCTCTAAAAACGGTTCGCTTTCAGAGCATAAAAAGTAGCCTTTTAACCATAAATTTGAAAACTGCAAAATTTGTAATCGAATATTCACCATTAGTTATACTTTTTAAGTTGAAACTTGACAGACGGACGGACGTTCAGACAGATTACACAAAACTAATAGTGTCTTTTCCCTTTTCGAGGGCCGCTCAAAAAGTGTTTTCCCTACTATAGATAAAATACAAAGAAAGGCATGAACATAAATTGTGTAGCTTACACTTGAGTTGTCCAATATCAATATTCTCCGAGTGCTCTAGACTCCCAATACATAGATTGTTAGACTCTCAACGTGTTCCGTCGGTGTAGGACGTCTTTGACAGACGTGTGCTCCCTAATCTCCAAGCCTCAATATTCTCATGGCGTTAGACCCCCTGAAGACAGTGTAATAGACTCCCAGCGCGAGCACATCTCAACAAATTTTTAGCAACACTCCAATCTCCCCACAATTTCTATTTACACAAATCAGCGTGAGGTTCCGTTCTGTTCTTTCATTTCCAGGATATACGCCAAACCCCCACTCTAAAAACTCTTAAGGAAAGGTCCTTGGTTTTAATCTTGGTTAAAACCCTGCTGTTTTCCTCTCTCTTTCTCTCTCTCTCTTTCTCTCTTTCTTTTTCTCTTTCTCTCTCTTTCCCTATCTCTTTCACTCTTCCTTACTCCCTCTGTTGAGTATCTTCCAGCTTATATCAACTCACTCTGTCTGTTAAAAAGTTGTACAAGTTATTTCTCCGACACCTAATCTTCGATCTAGCTGAAATTTTGCACAATTATTTATTTTACATGACAACACAAGAATCAATTTTTTTTTAAAATACAATTAGTCAATTTACTAATGGTAATTAATTATTTTCTTTGGTTTCTCGAACTTGACAGAAGTGTTGGTATAAGCTGAATTAGTTCCGCTCTAAATTGAAACAAACAATGTATAACTATTCTATCTTCTGTAGTCATAAGTATTTCACTAGCAGATTGGTTAGCAAGTCAGCACGAGCAGGCGTATGCCACGAGTTCGAAATCAGATCTTCCCTCCCCCCTTTTCTTTTGGTAAATGTTTTTGGAAACCAATGACGCTACAATCCCCCCCCCCCCCGATATATCCCTCCCTTCCTCTATGTCTCCAACAGGCCCAGAGAAGTGATTAGATTAGAACGTAGTGAGAAAGATAAAAGCATGAAATATTGCTAAACAAAAACAATTGGTACAAATTTAGAAAGCAGAAGTTTTATTGTTGTTGGTTTAGATCAGTGAAGCTCAAAATACGGCCCGCGGAACACATCCGGCCCGACGAAATGTCGGCACAAAATGTAGAAAATCGCCTATCAAAAAAAAAAAAAGTTGAAAATTGATCTTAGCTTGCGTTAGGGTCTTCACTTTTCTCTGGTGGATTGGTACCATGATCTTTAACATTTGTGTGTTTATGAAATGTGACTCTGAATGTATAGCCTACCAGGAAAGTGAACGGATCTTTACTTTGTTGTGGAGCATGATAATAAGTCAATATATTTGTTTTATAATGAAAGTGTGGCTGTTTAAAACAAAAACAACAACATAAAAAAAGAAATTAGGAAACAAATATGGAGGCATTCTTGTTTTGAGCCACGAATAAAAGATTGTTAAACTACGCCTAGAGATTGGAGGATTGATGAGAATATTGAGCAAAATGAGACGAAAATAAGTCGGTGCTAAAGCTACAATGTTGCTCACATTTTAAGTAGAGAAATGAAGACATTTTCGGGCGCGTATACAAATAGACTTCAAATAGCTCATGAATTAATGTAAGTACTAGATACACGAGTTTCTTATAGTTTCAGGGAAATACCATTTCGTTTTTGTATCTTTTCGGTCATGTGACCCGCGACATGAGTGTCGGAAATTAAAATGGCCCGCAGGTCGAATTAGGTTGGGCATCACTGGTCAAGATATATTACAAATTTAATTACATGACTGACCCAAACTAATTGATACAATTAAATTTCGAATAAACATTGGGATTTAAAAAAAAATATTTTTAAAGATTTTTTTCTAGTTCTCTCCCCTTGGTTTTCTTATCTGTCTCTCCCTTGCACTTTCTTTTGCTCTCCCTTGCTCTCTCCCTCTATCTCTGTCTCTCTCTCTCTCTCAATCTCTTCCTTTCTCTCCCTCTTCCTATTTTCTCCCAAATTATACCCTTAAGGAGAGAGAGAGATTCTAATCAAAGAAAAGCTCACAAAATGGGGAAAAAGACAATCATGAGAATGTGTGGAAACAAATGACTCCTGAGTCATTATATAATATAGACATCACAGGATTCAAGGAAGGGGAGGTAGAGAGGATTCTCCGCTCATTGCTTCAGTCCATCACCAACCCCTAAGGTTGACTGGTGAGTTTTTTTTAATTGATGGTTATGTAACTTGTGTAAATATTTAGTTACTAATGTAAATAGTTTAGATTTAAAAGTATTATAAAATATTTTTATTATGTCGGGGAGTGTTGGCGCAATCGCCCTCTGCTTGTGGGAAAGGGAGGGGTCGTACTTTTAAAATGGGATAGACGGGGGGGGGGGCACACTCCCACTTAAGGGAGAGGATTTCTCGCAGATAGATGTAAACTTGGTCGTAAAAGTTACTTAGCTAATCTTAAGGCTACACACTGGGGTCAAGGGTATGGAACAGCATAGGTGCTAAATTGGAAGTCTGGAGAAACTTGTCTCCTTAAAAAGAGTATGGGAATGAGGAGGAGGCTTTGCTTGCGTTACTTATAGGGATTAGATATGTTAATAAACTAAAGTAGTATCCATTTTTTATAACAGCATTAATCTCTATTATCAACCTCTTTAGGAAGATCTATTGTGTAAGTGTGTAGGTGTGTTACCTCCTTCAAATTGTTTTTTGTGGTAATTATTTTTACCTATACCTACGCATATATTCAAAATATGCAAATTTATGTGCTATAATATTTATATAAAATATATATGGTTGGACATTGCAAAATGGCTAGAAATCGCGATAAATATAATGTTTTGAAATTTAAAAAATAAAGAGTTTATGGAAAAGACAGATGAGATGAAAATTTCTATATTAATTTTTGGAATAGTGGTCTCTTTTCATTGAAAATCTTTAAAGTTCTTAATATGATGATATGTTGACAATTTATGATAAAACAATGAATCAGGCTCCTTACACGGGCGGGTATCTCAAAAGAAATTGGGTCCACCTGTTGATCCTATGAGACTCCTGGGTTCGAAATGTATCAAGTCTTTTCCGCGACCTGCGAAATATCATGCCGATGCTATAAACGTTTTTATCCAGCTACCTCAAAGTCGATTTGTGGTCCAGTGTTAGTGGCCTGTTTCAGCAGGTCAATGTATAAAAGCTTCTTCTGTGACTACTAAGTCTTAATGTTCGAAAGCTTTTGATACAGACTACTAGAGTGTTTTTCCTGTTCATTAAGTTGTTAGAGTTTTTTCTGCAACCAAGTGGCACTCACAGATTGCATAATCATCAATTAAAAAAACTCACCAGTCAACTTTTTAGGGGCTGGTGATGGACTGAAGCAGTGAGCGGAGAATCATCTCTACCTCCCCTCCCCTGAATCCTGTGATGTCTATATTATATAATGACTCAAATGTCATTTTTTTCCACACATTCTCATGATTGTCTTTTTCTTTAGTAAGAATCGTTATAGTTTGCTATTTATTATAACGATAGCCCATAGCCTAAGGATAAAATATACGTTAACATTTTAAAATGATTTTCAAAATTAAGGACGCTTATTAAAGAGTGCCTAATTATCCGGTGCCTAATTATCCGCCTTGTCAAAAAGTGCCTAATTATCCGGTGCCTAAATTTCCGGGTGCCTAATTATCCTGGTGCCTAAATTTCCGGGTGCCTAAATATCCGGGTGCATAAATATCCGGTGCCTAAATTTCCATATACCCTGTAAACAAAAAAAAACAAAAACGAAACAACATTTTTTTAGTTCAACCCGATAAGACACTTCATAAAAACAAACAAAAAAGTTAGGGACCAGCATCATACTATTATTGGAAGATATTTGTACCATGAAGGACTACTTGGTATCTGCACTAATCCTAAGCTCTGAAAGTGATACTTAGACATACTCAATAGATTCAATGCCTGTGTCAAAGTTATGTTCCGACCTAGTTCATAACGCTGACATCACCAGCTACCATGCGGGCATTTTGTAGACAAAAAAATTATTTACTGAAACCTGTTTTGTTTTTTGTTTTTTGCCTCATTTCTGACCAAACAAATGACCCATGGGTAAATTGGGGGGGGGGGGGCATAAATGAGTTTGGTGAAACACAAACTTTCTTTGTAATCTTGTAGAATTCTATCTAGCAGTGAGCTCATTTAATAATATGCAGTGATGGGAATTTTCCGACTATTGTCGGAATTCCGATAATTTCTTCTGATCCGATTTTCTAGCAAAAAATTCCGAAGTTTTCCAGACATTTTTTAAAAATCCGATTTTATTTTTTTTTTCAATTTTTTTTTAATGAAAAAAAATCCGATTTTATTATTTTTACATTTTCGGAAGAATGCGAAATAAGATTTTTGATTTGTTTTGAACATGCGTACATCCGGTCTTTTGACACAGTTAAAGTTCTATTTTTTAAAAAAAATCTTGTGTTACCGTATTGTCTTATAAGTCTAGATCTCGGTCCAGACAAGAGTGGTTTGAATCAGTCTAGATAGATATATTCTAGATAAGATATTGTTACGTATTTCTGAATCTTCTGGCTAAATGTACTAGTAGGCACACAAATAAAAACACTGTAAAGAACTTGACGACTAAACTTTCAGCTTCATATAACTTTATTGACTATTAACTCTAACAATTTGTTACTGTAACAAGTAGCGTAGAAGACTGTACAATATCTGTCAGTTTACAGTTAGCTATACTTCGTTGCAATTCATCTCTTCACTTCGTTGCAATTCATCTCTTCTCAACTTGCATCGAGCCGTATTCCACAGAACAGACCAACGACACACTTTCCAGTGTCGCTCCAGGTCTCCCAAAGCTGAACCAAGTCGTACTCAAGTCTACCGAATCAGAGCCGCACACGTCTTACATCGACTGTATCGACTGTAACGGCTCAAGTCCACTGTAGTTCGCTGTATAGACTAAACGACAGTAGTCCACTCCAGTTAACTCTACCCTAGTTAACTTGCATCGAGTCGTACACATCTCTCATCTACTGTCTCGCACAGTAGACAACAGTACCGACGACTCACTCACGACTGACTTTCACATTAACTCTCTGGTTAATCGCTTGTCCATTGTTGCAAAAACACTGCTAGTATCCTCTGGAACAACACGGGAGGAAACATCACATCCTGTCGTTGTTTATACATGTCGATTCCAAAGAACACCTGCTGCAGTGTCATCTCGCCGAGGTCACACGTAGTGACCTCTAACTGTCACTGTTCATTTGTAACACTGCCCCCTTCGTAGATCAGTTCGTCCTCTGGAACAACACTTGAGGACACGTCACATCCTGTCTTTGTTTTTACGCGTAGATTCCAGAGAACACTTGGTGCTGTGTCATCTCGCTGGGGTCACACGTTGACCTCTACTTGTCACTGTTCATTTGTAACAATATCTAGATTCTTTAATTTGAATACTTTTGATCTAGATCTAGAGCATCTAGACTTCAATGGCTGCTTGCCAGCTTTTGAAAAGTATTAGACTGATTAGACTCAAACTTAACAGTATCATGAATGATGCCCGGTCGCTATGTTACGTATGTAGCGCTAATCGCCGCTATTACTACTATTCTAGATCTATTATTTTTTCACTGTTGTTACGATGGCCCCTAGATTTTTCTAATTTGAACCCTGCCTGCCGACTTCCATGAGTTCAAATGGGTTTAGATTTAGACATCTAGATCTATTATAATAATAATGAGATCTAGATATCTACTCATCTAAATCTAATAGAGTAAAACTGTGATAGACCTACCGTGTACCGGCTATCTGGATTTATATATAGTAAGTAGGCCTTCTTAAACTTCTTTACGTGACTATAGTGAGTTACTGAGTATAAGCCTGATAGAATGTAGATATCTAATAATAATATATTGGATCTAGAGTCAAGTTATTAGATATAAGTAGCTCTAGATTATAGATCTATCTATAGTGAGGGATATATATATATTTTAATATAAAAGTTTAACAATTTTCTCTAACTAATAACTTATCATTACTAATGCTATAAATGCCCAGTGTGGTAGAGATCCACTTCTTCTAAACAACTTGTATCAGCATGAAAAAGAGTCACACAAGGAAGCCTCAATGTGCAGTTTTATTGCTAAACATTCTCTTCCTCTAAGCATTGTTCCTCATCTGGTTGTTCTTGCTCATTTTGCTTAAGAACTCAGCTGAGATTCAGCAGCTTTCTCTCTATTGCTTTTCAAAGCATTTTTGGTGGACTTCATGTGCAAAGCTTAGTAAACAGTTTCTCCTGTACAAAATTTAATAATTAGTGAAACAAACAGAAGTGTAGCTCATACTTTTGAAGTATTTCCAAAACTCAAGCATGTTATTCAAACACATGTAATCCTTATAGTTGTTTGAGAAATAAGTTGTTACAATATCTGTAAAGCAGTTATCTATTATAGAATGCTCAGACTGCAAAAAGCTTTCTCCTCCCATCAATATATATACAAACAATAGTGCCATGAATGCATTTTTGTGTGCAGTAATGCTCAATGCAATGTAAATGTTATGCAATACAACATTAATTAACGAAAATATTAAATAAAATGATTCTACATAGTTAAAAAAATTCAGCAACATCTTTTTTTAAGTCGCCGCGACAGGCCAGTTCAAAAACGGGGGGGGGGGGGGGGCGCTTACAAAATATCCTAAAATTTTGTGTAAAGTCAGTTCCCATCAGTGAATAGACTACATTGAAAGTGGGCTTATTAATGTAAAGCTTTATTTACTATCTAGTATTGAGTTGACGTCTTGTAAGTCTTTAGTGAAGCGTGGGCTTGTTCATGTAGGACTCTATCTAGCAGTGAGTTCATTTAGTGTTAGACCATCTAGCAGTGAGTTCATATAAGGTAAGACTATCTAGCAGTGAGTTCGTTTAATGTTAGACCATCTAGCAGTGAGTTCATTTTATGTTAGACCATCTAGCAGTGAGTTCATATAAGGTAAGACTATCTAGCAGTGAGTTCATATAAGGTAAGACTATCTAGCAGTGAGTTCATATAAGGTAAGACTATCTAGCAGTGAGTTCATTTAATGTTAGACCATCTAGCAGTGAGTTCATATAAGGTAAGACTATCTAGCAGTGAGTTCGTTTAATGTTAGACCATCTAGCAGTGAGTTCATTTTATGTTAGACCATCTAGCAGTGAGTTCATATAAGGTAAGACTATCTAGCAGTGAGTTCATATAAGGTAAGACTATCTAGCAGTGAGTTCATATAAGGTAAGACTATCTAGCAGTGAGTTCATTTAATGTTAGACCATCTAGCAGTGAGTTCATTTAATGTTAGACCATCTAGCAGTGAGTTCATATAAGGTAAGACTATCTAGCAGTGAGTTCATATAAGGTAAGACTATCTAGCAGTGAGTTCATTTAATGTTAGACCATCTAGCAGTGAGTTCATATAAGGTAAGACTATCTAGCAGTGAGTTCATATAAGGTAAGACTATCTAGCAGTGAGTTCATTTAATGTTAGACCATCTAGCAGTGAGTTCATATAAGGTAAGACTATCTAGCAGTGAGTTCATATAAGGTAAGACTATCTAGCAGTGAGTTCATTTAATGTTAGACCATCTAGCAGTGAGTTCATTTAATGTTAGACCATCTAGCAGTGAGTTCATATAAGGTAAGACTATCTAGCAGTGAGTTCATATAAGGTAAGACTATCTAGCAGTGAGTTCATTTAATGTTAGACCATCTAGCAGTGAGTTCATATAAGGTAAGACTATCTAGCAGTGAGTTCGTTTAATGTTAGACCATCTAGCAGTGAGTTCATTTTATGTTAGACCATCTAGCAGTGAGTTCATATAAGGTAAGACTATCTAGCAGTGAGTTCATATAAGGTAAGACTATCTAGCAGTGAGTTCATATAAGGTAAGACTATCTAGCAGTGAGTTCATTTAATGTTAGACCATCTAGCAGTGAGTTCATATAAGGTAAGACTATCTAGCAGTGAGTTCGTTTAATGTTAGACCATCTAGCAGTGAGTTCATTTTATGTTAGACCATCTAGCAGTGAGTTCATATAAGGTAAGACTATCTAGCAGTGAGTTCATATAAGGTAAGACTATCTAGCAGTGAGTTCATATAAGGTAAGACTATCTAGCAGTGAGTTCATTTAATGTTAGACCATCTAGCAGTGAGTTCATTTAATGTTAGACCATCTAGCAGTGAGTTCATATAAGGTAAGACTATCTAGCAGTGAGTTCATATAAGGTAAGACTATCTAGCAGTGAGTTCATTTAATGTTAGACCATCTAGCAGTGAGTTCATATAAGGTAAGACTATCTAGCAGTGAGTTCATATAAGGTAAGACTATCTAGCAGTGAGTTCATTTAATGTTAGACCATCTAGCAGTGAGTTCATATAAGGTAAGACTATCTAGCAGTGAGTTCATATAAGGTAAGACTATCTAGCAGTGAGTTCATTTAATGTTAGACCATCTAGCAGTGAGTTCATTTAATGTTAGACCATCTAGCAGTGAGTTCATATAAGGTAAGACTATCTAGCAGTGAGTTCATATAAGGTAAGACTATCTAGCAGTGAGTTCATTTAATGTTAGACCATCTAGCAGTGAGTTCATATAAGGTAAGACTATCTAGCAGTGAGTTCATATAAGGTAAGACTATCTAGCAGTGAGTTCATATAAGGTAAGACTATCTAGCAGTGAGTTCATTTAATGTTAGACCATCTAGCAGTGAGTTCATTTAATGTTAGACCATCTAGCAGTGAGTTCATATAAGGTAAGACTATCTAGCAGTGAGTTCATATAAGGTAAGACTATCTAGCAGTGAGTTCATTTAATGTTAGACCATCTAGCAGTGAGTTCATTTAATGTTAGACCATCTAGCAGTGAGTTCATATAAGGTAAGACTATCTAGCAGTGAGTTCATATAAGGTAAGACTATCTAGCAGTGAGTTCATTTAATGTTAGACCATCTAGCAGTGAGTTCATATAAGGTAAGACTATCTAGCAGTGAGTTCATATAAGGTAAGACTATCTAGCAGTGAGTTCATTTAATGTTAGACCATCTAGCAGTGAGTTCATATAAGGTAAGACTATCTAGCAGTGAGTTCATATAAGGTAAGACTATCTAGCAGTGAGTTCATTTAATGTTAGACCATCTAGCAGTGAGTTCATTTAATGTTAGACCATCTAGCAGTGAGTTCATATAAGGTAAGACTATCTAGCAGTGAGTTCATATAAGGTAAGACTATCTAGCAGTGAGTTCATTTAATGTTAGACCATCTAGCAGTGAGTTCATATAAGGTAAGACTATCTAGCAGTGAGTTCGTTTAATGTTAGACCATCTAGCAGTGAGTTCATTTTATGTTAGACCATCTAGCAGTGAGTTCATATAAGGTAAGACTATCTAGCAGTGAGTTCATATAAGGTAAGACTATCTAGCAGTGAGTTCATATAAGGTAAGACTATCTAGCAGTGAGTTCATTTAATGTTAGACCATCTAGCAGTGAGTTCATATAAGGTAAGACTATCTAGCAGTGAGTTCGTTTAATGTTAGACCATCTAGCAGTGAGTTCATTTTATGTTAGACCATCTAGCAGTGAGTTCATATAAGGTAAGACTATCTAGCAGTGAGTTCATATAAGGTAAGACTATCTAGCAGTGAGTTCATATAAGGTAAGACTATCTAGCAGTGAGTTCATTTAATGTTAGACCATCTAGCAGTGAGTTCATTTAATGTTAGACCATCTAGCAGTGAGTTCATATAAGGTAAGACTATCTAGCAGTGAGTTCATATAAGGTAAGACTATCTAGCAGTGAGTTCATTTAATGTTAGACCATCTAGCAGTGAGTTCATATAAGGTAAGACTATCTAGCAGTGAGTTCATATAAGGTAAGACTATCTAGCAGTGAGTTCATTTAATGTTAGACCATCTAGCAGTGAGTTCATATAAGGTAAGACTATCTAGCAGTGAGTTCATATAAGGTAAGACTATCTAGCAGTGAGTTCATTTAATGTTAGACCATCTAGCAGTGAGTTCATTTAATGATAGACCATCTAGCAGTGAGTTCATATAAGGTAAGACTATCTAGCAGTGAGTTCATATAAGGTAAGACTATCTAGCAGTGAGTTCATTTAATGTTAGACCATCTAGCAGTGAGTTCATATAAGGTAAGACTATCTAGCAGTGAGTTCATATAAGGTAAGACTATCTAGCAGTGAGTTCATATAAGGTAAGACTATCTAGCAGTGAGTTCATTTAATGTTAGACCATCTAGCAGTGAGTTCATTTAATGTTAGACCATCTAGCAGTGAGTTCATATAAGGTAAGACTATCTAGCAGTGAGTTCATATAAGGTAAGACTATCTAGCAGTGAGTTCATTTAATGTTAGACCATCTAGCAGTGAGTTCATTTAATGTTAGACCATCTAGCAGTGAGTTCATTTAATGTTAGACCATCTAGCAGTGAGTTCATTTAATGTTAGACCATCTAGCAGTAAGTTCATTTAATGTTAGACCATCTAGCAGTGAGTTCATTTAATGTTAGACCATCTAGCAGTGAGTTCATATAAGGTAAGACTATCTAGCAGTGAGTTCATTTAGGGGTGCACCGGATAGTCCCTCCGGCTCCGGCTTCTGGCGAATATCCGGCATTTTTTACTATCCGGTGCTATCCGGCTCCGGTCGGATATCACTACAGGATAGTAAACCGGATAGTAAAAATACACTTATTTAATATGCATAAAGTGGACCTTGTTCCATTACTGTCTGTTATAGAATGTATTAATGTTTATATGAAAACAAAATAATGTGCTTAAAAATAGAGCCATTATAAATATGCACCAAACATCGTTTATTATAAAGACAAGGCATGTTAATAACTTAATATAAATAGAGATGAAACTTTACATCATAAATGCGCTTTACATACAGAGATGCAATGGCTGGCACTTTTTTCAATTTGTCTTGACCTTTGAGTAAGTTAGTTAACATGTTAAAATGTTACATTCCTTGACTACGTCATGATGACCAGACGTCTGTCTAGCTGTGCGGGTATATCTCCAGAGGTAGAGATGAACAACTCCCACCCCCTTTTATTTGTTTAGTCCATCACATTGAGGCAGGTAACCACAAGTTAAATACGATGGACGTAGGTTTAATGTCAGCGTATAGACACTCTCTAGTGGTCACACCTTTCGAGGGAACTGAGTTTGTTTACTTAGTAGTTAATCTTTATTGGGGGGGGGGGGGGCTGGACTACAAGAGCCACACCTCTAAGGTAACCAGGTATATTTCTAGATGAACAACTCCCTCCCCCTTTTATTTGTTTAGCCCATCACATTGAGTTCATTGATTGACAGGTGACCCCAAGTCAGATACGATGGACGTAAGCACTCTCTAGAGGTCACACGAGGGAACTAGGTTTGTTATTGGGGGGGGGGGGGACTAGACTTTACATTATAAATTCGTATTACATACGTAGCAGCGATGTCTGGCACACTGGCTTGTCTTGACCTTTGAGTGGTCTAGTAAACATGTCATATTCCTTAACTTCGTCACGCTGATAATCTGTCAAGATGTGCGGGTGTATCTCCAGAGGTAGAGATGAGCTACCCCCACCTCCTTTTGTTTGTTTAGTCCATAACATTGAGTTCAGAGATAGGCAGCTGACCACATTAAGCCAGATGTCAACGTGTTGACACTGTCTAGAGGTCACATCTTATAAGGGAACTGAGTTTGTTTACTTGGATTACAAGCCAAATCTCTATAAGGTTAATTTGGTATGAGTTAGTTTATTATGAGATAGGTTGTCAATCAAGGGTCTGGATCACAAACCACACCTTTTATACCATTGGACGGGTAATAAGTTTGTTTACTTTGAGTTAAGTCTCACGTATGAGTCAGGTCTACAAGCCAAACAGACACTGACCAAGGGTATCTTTAAAGGGAGGGCTCAAGAGACTCAACACCCCCAACTTCTTATTTGTTTAATCCATGACAATGTATTGACAGAGAATATAGACATTGACCATTCTTAAGCCAGAATGGATTAACGCAAATTGTTAAGACATATTGAGACTGTCTAGAGGTCACTAGATGGTGACACTGAGTTTGTTTACTTGGAGAGAAATGTCATTTAGAGCGCTGAACACACGTTCGTTGCACAATAAAATAAAACAAATATGTGCATGTGTGCGTGTATGTATTTTTCCCCTTGTATTAAAACCTTTAGAAAGAAAACTAATTTCATTGTTTAATTCTATTGACTTAATATATAAAGGAAAACCTTACAATTAAATTTAACATCGCAGAAAATAAATTGATCTAAAGCACCACAATTAGATCTAGCAAACAAAGAAAAAATATGCTGGAATGTTAAGAAACACTTGACCTCTGTAACTAAGGTACAGAGATAATTTATCTATATGCTTGACTGATCATGCCAATGTGTTATCTTTTTTTGCCTGCACACTAAACACTATTGCGTATGCCCAAGGAAAAAAAACGCGTGAAGGTCAACACCATCAACTATACACACTACACTAGGACTACATGTGTAGGCTCACTAAGTCTATCTGACCAGGTTGTTACAATCAGTCGAACACAAAGTCTATTTATGTTGGGTTTTTTTGGTAGGGAGGGTGTGGGTGATTTTGTTTCTTTTATAGTTGGTTTTCCTAATTCTCTTAGATCTATATAACAGTAGATCTAAACATTGATAACAATAATAGGCCTACAGACTACAATTAAATCTATGCTTCGCAACATTTAAAGCTCAGGCTATGAGTAGGTATAATAGATGTTCCTGCTGTTAATAAAATATCGTTTGCCTCCAACTATTAACTAACAGCTATCAGTATTAAGCCCTTGAAGCCAGATTCAGAAGCAGTCTTTGGACTTAAAATTACAAGTTGTTGGTCAGAAATTATTGAACACATACATCCAACCACCATACAAGCCAGATGAGAGATTTACATTAGTAACTAGTTAAATATATACTAACATATTTTACATTGACCCTCCAACACACAGCCTTTATAGTTGGTGGCCTCATACATACACACAGACACGCTCATGCTACACAGATTAATTTATGTTTATAAATACTGTTAATCTTTAATAAATCAATCAGCAAAAGAGTTTAAAACAATAAGGTATATAAAAGGAAAAAAATTATACCAACAAATATAGGTATGTTATTTAACAGTTTCGTAAAATGCTCAGCAATACAAGCTATTTACAAAACACTTAGGTATTCGGCTCCGGCTCCGGCACCGGCCGAATATCAAATTTTACTATCCGGTCATATCCGGCTCCGGCCGGATATCAAAAAGTACTATCCGGTGCACCCCTAGTTCATATAAGGTAAGACTATCTAGCAGTGAGTTCATTTAATGTTAGACCATCTAGCAGTGAGTTCATATAAGGTAAGACTATCTAGCAGTGAGTTCATATAAGGTAAGACTATCTAGCAGTGAGTTCATTTAATGTTAGACCATCTAGCAGTGAGTTCATTTAATGTTAGACCATCTAGCAGTGAGTTCATATAAGGTAAGACTATCTAGCAGTGAGTTCATATAAGGTAAGACTATCTAGCAGTGAGTTCATATAAGGTAAGACTATCTAGCAGTGAGTTCATTTAATGTTAGACCATCTAGCAGTGAGTTCATTTAATGTTAGACCATCTAGCAGTGAGTTCATATAAGGTAAGACTATCTAGCAGTGAGTTCATATAAGGTAAGACTATCTAGCAGTGAGTTCATTTAATGTTAGACCATCTAGCAGTGAGTTCATATAAGGTAAGACTATCTAGCAGTGAGTTCATATAAGGTAAGACTATCTAGCAGTGAGTTCATTTAATGTTAGACCATCTAGCAGTGAGTTCATTTAATGTTAGACCATCTAGCAGTGAGTTCATATAAGGTAAGACTATCTAGCAGTGAGTTCATATAAGGTAAGACTATCTAGCAGTGAGTTCATATAAGGTAAGACTATCTAGCAGTGAGTTCATTTATTGTTAGACCATCTAGCAGTGAGTTCATTTAATGTTAGACCATCTAGCAGTGAGTTCATATAAGGTAAGACTATCTAGCAGTGAGTTCGTTTATTGTTAGACTATCTAGCAGTGAGTTCATATAAGGTAAGACTATCTAGCAGTGAGTTCATATAAGGTAAGACTATCTAGCAGTGAGTTCATATAATGTTAGACTATCTAGCAGTGAGTTCATTTAATGTTAGACTATCTAGCAGTGAGTTCATTTATTGTCAGACTATCTAGCAGTGAGTTCATTTATTGTTAGACTGTCTAGCAGTGAGTTCATTTATTGTTAGACTATCTAGCAGTGAGTTCATTTATTGTCAGACTATCTAGCAGTGAGTTCATTTATTGTTAGACTATCTAGCAGTGAGTTCATTTATTGTCAGACTATCTAGCAGTGAGTTCATTTATTGTTAGACTATCTAGCAGTGAGTTCATTTAATGTCAGACTATATCAGTTTTCTGTCTTGGCCAGCGTCCACCTCGAACAACTCATTTCACACTGACCACTTATTTAACAGTGTTTTGATGACCAGTCCCCGAGGACAGCGGTCAACCCCATTTTCCTTAATAGAAGAATGTTACACCCCCCCCCCTTCTCTTTTTCTATTTCTATCCCCATCTCATCTTCCCTGAATCTGTAAAATTCTAAAAATAGAATCCAATTATCTTAAATTGCTTGTTGTGTCACATATAAGATTTCATGCACGCAGATAAAGGTCACAATGTATATTGAACATCTAGACGTCTGTAAATAAAGTACATACTATGTGGATAGTAAGAAATGGATTACATTTGCCAGTTCAACGATTTGTCTAGTCTAACATTAAAATAAAATTAGGAAAGGTTCGTTATGCAAACCCTGTAAAACTAAAACTAAAAATCAAATATTCAATTTAAAGCCAACCCATCATTATTGCAACAAATTGCGTAAATGCACTATAGCTCTAGTTCTATAAATACTAGCAGACACCAGATCATCGTTTGTTTTATTCCACTGGACTATAATTCTGTCAACATTAATTTATATTTGAATAATTTTCATTCATACCTTTTGATGTATAGGAGCAAATGCTGTAAACCTCCTTTTAAAAAGGATGTCACGTGGCCAGTACACACACACAAATCCGCCTTTACTTCTCAATGTTTTTCTGGCATTCATTGGAGCTGGGTCGACTCAAGGAATTCCTTTAAAAATTGAAAAGAAAAACCCAGTCTTCGAACTTGACACACCACTGTTAAGAAGCCAAGTGCCCCACCCCTCGGCCACCACCCCCTAGTAATATAAAGAATATTTTTAAAACACTAATTAAAAGTTGTTAATATATAACAATATAAAATACAATAAACATTGCTTTGTGAATTGTTTTTATTGGTTAATTCTATAATCTATGGTGTACGTTTGTTAACATTACTTATAATAAGGCACACTTTCGTCAGTAAAAATTTAAATCGTTATTTTTATTTATCGAACACTTTTTAGTACTCAATCAAGCAAACATTTCGTGGCTTTACTTCCTTAAGGTAAACGTTTAAAATGTTAGCACCACAAAGTAGAGGAGATTCTAACTGAATGTAACATTGTCTTAGACGAGTAGTTGTATAATGATAACAAGCTCATCTTCTCAAAACTCACGTTTTTCTTTGCTGTTGTTGTTTTTGTTTTGTTTTTCTTTTTAAATTTTGAGAACGTTATCTTCTATGTCTTTTTGTGTAAGTTAATAAACATAGCCACAACACGCTAACGTCAAGGCCACGGGCAAACCACTTATAGGGCAACCACACTTGCCCTTATCTACCTTATACTTTTGTTAGAAAAATCAAAATGCTATCTATCGTACCAGTGGATGGATGGGGTTAAGACAAATTTCACTGATATTTAATTCCTTATTAATGATTCAACAGTTACCTAACTTATCATTTTTGAATTATTCGTAAACGACTATCTCTCTACAGATATACACCGAGAGAATGTAGAACAATAACTTCAGACTTTGAGCCACTAAAATGGTTACATCAGAGTAAGTTTTGTTTTTCTTGCTCTTCTAACAATTACTAATCCTTGACATCCATATTTCGTTTGCAAGTACTAGAATACTCTCATTGCTCAGGTCAAGTCTGAGGAAACTAGCCAAATGGTGCCTGGGATATACTTAATCCAAAAAAAAACAACAGAACGACAAACAGTGTGACGATCAAATATTTTTGTATTGCGATAAAAGGAAGTGGACATTGCACTTAACGCTGGGCTGATCGATGACAGGGATAGATTAATTAGTGGATTAATTACATCGACAGATATGATTGAGTTAAATTGGAATCCATACATAGACAGACAGACGGACATGTAGATAGATAGACAGACAGACATGCAGATAGATAGATAGATAGATAGATAGAGAGAGAGAGAGAGAGATAAATAGATAGATAGATAGATTGAGAGAGAGATAGAGAGTGAGAGAGATAGAGAGAGAGAGAGATGCGTGGGACGGACGGACAGACAGACAGACAGATCCATTAATTAACTGTAATGCAGTGAAACTAGAAATGATACATCTTTTTTCTCCTTCTTTCCCCAAGCTTTCTTATTTCGAGCTATCACAAACTATTAAACACACGTGGTCTACGTGACAGATGAATTCAAGAGAGACATGTTGACCAACAACTTCATTCATCAGATTTTCCTGCTAGCAATTTGACTGTAATAATCGAGAGAGAGAGAGATAGAGAGAATGTTGTACCAAAATAACTATTGATTAGTTTGTAACAGAGCAACAATCAGAAGTTCACTTTTGTTACAATGGCAGAAGGAGAGAGACTGAATGCGGAGAAGAAAGAGGGGTGGGGGAGGAGTTGTTTAAGCATTCACTCTTGCAAGATTACAGGCTTCAACTACTTCGAATCCACAGGCTTATAGTTTCTTTGTGCTGTTATGAATGGAGGTAATCAATCCAACGTTACAGCTCCAACTCCAAGAGAAGACAACAAATGATTCTTTTGTTGGTTTGAGATTTCTTGTTTAAATTGTAGATGGATAGAACTTGGAAACACTCGAAGAACGATCGCTGGCGTTAATTAGTGTCATGTTTACAAACTATTTTGATGTGGTACAAACTAAATTCTGTGTCCGCTAAGGACTCTGTCAGAATGTGCTGTAGGAAGGAGTGGGGTGATGGGGTGCTCCCTGGTTTTGGCTGCCAACTAAAGATACATTTACTTCAAATGTTTTATAGAAATTGTATTTTTCATTTGTTATTTCCTATTGCAGATTAGCTTTTAATTAATCATCTAAATTTAAGATACGGTAAAATCTATTGTGTGCAAAATAGGAAGACGACTTAGCTGACAAGATCAAAGTGTTTAATTAGATAGATAAATGCGATGTACAAAGTGGTCTATTAACATCTAGATCAGTGATTCACAAAGTGGTCTATAAACATCTAGATCAGTGATTCACAAAGTGGTCTATAAACATCTAGATCAGTGATTCACAAAGTGGTCTATAAACATCTAGATCAGTGATTCACAAAGTGGTCTATAAACATCTAGATCAGTGATTCACAAAGTGGTCTATAAACATCTAGATCAGTGATTCACAAAGTGGTCTATAAACATCTAGATCAGTGATTCACAAAGTGGTCTATAAACATCTAGATCAGTGATTCACAAAGTGGTCTATAAACATCTAGATCAGTGATTCACAAAGTGGTCTATAAACATCTAGATCAGTGATTCACAAAGTGGTCTATAAACATCTAGATCAGTGATTCACAAAGTGGTCTATAAACATCTAGATCAGTGATTCACAAAGTGGTCTATAAACATCTAGATCAGTGATTCACAAAGTGGTCTATAAACATCTAGATCAGTGATTCACAAAGTGGTCTATAAACATCTAGATCAGTGATTCACAAAGTGGTCTATAAACATCTAGATCAGTGATTCACAAAGTGGTCTATATAGATCGCAGGGGTCGATGACGACTTCCAAGGGGTCTACGAGAGTGAAAAAATAAATGGGGTCTCTATAAGATGTCAATGGTGATCTAAGAAAGTGGATCTCATTTAAGCAGGTCAAGACTTACAATGTTATTTCCCTTTTACGGAATCAGGTCTAACTCTTACACACATATGGTGTGTACCTTAGCAAATCCTTTGTATTTTAACCCTGTTGTTCAAATGTTTTTTGTTTTTTTGTTTAAATTGTAACATCTTATTTAAATGGCTTAATTGCTTAGATTTAAAGTTAGGTCCTCTCGACCGTTCGGCATAAAGAGCGGCAAGCTGTCTCCTTCAGAACTACATGAATCTAATACACAGTGCTGATTATTTTTAATTTGGCTTCATTCCTTCTTGAATATCTTCTTTTTAGGCAATAGACTTTTAAGTAATGGCGCTATGACATCATCTTAGCTGGAGGATCATTAGAGAGGATGACACTATGATAAAATAGATGAAGGTCTAACATACTTTCGAATACTCAAAAATAAGTTTCAGACTAGAACAAAATATTCGCTTCGACATAATAAATGCAAGAGGTTTGCAAGCGTCTTAAACTATCTCTACTTAGGGCGAAATCTTTACAACCGTAAGTGAAAAAGTTGACTTTGCCAGCCATTGAAGAAGTTTTAAGAACTGTTTTTACACAAACCTGCATCTGATATTATAAATAGAATTCCTGTAAGTAATGTAACAATACAGTTCAAATGTATTTTTGTGAAAGGAGCTATGATATTGAAAGTTGCAAGCGACATATTTCTCACTAAATCTGGACAAGTTAACCTTGCTTGGTAATTAAACATTATTAGTTGGCATATGTTCATGTTATTATGAATCTAGAAATCCATGAAGAACTGTTGTTTGCCGAGAACTGACTTATTCAATCCCATTGAAGTAGGATGGCTGCCGGAAGTTTGACAATATTCTTTTCTCTATTTAATACTGTTTCGGAGTTCTTGAATTCTTAAGATCTAGTTTTAAAACAAAATAATAATCAAACAGAAATCATAGTCTACTGAACAGATTTGTTTCATAAATATAATGAGATGAATTTGCAGCTACAAGGTGATAACCCACTTTGGATCAAAACGAAGTCTATAATCTCAACGTTTCTTATGAGAATATAATTAATGAAACAAAACAAAATATGGACATTGCGATTTGTCCTTATTTCCAATTTAGAACAGTGAAACTGTAATGAAACTAATATATTGATATGTTGAACATTTAAATGCTCTTTATTCCGATTTTTCAGCTAAGGTTTAAGGACATTCTGAAAATGATAATACTTCAATGAATAATCAATCCATATGATGGTTATATATTAGATATCTAGTGGATAAAGGTTTCCTATCTTCAAATAAAAAAGGACATCACTAACCAAGAAGTTTTAATATTAAACCTAACTAAATTGAAGGCCATTATGGACACCAGCAAACTTATAGGCGTGTTTTTTTTTTATTTTGCCGAATTAATGTAATACATTAAATATTGATTTTAATTTTTGCTTCCTATTAATTTAAATTTCATTAATAAATGAATACGGCTTAGAAATGGGAAAAGACTATTTGATTTTAAAAATGCATAATAGGCTAAGCAGGGGGTCTACCGAAAACTGGAAAACATCCCAAGGGGTCTACGAGACTAACAAGTTTGGGAACCACAAAATTAAATATGTAAAATTGTGCACCATTAAAATTGTCTTCTGATACTAAACCTAGATTTGAATTCAAGTTCAAAAAGAAGTAGTGTAGTTGCTGAATATTTTTTAATTTAAAAAAAAAAAACGAAATAAATTACTTTTAAGTGGGGAAATAATCGATGAGTTGTCTTCTCCATTACCCAAGACTTTTTAAACTGCTGGACTATTTCAATACCTCCATTTTCGAAATGGAGTCCTAGGTCTCATGTTTATCAATTAGACTTTTAAATTAGCTCGGAAAACACTAAGGTAACTGTTTAATTCGTGGAAAACAGAAGTTCTTAAGACTAACTTGACAAGCTGGTAGAGAGTGGAAACTAGATCTACTGCCGTCAGGACTTTTAAAGTGAGATTAGGAAGTCTGCCTCTGCGCATGTCTGGACAGTGTAACCACCGAAAGCCGTTACGGTTATCACGTGTTAACAAAGAATATTAATGAGTGGAAATGTTCTTTAATTGTGCTGGAGTAACTTAATATAGATTCAAGGTCCATTGCTTTTTTTTTCTTTCTGCAAAGATTTAATTTGAATAATTGAAACCTTTGCCCCATTTAAATAAATCCAAAAAAACTAGTTAAAGTACATTCCATTTCATTTACTTCATCTGAGTTTTGTCTGGTGGTTGATATCACTAGCCTCTGTTGGTTTGCAATCACATAGACCAGTGTTTCTCAAACTGGGGTCCGGAAGATGACCGAAAGGAGTCAAGAGAAAGAGGGAAAGTGTTTAGAATTAAAATGAAAAGACAGTTCATCCGATCGGATTACTTGATTAATAATCAACTCGTCCATCACTCCTGTTTGATTTGTCTAGTATGTACTTTATTTGTGTCTAGTATGTACTTTATTTATGTCTAGTACGTACTTTATTTATGTCTAGTATGTACTTGACGTATTCTATGACGACCCAAATCGAAGATTTCTAGACATTTTTCACTTGGAAATACCCGACTGTGTGTTGAGCCCATTTGCACGTCAACATAGAGACCTACTCACTTGAAATATCTACCAACGAGAAACTAAAACCAATGTTGAATCCAGGATACCACAAAATTCTGCATTACGAGTCATTGCAGCCCTAAATGCTGCTGGTAATGTCATTGGCCAAAAAACAAACCCTATACAAAACACCGATAGCATAGACAAACAAACACAAAAACTCTTTTTCCCCTGGCAATCAAATCATTAAATAGTAACAACTGATATAAACTTTGTCACATGTAAATTATGAGAGAGTGTTGTGTGAATGTACATTTTGTTTTTTTTTATAATTATAATGTTTTGTTTGGTGTAATGCACAAATCGTAAGACAAATTTCCAATAAAGTTTATTATTATTATTATTATCATTATTATTATTATTATTATCATTATTATTATTATTATTATTAAAGAAGTTCCCGCCTTCTTGTTTGGTACAACGTGGGTTCATCACAAATAAAAGAAACCGACTTGAAATTTGTGCTCATTGAGCCGGGTATAAATACACTCATTCATTTAGGGGTATGCGGGAAAGTTTATATATAAAGGGGTCCATGGGTCAAAAAAAGTTTGAGAACCTCTGACATAGACTATAGAACTACACTACTCGTGTCTTTTCTGAAGGATTTCTCCTCTATTAACACGCCTCCTACCAGCTTGCCAACTTTTCCTGGGTTCAAAAAGTAAAAAAAAAAAACTGGACCATGGACGGGTATTTCAAAAACGATCCTTACTGTCACGAATCCATACTGTGACCTCTATCCAGGGCCGGCCTTAGGCCGATTTGATCGATTGCTCCGATTGGGCCCCGCATCCGACAGGGCTCCGCAAATTACATTAAGCATATCACTATCACTATCAGTCAAGGCTCTTGTCGCGGGTCTAAAGATGTAGGACTTAAAGGGATAACATAGTTAGTGTAGGCCTATCTACCATTGACGTAGCTTTAATTAACCCGATGGCGCCTATTGCGTTTGAGTTGCTTCCAATAAAATGTAAATAACAAATGTTTGTATAATTAATAGTAATAGTTATAAAAAAATAGAAGAAAGGGCCTAGCAGGCATCCATTACATTGTTCCCCGCAATTTGTAAGCCCGGCTCTGCTTCATTCTACCTCTTACTAGAACCGGGGTCAGCTCAAAGAAGTCGCTGAACAAACACGTGCTAATTATAATCATCCAATCAGAGAAAGAGTTTATTACGTCAGTTTTAGAAGGTCATGGCTATTTAAAAATATTTCGAAGTTTCTATGATTCTAGAAAAAAAAACAGTTTTAAAAGGTATAAATTGGAGGAAAGCGAGATAGTCGGGGTCCTTGCGTTGTAACGGGGCCTTGAGCAGGACGTGTCCACGAGTTAAATATAGAAAATTCAGTTGTATCAGTACTAAGATGTATCAGTACTAAGTTGTATCAGTACTAAGTTGTATCAGCACTAAGCTGTATCAGTATTAAGCTGTATCAGTACTTAGCTGTATCAGTACTAAGCTGTATCAGTAGTAAGTTGTATCAGTAATAAGCTATATCAGTACTAAGCTGTATCAGTAGTAAGTTGTATCAGTAATAAGCTGTATCAGTACTAAGTTGTTTCAGTACTAAGCTGTATCAGTAATTAGCTATATCAGTACTAAGCTGTATCAGTTGTAAGTTGTATCAGTAATAAGCTGTATCAGTACTACGTTGTTTCAGTACTAAGCTGTATCAGTAAAAAGCTTTATCAGTACTAAGCTGTATCAGTAGTAAGTTGTATCAGTAATAAGCTATATCAGTACTAAGCTGTATCAGTGCTAAGCTGTATCAGTAGTAAGCTGTATCAGTAGTAAGTTGTATCAGTACTAAGCTATATCAGTACTAAGCTATATCAGTACTAAGCTGTATCAGTGCTAAGCTGTATCAGTACTAAGCTGTATCAGTGCTAAGCTGTATCAGTTATAAGCTGTATCAGTAGTAAGTTGTATCAGTACTAAGCTGTATCAGTACTTAGCTGTATCAGTACTAAGCTATATCAGTGCTAAGCTGTATCAGTACTAAGCTATATCAGTGCTAAGCTGTATCAGTAATAAGCTATATCAGTACTAAGCTGTATCAGTACTAAGTTGTATCAGTACTAAGCTGTATCAGTACTTAGCTGTATCAGTACTAAGCTGTATCAGTACTTAGCTGTATCAGTACTAAGCTGTATCTGTACTAAGTTGTATCAGTAATAAGCTGTATCAGTACTAAGCTGTATCAGTACTAAGCTGTATCAGTACTAAGCTGTATCAGTACTAAGCTGTATCAGTACTAAGCAGTGGTGTAGCTAGGGTGAGGGGAGGGGGGGAATTTGAAAATCCTCTCGGGCCCTCACTTAAGAGGGGCCCCCAAATGAGTGTTCCAAATTGTTTTTTTACATTAAATATTACGCTAAATGCAGAGGTCCCCCAAAGAGGTCAAGCCTCCCTGCGCCCCCAAATGACGGCAAATTCCTAGCTACGCCGCGTGTACTAAGTTGTATCAGTACTAAGCTGTATCAATATAAAGTTGTATCAGAGTTAAGTTGTAACTGTATAATTACTGTGTAACTAAGAAACAGTATTTTGTGGTTGTATTTCTTTAGTGAATTTTTACAAAGTGTATGTCAAGTTGATGCTGAATTTAGACTCAATGCATTGTTTGAGTTTATGAGTTGGAAGAAGTTTATTAGAGACAGAAACAAAAGAAATATTTAAAAAATCCTTTAACAAAACAAAGCTTATCTAAAGGGGAAAAACTCAAACTTAAAACTATCAATAATAATGTACACATTATTTCCCATATTCGATATCAAACAAAGTAATTAATAACCAAAGTATTAATTGACTAATTGAGTATTTTTGTTTATTGATTCATGTTTTGTTAGGTACAATAAATAATTTTTTAAAGTATCAACTTGATTGGAGAATGCCTTGAGGGAGAAATAACGTGATCAATTGTACGAACTTCTATGACACATATTTTGGTTTATCCATCCACTATCAACTTCTCAGACATCTATTTGTGTCACTTTCCCGTTACTTGACACCAACATGGAAACGAAATGTAAACACTTTGAAAGCTGATATCAGACTTCCAGCGCGTCACAGAGACAACTCTCTGTGTCACTGACAACCCAATGAATGTGATTCCTGGTGTGTACGACCCCTTTTAATGGCGCCTCACATTCAAGGATCTTCCGAGGATAGTTCATTAGTTGTGTATTGAAGTTAAAACTATGTTCTGAAGTCCAGTTCTATCCGAGGATAGTTCATTAGTTGTGTATTGAAGTTAAAACTATGTTCTGATGTCCAGTTCTATCCGAGGATAGTTCATTAGTTGTGTATTGAAGTTAAAACTATGTTCTGATGTCCAGTTCTATCCGAGGATAGTTCATTAGTTGTGTATTGAAGTTAAAACTATGTTCTGAAGTCCAGTTCTATCCAGGGATAGTTCATTAGTTGTGTATTGAAGTTAAAACTATGTTCTGAAGTCCAGTTCTAAGGAATTTGGAACTAGAAATATGCAGAGGGAAAAAAAACTAAACTTGTTAGGGCGCCATTTTATGTTCTTGCTCCTTGTTATGGAGTGTGTGTGTTTGTGTATTTCTATGGTGATGGTGGGAAGTGGTTAGCGATTGGCTGTGAATGTTGCAACATAGGGGACGTTGTCGTCATTGGTCTTAATTAGGGGAGGCGACTCCAGGACGTGAGACTGAATAGGTGTGAAACTGTAGTGAGTTAGATTTTGTTTAGAATATTAATTTATTAAACTTTTGAATCAATAAAGCCTTACATTCAGAAATTCCCGAATGCGATAGCCTTTTCAAGAACGCGATAGTCCTTTGAAAACTGATGCCGGATCTAGACCTAGATTTAGTCGCTAGTTTAATTTCGATTTATTTATCTTAACTTTGAAAAATCATAATAGTCAACGAAAGTTTTCTCCATGTCGCCAACGAGCTTTTCTCAGCGATGTACATCAACTGTTTAACTTCTAGAAAAATCGTTGCAGATCATCTGTCCGCCCATCCTCCATGGAATGACTTGATTAGAGGTATTGTAATAAAATATATTATGTCCTATCTAATGGACCCCGCCTATAAAAATGAAGAAAGATGTTTTAAGTAATATATTTTTTTTTTAAAGTCTCATATTAGTGCTCGAATGTGGGTTAATAAAAATAAACAAAAATAGAGGTTGCTTCCCTTAGCTTGGTGTGTAAAGTGGTTATACAAATTAAACAAGATGGCAAAACGTTATTCATGGCGAGAAAGAGGAAAATATAAAAATAAAAAGTATTCAACATGAAAATAAAACATTCAGTCCTGTTAGCTCACATTCAACGTGCAATTATAGTTCAACTTGGGCTGTTATTTTAAAAGCCTACCGAACGGGGATAATATTATACATTTAAAAAAGGTGATTTCTACACTCACGGCTGAAATTAAATCAATAATACTCGCGGGCGTATCCGGCCCGTAATGCAATTCTATCTAGCCACTCCAAATGACTGTCCACACTGTATATTGAAACCATGGAGGATCAGACAACTTGTTAGCGGCCTGTGACACATTTATCAGAAATGTAGGTGGCCTCCAGGTCCAAAAAAAAAAATTATATAAGGAAAAGCACCGCGCAATCAATGCCATATATATCAAAACTGCAAGACTTATCTCCCTTTTTATATAAAACTTAATTAGTTAACACTAATTGGTTAATTTTTTTTTTTGCTTGATTCGCACATTCTCGTTTCCGATAATGGGAAGTGACAGAAAACACGTGTAAAGGCATCCACCCAGACAGACATACAGACAGACAGACAGTGAGTGATATAAGCTTTGTAAAAAAATAAAAAACAATTATAGATATCATAAACAGTAACAAGAGTACAGAAATATGATGTACAATAATTAACAAAGTTCTCCTATTATCCTAATTAGTGATCAGTCCACTTTCTTTTGAGGTTGTTACTTGGGCCGCATTGTTGACCATTTGTTTAGCAATAGCTATCTATCTTGGGAGCTTGAGTTCTAATCCCTCCTCAAGCTGAGTTTATCCCGAGTAGGCCAATAATAAACCTGAAATAAAAAAAAATATTGACACCAACATTTTCACTCTTTATTTTATTCCTAGGCAAGGAAAGTAGATGGCTCTCTGTTTGCAGTGAGTTACCCCTCCCCCCCCCCCAAACTTACCATTTTAAAAACGAATACTTTTGTCCAAAGTGGCCAAAATCTGAGGATTTTCAAGAATGGGAGAAAATAGAAATTGTGCAATGGACATCTGCACTTCCTTGTATCAAAAGGTCCACTGGGTATCTGTCTACACTGGCCCTCCAGAAGTCAAGTGTATTATTTCTTCTGACAATAGTTCAACCATTCCACTCTAATCGTCACCTTTAAGATGATGCTATCTTATTGGCGTTTAATATCAAACAGTCTGGAGTTTTTGGTGACGGTCATTCGGTCAACTCTGGCACCAGCTAGTCGTGGGGTAATTGTGGCCCTGGGACGCGGACTGAGGAGAAGTCATATCCGAACCCATCGTTAGCAATAGACACTCATGCATCCCCCCACCCCTTCCTGAGATGTAAGACAGCCATGCCGTGACAACTAATGACAGGGTCCTAGCCTCTCTAATAGAATCTTGTACGAGATGTATTGTGAGTTAGTGAGAGAAAGAGAGAGAGAGAAAAAGAGTAAAATAAAGATAGAGTAAGAAAAGTTACGAGAATGAAAGACAGAAGAGAAAAAACACAAAGAGAAGAAAAGAGAGAGACAGAGTGAGTGCACGACAGACAGAGTGAGTGCACGACAGACAGAGTGAGTGCACGACAGACAGAGTGAGTGCACGACAGACAGAGTGAGTGCACGACAGACAGAGTGAGTGCACGACAGACAGAGTGAGTGCACGACAGACAGAGTGAGTGCACGACAGACAGAGTGAGTGCACGACAGACAGAGTGAGTGCACGACAGACAGAGTGAGTGCACGACAGACAGAGTGAGTGCACGACAGACAGAGTGATTGCACGACAGACAGAGTGAGTGCACGACAGACAGAGTGAGTGCACGACAGACAGAGTGAGTGCACGACAGACAGAGTGAGTGCACGACAGACAGAGTGAGTGCACGACAGACAGAGTGAGTGCACGACAGACAGAATGAGTGCACGACAGACAGGGTGAGTGCACGACAGACAGGGTGAGTGCACGACAGACAGAGTGAGTGCACGACAGACAGAGTGAGTGCACGACAGACAGAGTGAGTGCACGACAGACAGAGTGAGTGCACGACAGACAGAGTGAGTGCACGACAGACAGAGTGAGTGCACGACAGACAGAGTGAGTGCACGACAGACAGAGTGAGTGCACGACAGACAGAATGAGTGCACGACAGACAGAATGAGTGCACGACAGACAGAATGAGTGCACGACAGACAGACTGAGTGCACGACAGACAGAATGAGTGCACGACAGACAGAGTGAGTGCACGACAGACAGATACTACTACTTCTTTCTTTCATTTCTTTGTTTTTTACCAATAACATACACGAGGTCAAGTTCATTGTTGTTGGTGGTGGTGGTGGTGTTCTTGTCTCTTACTCAATGCACGCCTAGTGATGGAAAATATACTTGTAGTTATATACTTGTAGATATACTTGTAGATTTATACTTGTAGTTATATACTTGTAGTTATATACTTGTAGTTATACACTTGTAGTTATACACTTGTAATTATACACTTGTAGTTATATACTTGCAGATTTATACTTGAGATATATAGTTTATATACCTATATATATATATATATATATATATTTATCTAAATCGACCACATGCGGACAATGGTTATGCTTGCCCTGGATGTGGCAAAATATGTAGGTCAAAGCTAGGGCTGCGCAGCCACGGGAAATTCTGCATTCCTCACTAATCTTCGGACTCGAATACAAGAATTATTATTATTATTATTATTATTATTATTATTATTACTATTATTATTATTATTATATACTTGTAGCTATATACTTGCAGATTTATACTTGTAGGTATATACTTGTAGTTATATACTTGTAGTTATGTACTGAAACATATACTTGTAGATATATACTTGTAGAATTCAAGTTTCCCGCGGGAAAGTGCGGAGTGGTTGAGCACGATGAAATCGAACCGAAGGAGGCACAACTCAACTATAGATTGCCCTTTTACTTGCAAACATTATGAGGTTATGATTAGGCACAACCCTAATATAGATTGGCCTTTTACTTGCAAACATTATGAGGTTATGATTAGGTACAACCCAAATATAGATTGCCGTTTTTACTTGCAAACATTTTGAGCTTATGAGGAGACACAGCCCAAATATAGATTGCCCTTTTACTTGCAAACATTATGAGCTTATGAGGAGACACAGCCCAACTATAGATTGCCCTTTTACTTGCAAACATTATGAGCTTATGAGGAGACACAGCCCAACTATAGATTGCCCTTTTACTTGCAAACATTATGAGCTTATGAGGAGACACAGCCCAACTATAGATTGCCCTTTTACTTGCAAACATTATGAGCTTATGAGGAGACACAACCCAACTATAGATTGCACTTTTACTTGCAAACATTATGAGGTTATGAGGAGGCACAACCCAAATATAGATTGACCTTTTACTTGCAAACATTATGAGGTTATGAGGAGGCACAACCCAAATATAGATTGCACTTTTACTTGCAAACATTATGAGGTTATGAGGAGACACAGCCCAAATATTGATTGACCTTTTACTTGCAAACATTATGAGCTTATGAGGAGACACAGCCCAAATATAGATTGACCTTTTACTTGCAAACATTATGCAGTTATGATTAGACACAATCCAAATATAGATTGCCCTTTTACTTGCAAACATTATGAGCTTATGAGGAGACACAGCCCAAATAAAGATTGCCCTTTTACTTGCAAATATTATGAGGTTATGAGGAGACACAACATAAATACAGATTGCCCTCTTTACTTGCAAACATTATGAGCTTATAAGGAGACACAACCCAGATATAGATTTTCCTTTTACTTGCAAACATTATGAGGTTATGAAGAGGCACAACCCAAATATAGATTGCTCTTTTTACTTGCAAACATCGAACACTGGAATGTAAACAACGAACACTGAAACTCGAACAACGAACACTGAAACTCGAACAACGAACACTGAACCTCGAACAACGAATATTGAAATTCAAAGAGCACTAATTGGAACTGAAAGGAACTGAAAGGAAGAACAGGTTTCACTTTTTGTTAACACTTTTTGTTAACACATTATTGTCCCCAATAACTGTGTCACGTATTACGAATTGAATTCTACTTTTAAATGGCTTGCCTAGGGGAACGTGACAATAGAATAGCAGTTGTGTCACTTATAATAAGTCTGAATTTAATCAAAGACTTACAATGAATAACAAAAAAAAAATGACACAAGAAATCGGAAGGTAAACTATCAACTTAATGTTTAATCAAATATAAAGTTACAAGAAAGAAAAATAAACATTTACTCAATACACTAATACAGAATTGATGTGTTGACCAAAACCCTTTTACAAAAATGACATGTAAAAATATTACAATACAAGAGTTTGAACATGTAATTACAAATACAAGCAAGCAAGGCCTTACATAAAAAAATATTAACTTACACGATCAAGTGGTATACCACGCACGGGTCGCGCAATGTCTCCGCTATTCTGTCCCACGGCTGTCTCCGTATGTCTGTCCGTCAACGTTACGCGAGCGGTCTTATATAATCTACCGCGCGTCGATCTCTCGTAATTTCTAGAAAGTCATCAACACCCAGATCTAGAACGCTCTTCAAAGAGACAGAAGAAAAAAAAAAAAAAAAAAAACACCCTCCTTTCAACCAGAGGTACACACACAGGTCAAGGACCGGTCACTGTCTGTGTGGCTTGACGAATAAAAAAAAAAAAACTTATTACACAAGGGGCAGACAACCTACCCGTCTCTCGACCGCAACAGGTCAACGAAAGAAAAAAACAACGCCTAGATACGTAACACCTCCCCCCTAAAAATAAAAAGTTTACATTTCCACGAAATGGAAATCTTTTTAGAATTAAAAAAAAATATTTACATTACAGAATGTATTTATCATGATATATATATAAAAAAAAAATATACATCAAAATACTTTTTACAATCTAGATAAGGCATCGGCGATAACATTTTCGCTGCCTTTTATGTGTTTAAGATCTAGGTTGTACTCTTGTAAAAATAAACTCCACCTGAGAAGTCGTTGATTCTTGCCAGACATTTTGTGGATAAATGTAAGGGGATTGTGGTCAGTAAATACAACCAGTGGCCATCTGGACCCACTAATATAAAAATCAAAGTGTTGTATAGAAAGAATCAACCCAAGACATTCTTTTTCCACAGTAGAATAATTTCTTTGATGTCTATTAAATTTCTTAGAAAAGAAACAAATAGGATGCTCTACTTGGAAATAATCTTCTTGGTAAAGGACTGACCCAACACCTGTGTCACTGGCGTCAATAGCTAACCTAAAAGGTTTTCCGAAGTCAGGAGCCATCAAAATGGGAGAGCTAGATAATATCTGCTTGATCTGGTTAAAGGCTTTCTGACATTCATCCGTCCAAGTAAATCGGACGTTCTTTCTCAGGAGGTTTGTTAAAGGACTGGCAATGACAGAAAAATTTTCGCAAAATTTTCTATAATATCCAGACATTCCCAAAAATCTTCGGAGTTGTTTCCGATCAGCAGGGATAGGGAAAGCTTGGATAGCTTCTACTTTGGCCATTACAGGTTTCACCTGGCCTTGTCCTACAATATGGCCTAAGTATTGGATGGAAGCCTGGCAAAAATCACTCTTACTCAGGTTTACAGTAATTTTTGCATGTAACAGTTTAGTAAAAAGACAATGCAGTTGTTTACAATGGCTAGAAAAATCTTGGCTAAAAATTACTACATCGTCTATGTATGCGTGGCAATTCTCCATGTCAGCAAGCAGGGCATTTATCATTCTCTGGAAAGTGGCAGGAGCATTCTTCATGCCAAATGGCATCACTTTGTATTGGTACAGACCATCAGGGGTGACAAAGGCGGAGATTTCCTTTGCCCTATCAGTCAGGGGAACCTGCCAATAACCTGAAAGTAGGTCTATTTTGGTGATGTACTTAGCGTCACCAATACGATCTATGAGATCGTCTATCCTAGGGATAGGAAACGAATCGGTCTTTGTTACAGCATTTACCTTACGGTAGTCTGTACAAAAACGATAAGTCTTGTCCTGTTTAGGTATCAAGACACATGGGGAGCTCCAGCTACTGGAACTTGGTTCAATGAGGTCATTTTCAAGCATATACTTGATTTCTGACCTAAGTATGGCAAGTTTTTCAGGGTTAACCCTGTAAGGATGCTGCTTGACTGGAGTAGCCTCGCCAACATCTACATCATGCATTATAACATTAGTCTGTTTTGGTACATCAGAAAAAATGTCATTAAATTCATTAATGAGCTTCAGGATAACTGGCCTTTCTGTCGAAGACAGATGAGACAGTTTTACATCCAAATTCTGTAATACAAAAGAATTAGGGATTTTGTATTGTCCAAATTTCTCCTTTACAATATCATCATCAATAGGAGAAACATGGCTATTTGAACAACTTTTGACTGTATTTAAAACACAATTACTCTTATCTGAGTGATCTGGCCGAGATACATAAGGCTTCAGCATGTTTATATGACATAGCTGAGTCTTTTTCCTACGGTCAGGGGTTTTGATTGTGTAATTGAGGTCACTAATTTTGGTCTCAATTTCATAGGGACCAAAATATCTGGCTTGCAAGGGTTGACCTGGTATGGGCAAAAATACAAGCACCTTATCCCCGGGAGAAAATTCTCTAACACGGGCCTTTCTATCATACCAGCGTTTCATGCTGGATTGGGTGTTTTGTAAGTTATTTTTGGCCAGAACACAAGCATCATAAAGTCTAGTTTTAAACTTACTTACATAGTCTAAAAGTCCTTCAGTGGCTGTTGGTGACAACAAAGTCTCTTTTATACATTTCAAGGGACCGCGCACCGAATGGCCAAAGACTAAGTCAAAAGGGCTGAATCCCAACGATTCCTGGACGGATTCACGGGTTGCAAACAGTAGCATGTGGATTCCTTCGTCCCAGTCTTTTTCGTGCTCAAAGCAATAGGTTCGGATCATGTTCTTGAGAGTCTGATGGAATCGCTCAAGAGCGCCTTGCGACTCGGCATGATACGCACTCGACATGCAGTGTTTGATGCCCAACTGAGTCATGACTTGCTTGAAAAGATTGGCCGTGAAATTCGTTCCTTGGTCCGATTGGATGGACTTTGGTAGACCAAATAGAGTAAAGAACTTGATTAAGGCCTTCACAATGTTTGATGCTTTTATGTTCCTTAGAGGAATAGCCTCAGGAAAACGAGTTGAAGCACACATAATGGTCAACAGGTATTGGTTGCCAGCTTTTGTCCTTGGGAGAGGACCAACACAGTCAATAAGTACTCTGCTGAAAGGTTCTTCAAAGGCTGGAATCGGCTTCAGAGGAGCAACAGGGATCTTTTGATTTGGCTTGCCAACCATCTGACAGGCATGACAGGATCGGCAGTACTGGATGACATCTTTCTTCAAACGTGGCCAGAAGAAGTGTGACATAATCTTGTGGTATGTCTTGTGGATGCCGAGATGACCTGACATTGGTGTGTCATGAGCCAGATTCATGATGTACGCTCGGTATCTTTCTGGTAACACGATTTGATGGCATATTCTCCATTCTTCTTCGTTGGATGCGTCTGGAGGTTTCCATTTCCTGAAGAGCATATCATCTTGGATGTAGTAGCACGTTGATGCTAGCTCTGCCTCTTGTGATGTCATTGCGGTTTCTCGGAGTTTGGCGAGCTCTGGATCCTTCTTTTGGTCCTCAATCAACTGTTTTCGAGTTGATGCCGGCTTTTCAGAATTTGGCGTTGGTTCTTCTTCAAGAGAAGCAAAGAATGTGGTGCTCAAGTCCACATCATCTTGGTTACTGTTGGCCTTGACGACGTTCTCTTCTTGAGATGCTTTCAACCTCATTGCCCTTGTTACTGCACACGCTGGATATAACTCTAGGTCTTCCTCGGGTGTGGCAGATAAGTCGGGTGTTTGAGTGACGATGGGTTCGGCTATCACCTTTCCACCTGCTAAGTCATTGCCTAACAGCAACGAGATGCCTTCCAATGGTAATGTTGGTCGGACACCTACAACAACCGGTCCAGTAATGAGATTTGACTTTATGTCGATTAGATGTAGAGGCACATCTATACATCCAAGCTCTACGCCTCGTAACAGGATGCTCTTCCCAGTCGATGATGATTTAGACAAGGGCAAGATACCCTCTAAAAGTAACGATTGTGAGGCACCTGTGTCTCTCAAAATGGTGATAGGTCGTAGACTTGTAGAATCACCGGGTAGTGATACGAATCCTTCCGAAATGAAAGGCTTAAAATCCTCTAATAAAACATCAATTTTGGTTGATGCAGACTGGACTTGGGTCGAACTCTCGCTGGAGTCATTGACATCTCTAGGAGACGCAGTGGAGAAACTCTTTCTTGAGTCAGTAGAACATCTTTTGGATGTATTTGGAGAACTCTTGATGGAGTCATTGGAACATCGGGGTGATGTCTTATGGGAACTCTTGATAGAGTCATGGGAACATCGGGATGATGTATTATGGGAACTCTGGATAGAGTCATTGAAACATCGGGGTGATGTCTTATGGGAACTCTTAATAGAGTCATGGGAACATCGGGATGATGTATTATGGGAACTCTGGATAGAGTCATTGGAACATCGGGGTGATGTATTAGGTAAACTCTTGTTTGAGTCATTGGAACATCGGCTTGATGTATTTGAAAAACTCTTATTTGAGTCATTGGAACATCGGCTTGATGTATTTGAAAAACTCTTGTTTGAGTCATTGGAACATCGTAAAGATGAATTTGAAGAACTCACTGTTGAGTCATTTGAACACCGTGGAGACATTTTCGGAGAGTCTTGTACAGTCAATACATTTGAAACAGGTGGTGTCGAGGTATTCTTGATATGACTTGAGGATGAGGGAGTAAACCTCGACGACCACTGTACTGTGCAAGCGCTGACTTTTGAAGGAGCTTTTTCGTTTCTCTTCCTCAATTTCCAGCAATCGTCAATTTTATGGCCTTCTCGTTTGCAGTAGGAACAAGTAGCTTTACTTGTAGTAGGTTTTCTGTCGTTTGTACTGCTGTTCTTGATGGAGTTGCTAGCAGTGGACTCAGGCTGTTTGACTTGTTTTGGCTTGACATCCGTCGTATACTTGGCAAATTGATGTGATATTATATAATCGTCTGCCAACACTGCAGCCTTGTGCACATCTTCCTCGCCACGATCAGCTATATGCGTACGGACGTCCAGCCGCACACAACTCTTGAACTCTTCCATCAGCATTAGGTTCTTGAATTTGGCAAAGTCGGTGCCGATTTCCTTGGAAGTGAGCCATTTCTCAAAGCGTCGCTCCTTTTCCCGCAGGAATTCTACATGGGTTTGGCCATCCGATTTGCGACAATCCCTGAACTGCTTTCGGTAAGCTTCCGGAACAAGTTCATATGCCTTAAGAATTAAGGCCTTAACAACATTATAATCTTTTTGTTGTTCAATGGTCAAAGAACAAAATACCTCTGCAGCTCTACCAGTCAAAACTGTTTGCAGCAAAGTGGGCCACAAAGTTTCAGGTACATTAAAATTTTTCACAGCAAGTTCAAATTGTGGAAAATAATTGTCAATTGTGGCTTCATTAAAGCGTGGAATTATTTTCAAAAATTTTGTTGCTTCAGCAGTATGACTGGCAGGGGAAGAATCTGGTCTTACATTAGCAGCTAACTCTAATTTTTTTAACTCTATTTGTAATTTCATTTCCATTTCTTTCTGCTCTAATTCTTTTTGTTTAATTTCCTTCTGGGCTTCTATTTCCATTTCTTTCTGCTCTCTAGCCGCTGCAAGCTCTAATTCTTTTTGTTTAATTTCTTGCTCTCTAGCCGCTGCAAGCTCTAATTCTTTTTGTTTCCCCAAGATAATTTCCTTCTCTTTTAAAGCTAACTGGGCTTCTATTTCCATTTGTTTTAATTTTATCTGAAGTTCTACATCTGATTTACCCTCATCGGGTCTAAGGGTTTCTAAAAGGTCTTCAGAAAACACTTCCTCGTCTACATAATGGACTACAATGTTATCTCTGATTTCTTGTTTAAGGGCATTTGATTTTATTTTTAACCCTAAATGTTTAGAAATAAGGACCAGTTCCTTCCTAGTAAAAGCATCAAGCTCTTCCACAGAGGGATTTGCAAGAAAAACCTGAATATCCATGACTAACTAACAACTATTACAAGCAAAAAATGTATACAATGTAAATATACAGTACAAAATCAGTACAACAAAAAACCTTAAGAGAGTTTGGTCAATACTATTGATACTTTACTTTCGACTCTTTGACACAAAAAAAAATTTTTTGTTAAAGTCAACTTCGCCTTTACAAAATTACTCAAGTAAGACGAAAATAGGTTCAGAAAAATATCCCGGACGAGCCCCCAAACTTCTTTTGTCACGTATTACGAATTGAATTCTACTTTTAAATGGCTTGCCTAGGGGAACGTGACAATAGAATAGCAGTTGTGTCACTTATAATAAGTCTGAATTTAATCAAAGACTTACAATGAATAACAAAAAAAAATGACACAAGAAATCGGAAGGTAAACTATCAACTTAATGTTTAATCAAATATAAAGTTACAAGAAAGAAAAAAAATAAACATTTACTCAATACAGAATTGATGTGTTGACCAAAACCCTTTTACAAAAATGGCATGTAAAAATATTACAATACAAGAGTTTGAAAATGTAATTACAAATACAAGCAAGCAAGGCCTTAAAAAAAATATTAACTTACACGATCAAGTGGTATACCACGCACGGGTCGCGCAATGTCTCCGCTATTCTGTCCCACGGCTGTCTCCGTATGTCTGTCCGTCAACGTTACGCGAGCGGTCTTATATAATCTACCGCGCGTCGATCTCTCGTAATTTCTAGAAAGTCATCAACACCCAGATCTAGAACGCTCTTCAAAGAGACAGAAGAAAAAAAAAAAAAAAAAAAACACCCTCCTTTCAACCAGAGGTACACACACAGGTCAAGGACCGGTCACTGTCTGTGTGGCTTGACGAATAAAAAAAAAAAAACTTATTACACAAGGGGCAGACAACCTACCCGTCTCTCGACCGCAACAGGTCAACGAAAGAAAAAAACAACGCCTAGATACGTAACAACTGACTCAACATTGGTCCACCACATTTCTCCTTCATGACAGACCCTAAACAATTGTAAAAAAAAAAATTGGATGCAAGAATTTTGTCTATAGCCTCTCCCCGTCATCTCAAGTTGCCTTTTTTTTTAGTCCAAACTACTTTTTTTATTACGCCCCCCCCCCATTTGTAAACCAACCACCGCGTGAGTGGAGTGAAAACAAAGCTCTCTTAACAGTTTGTTTGATTTAATCCCCAGGCCTTTCCCTCCAAGGACATGGCCTACTTTTTATTTTCACATCCCTCAAGGGAAGCCAAAAGGGAAGCAACTCTGGTGCTTCATATGCGCCAGCATATGGGAGCTCTGACCAAAAGCGAAATGGGGGAGGGTGTCAAGACTCAATGTCATCTTCCTCTAAAATGTGCTTGCAGTTCGGTACGAAATAAAGACTAGTCAATAACACACAGAAATACTTTCGAAGTTAAAAAGACGGCAAATTATCAATTATTAAGACTTCTGGAGCAAGATTGCTTTTAAGAGAATAAGAAAGCACGGTTATTAGGAAAGGTCAAAGGTCTCTCTTTTTCTCTTTCTTTCTCTCTCTTTCTCTCTTGTTCTCTCTATCTCCTCTTATTGAATGTTATTTAAGAGACTATTTCAGTGATATTGTATTAAACAGTTGTAGTTGGTTGTAACCATGGACAAATAAAACGGTTGGACTATCGTACATAGAGCTGTTAGATTCAGACATTGTTAAGTTTCAAAAAGCAGAAGAATGGATGATATTTTGGCAAACTCGTTACTAAGTCAACAGGCGGAGGGGGGGGGGATAAATCTGTATACTAGACCACACACACACAACTAACACACTACTCTTTGCATTTTAGTTAGCTCTCATTCTTCAGTAGTAGTAGGCCTAAGCCTAGTTGTTAAGAAGTATTATCGTTAATTGTACATTTTGTTGTTAAAGTATTATATGCATTTGTAGATGTATTACTAGTAGTTGTAAAAGTATTACTAGTAGTTGTAAAAGTATTACTTGTAGTTGTAAAAGTATTACTAGTAGTTGTAAAAGTATTACTAGTAGTTGTAAAAGTATTACTTGTAGTTGTAAAAGTATTACTAGTAGTTGTAAAAGTATTACTAGTAGTTGTAAAAGTATTACTAGTAGTTGTAAAAGTATTACTTGTAGTTGTAAAAGTATTACTAGTAGTTGTAAAAGTATTACTAGTAGTTGTAAAAGTATTACTAGTAGTTGTAAAAGTATTACTTGTAGTTGTAAAAGTATTACTAGTAGTTGTAAAAGTATTACTAGTAGTTGTAAAAGTATTACTAGTAGTTGTAAAAGTATTACTTGTAGTTGTAAAAGTATTACTAGTAGTTGTAAAAGTATTACTTGTAGTTGTAAAAGTATTACTAGTAGTTGTAAAAGTATTACTAGTAGTTGTAAAAGTATTACTTGTAGTTGTAAAAGTATTACTTGTAGTTGTAAAAGTATTACTAGTAGTTGTAAAAGTATTACTAGTAGTTGTAAAAGTATTACTAGTAGTTGTAAAAGTATTACTTGTAGTTGTAAAAGTATTACTAGTAGTTGTAAAAGTATTACTTGTAGTTGTAAAAGTATTACTTGTAGTTGTAAAAGTATTACTAGCAGCAGTATGTTAGAAATCTACCTTGTATAGTAGGAATCCTTCACTCCGACATGTCCGCTTTGTTCTCAACTTGCCACCAACGCTTACCGCCATTGTATGCAGTATCTAACCTTAGATATACTAGCAGTGACGATTGGTCGGTTATAAAATTAAACAGATTTGAAAAAATCTTATGTCTTAATATTAAAGTCTCTAAATACCCAATTTAATAATACAACAGATTTTTGCTCCCTTAATAGGGAATCTTTTTTTTAGAGGTAGAGAAGAAAAGGTTGTCACAAACTGAAAGGTGGCCCCTGTTCTTACATATGACATTACACACATACATGATGGCTTCCCTAAAGCCCAAAGCCTGAAGCATTCATCTTTATAGCTGCTCAGTTTTTATTGGTTGCTTACTACTACTATGACTAAGTTGTCTATCTTTTCTATCTCCATGCATGGATAAGATTCTTGGAAGCCTCTGTTGCCTGGACTATCATGTTGAAATGTTTTTAATTATAATAGATTTATATGATTAGAGTTAGGACCATTGAAAAGTACACACATGGTACAATTATTTCTTGCGTTGGTCAACAAGAGGATGCAGAAGTTTTTTTTTATATATCAAATATCTTAATTGTTCAGTTGTATTATTGTTCTTGTTGCCATTGATGTTATCAGCCATTGTGTAAATGGCTATTAAGTTGTGTCTTTTGTTGCATCCATTCTTCATCATGGTACCGCCATTAACAAAAGTTTTCTTCACGGTTTTTCAGTCAATGCTTTCCCCTCCAACAATATTCTATCCAATCTCAAGTCATATCTACACGTCCTGTCTATACGTCTTGTCCTATCTATACACCCTGACTAGCACCACGTCATGTCCTATCTACACGTCCTGTCTAGCTCCACGTCATGTCCTATCTACACGTCCTGTCTAGCTCCACGTCCTGTCTAGCTCCACGTCATGCCCTATCTACACGTCCTGTCTAGCTCCACGTCATGTCCTATCTACACGTCCTGTCTAGCTCCACGTCATGTCTAGCTCCACGATCTGTCCAGCTCCACGCTGTCTAGATCCACGTCATATCTACCTCCACGTCATATCTAGCTCCACGTCATATCTAGCTCCACGTCATGTCTAGCTCCACGTCATGTCCAGCTCCACGTCCTGTCTAGCTCCACGTCATGTCTAGCTCCACGTCATATCTAGCTCCACGTCATATCTAGCTCCACGTTTTGTCTAGCTCCACGTCATGTCCAGCTCCACGTCCTGTCTAGCTCCACGTCCTGTCTAGCTCCACGTCATGCCCTATCTACACGATCTGTCTAGCTCCACGTCCTGTCTAGCTCCACGTCCTGTCTAGCTCCACGTCCTGTCTAGCTCCACGTCAAATCTAGCTACACATCATGTCCAGCTCCACGACCTGTCTAGCTCCACGTCATGCCCTATCAACATTATCTGTCTAGCTCCACGTCCTGTCTAGCTACACATCATGTCCAGCTCCACGTCCTGTCTAGCTCCACGTCAAATCTAGATAAACGTCATATCTAGCTCCACGTCATATCTAGCTCCACGTCCTGTATAGCTCCACGTCCTGTCTAGCTCCACGTCATATCTAGCTCCACGTCATATCTAGCTCCGCGTCATGTCCAGCTCCACGTCCTGTCTAGCTCCACGTCATGCCCTATCTACACGATCTGTCTAGCTCCACGTCCTGTCTAGCTCCACGTCCTGTCTAGCTCCACGTCAAATCTAGCTACACGTCATGTCCAGCTCCACGACCTGTCTAGCTCCACGTCATGCCCTATCAACATTATCTGTCTAGCTCCACGTCCTGTCTAGCTACACATCATGTCCAGCTCCACGTCCTGTCTAGCTCCACGTCAAATCTAGATAAACGTCATATCTAGCTCCACGTCATATCTACCTCCACGTCCTGTATAGCTCCACGTCCTGTCTAGCTCCACGTCATATCTAGCTCCACGTCATATCTAGCTCCGCGTCATGTCCAGCTCCACGTCCTGTCTAGCTCCATGTCATATCTAGCTCCACGTCATATCTAGCTCCACGTCCTGTCTAGCTCCACGTCCTATGTAGCTCCACGTCCTGTCTAGCTCCACGTCATATCTAGCTCCACATCATGTCTAGCTCCACGTCATATCTAGCTCCACGTCCTGTCTAGCTCCAAGCCATATCTAGCTCCACGTCATGTCTAGCGCCACGTCATATCTAGCTCCACGTCATATCAAGCTCCATGTCATATCTAGCTCCACGTCATATCTAGCTCCAAGTCATATCTAGCTCCACTTCTTATCTAGCTCCACGTCATATCTAGCTCCACGTTATATCTAGCTCCTCGTTTTATTTAGCTCCACGTCCAGTCTAGCTCCACGTCATATCTAGCTCCACGTCCTGTCTAGCTCCACGTCATATCAAGCTCCATGTCATATCTAGCTCCACGTCATATCTAGCTCAACGTCCTGTCTAGCTCCACGTCATATCTAGCTCCACGTCCTGTCTAGCTCCACGTCATATCTAGCTCCACGTCCTGTCTAGCTCCACGTCATATCTAGCTCCACGTCATGTTTAGCTCCACGTCATATATAGCTCCACGTCATAACTAGCTCCACGTCATATCTAGCTTCACGTCAAATCTAGCTCCACGTCATGTCTAGCTCCACGTCCTGTCTAGATCCAAGTCTTGTCTAGCTCCACGTCATGTCTAGCTCTACGTCATGTCCTATCTACACGTCCTGTGTAGCTCCAAAACATGTCCTATCTACACGTCCTGTCTAGCTCCACGTCATGTCCTATCTACATGTCCTGTCTAGCTCCAAAACATGTTTTATCTACACGTCCTATCTAGCTCCACATCCTGTTTAGCTCCACCTCATGTTCTATCTACACGTCCTGTCTAGCTCCACGTCCTGTATAGCTCCACGTCATTTTCTATCTACACGTCCTGTCAAGCTCCAAAACATGTCCTGTCTACACGTCCTGTCTAGCTCCACGTCATATCTAGCTCTATGTCATGTCCTAGTTCCATGTCCTTTCTAACTCTACGTCATGTCCTATCTAACCCTACGTCATGAACTATCTAGCTCTACGTCATGTCCTATCTAGCTCTACGTCATGTCCTATCTAACCCTACGTCATGTCCTATCTAACCCTACGTTATGTCCTATCTAACCCTACGTCATGTCCTATCTAGCTCTACGTCATGTCCTACTTAACCCTACGTCATGTCCTATCTAATCCTACGTCATGTCCTATCTAGCTCTACGTCATGTCCTATCTAACTCTACGTCATGTCCTATCTAATCCTACGTTATATTCTATCTAGCTCTACGTCAGGTCCTATCTAACCCTACGTCATGTCCTATCTAGCTCTACGTCATGTCCTACCTAGCTCTACGTCATGTCCTATCTAGCTCTACGTCATGTCCTATCTAACCCTACGTCATGTCGTATCTAGCTCTACGTCATGTACTATCTAACCCTACGTCATGTCCTATCTAACCCTACGTCATGTCCTATCTAGCTCTACGTCATGTCCTATCTATCTCTACGTCATGTCATATCTAGCTCTACGTCATGTCCTATCTAGCTTTATGTCCTATTCGCCTCAAATTTTTACCCAACTCCACAAGTTGATATGTCTGAAAGAAACATATTGGAGCTGCTTCTGTGTTTAACTTTAAAAAACAAAAACAAGCACCTAAACCTAAACACTTGAGTGTGCTAATGAAACAAGAGAATGAAACGAGCTTTGGCCTCTTTTCACTTTAGCTGAAGATTGTCATTTGTAATTCAAGAAGTTCAAGTCATCGCTTCTGAATGATTTTCTCGCGTGAAATGAATAAAGGAGCAAGAAATATTCTTATTGGAAAAAGAGATTTTTTTATTCTACCTTAGGTTAGTGCTTTTATGTTTATTTTTCCTTCTCTCTCTTTCTCTCTCTCTCTCTCTCTCTCTCTCTCTCTCTCTCTCTTTCCCTTTTTTATGAAAGTATAATGTCGTTCTTTCAAGGTTTTTCTTGATTCCAGAAATGATAATTTGCCAATTTAAATTTTTGTTTTTCCCTGCCATCCCACCACATGGTCACATGGTATAAATAATAAGAATAATACAAACAACAACTACAGGTTAAAAAAAATTTAGAAATCAAGAAAACGGAAAGTAGAGTTACAAAATGTACTATTAGACTGGAATGCTTCATTATCTCCCCCTCCTAGGTTCTAATTGCTGGTGTATTTGTCTGTGCTCCCTGATGGAGGCATTATGTGCTGTGTCTGGAACATGGAGCCTAATGAAGTTCACGAGAACAATACTAGTCAGATACTTTAGTCCTTGGGCGTAACCAGGAGTTTTTTTCGGGGGGGGGGTGGATGTTTTTCTCCCCCTTCCCCGACATGTGTGTGTGTGTGAAGATATATTAGTACAAGAAAATGGAATTCAAAAACTATTAGCCAACACCAAACCAAATAAAGCGTCTGGACCTGATGGTATTCCAGCTAGATTACTCAAAGAACTAAGCAATGAGCTAGCCCCAGTGTTCAAAATACTCTTTCAGGCATCGCTTAACCAGGGCAGAGTACCAAAGGACTGGAAAGAAGCTAATGTCACACCCCTATTTAAAAAAGGAGAAAAATCTGATCCAGGAAACTACAGACCAGTATCACTTACCAGCATCACATGTAAAATCCTAGAACACATAATATGTAGCAACATCATAAACCACTTAGACAAACATAATGTCCTCACCCCATACCAACATGGCTTTAGGAAATATAGATCATGTGAAACACAACTAATAGGACTAATTGAATTTTTTTTTAAAAAGGTTTAGATAATAGTGAACAAATAGATGCTATCTTACTAGATTTTTCCAAGGCTTTTGACAAAGTTCACCACCATAGTTTGCTTAAAAAATTAAAATATTTTGGCATTAATGGTCCACTGCATCAGTGGATTAAAGATTTTCTGATAGGGAGAGAAGAAACTGTAATAATAAATGGCTCTAAATCAACACCAATAACAGTAAACTCAGGTGTACCTCAAGGAACAGTCTTGGGTCCACTACTATTTTTAATTTACATAAATGATTTACCAAATTGCATTAGTTCAGGAACAAAAGTCAGATTATTTGCAGACGATTGCATAATATATAGAACAATAAAAACAATACAAGACAGATATTTTACAAAGAGAATTAGATGAATTACAGAAATGGGAATCAAATTGGAGCATGTCTTTCCACCCAGAAAAATGTCAGTTGTTAAGAGTAACAAAAAAACTAAAACAAATTAATTCCACTTTTCTTATTCATGGCAAACCATTAACACAGACTAAAAACGCAAAATACCTAGGTGTTATAATAAATGAAAAACTGTCATGGAAATCCACATATTGATGAAACTATTAAAAAAATCCAACAAAGCATTAGGGTTTATTAAAAGAAATTTCTATAAATCAAGTAAGAACATAAAACTAAAATGTTATTTAACCTTGGTTAGGCCAATAATAGAATATGCATCCTCCGTTTGGAACCCCTCAAGAAAACATTAAGAAACTGGAACAAACACAAAATAGAGCAGTGAGATTCATAACAAACGAATATTCACATTTGACTAGCGTAACACCATTAGTAAAATCACTAAATTTAGGAAGCCTTCAGGACAGAAGACTCAAAAGTAAAGTAGCAATTATATATAAAACACTGAACCATAATCTTCAAATACCAAAACAAAATCTAATAAAATACTCTGAAAGACACAAAAATAAAGGCACATTCCTCGTCCCATATGCTAGGACAAATTTGTACAAATACTCCTTCTTCCCTAGTGCTATTAGAGCATGGAATGGGTTGCCTGAAAAACCAGTGACTTGGCAGAATTTAAGTCATTGGTTAATATGCATGACTAAATGCATGACGCGTAGGACGTAATCATCTTCTTTTTTGAAGTAACGTCTGTATTATATAAGATAAGATAAGTGTGTGTGTGTACACGTAATGAATCTTTATTACATTCCAATCCTTCAATGTTCTGAAAGACGTTTACTGTACTCTAGAATATGTTCTTCTTGGAGGTAGAAGAAAGGCTGTAGACACCACGGCCTTGTCAGTTAAGTGGTCTGGGAGAGCGATATAAGCTCCCACAGCGGGGTCTGGGGTGGAGCCACGCCGCCAAGAACTATTTCCGGTATTTCTGATTTAGCACTCGATCCATATCTACTAGATCTCGATCTAAAATATAAATTTGGAATAATTTAGATGTAATTTACATTAGATTTATGAAAAAAAAGCCTAGATAATTTATTAATAGACTGAATGCAACATTAAATTTAAAAATACTAGATTAGTTTTAGTATATTATAACATTGCAATATTGATCAAAGCGTTTGGAAATCAAAATCTACTTTTTAAGTCTAGAAATTGAAATTCTATATCTTGATCTAGTCTATATCATTCTAAACTAGACCTAGACATTCTAGATAATAATAATAATCTTTATTGTCCTAAGAAAAATTGTTTTTCAATTTGTGCACCATACAAAACATTGTAACTAGAAAAAAACAAAATGTACATTCACACCTGACTCACTCATAATTTACATGTGAAAAGTTTCATTCAAATTGTTTCTATTAAATGATTTGATTGCCAGGGGAACAAAAGAGTTTTTGTGTCCACAATGATTTTAATTAGAATATAGATATCATGGGCGTAGCCAGGATTTTTTTTTCGGGGGGGGGGACCGAGGAAAACAATTATATATATATTAGTGTGTGTGTATATAATTAATCTTTATTACATTCTGACCCTTTCGGAAGACGTTTATTGTGCCCTAGAATAGGTTCTTCCTGGAATTAGTGGAAAACTTGTAGACTCCACGCCCTTGATAGCAAGGGAGTCTGGGGGAGCTCGCAGCGCTCCCCCAGCGCGGGGCAAAGCCCCGCCGCCCAGCCTTATTTCTGGTATTGAAAGCCAACAAAATGTATATTCTGAGGTATCTACAGTGCATTATTTTGCTATTAAAATGTTTTATTTAAAAAACCTAATGTGCTATTCTTACTGGCTTAGACCCTCTCGCGCCGTTCGTCGCATTTTCCAGCAAGCTGTTTCCGCAACTCTTATTATGCGTAACTAGTTTTGTCGGAGAACAAAACCTCATGCGACGCTGTCACAACCTTACTAAGGGTTCGACTTCCAGTTCGACATATGATTTATTTCATTTAGACCCGATCTCTATAACTGACTCCTAAAATCTGTCTTAGCCATCTTTGTTGAGCCACATTTAATGTTTTCGCTTTAGATTTTATATCGAAAAGGAAAGTTTTATCGTCAAAATCATCTGTTGAGGGGTTTTAAACTAAAAAATCTCTGGAGTTTTTTGTTTGTTTTTTTTAAATTCAAAACCCCATTTAGCTACGATCATAGAATTTGGTGACTATAGTTTGGTTTTAAAATAATATTGAAGATAGAGGTTTTCAACTCAAAACGCTCTGTAGGGGAATTTTAAACTCAAAACCATCTGGTTGGGTTTCAACTTTAAAGAAGAAGCCATCTGGAGGAGAGGAATTTAAACTCAAAACCCCCTTTGGCTACGCTCATAGCATTTTGAGTGCGTAATTTGCTTTTTTTTTTTTTAATATTGAAGAGGTAGTTTTCAGCTTCAAACCCCGCTGGCAGGGGGTTTGAAACTCAAAACCCCTTTTGCTAAGCTCATAGATTTTATAATGTGTAATATGATTTTTTATTTTTTATTTTTATATTGAGTACTTTTTTGCTTCAAACCCCAACTGGAGGGGAAGGGGGTTAAACTCAAAACCCTTTTGGCTACACTCATAGAATTGTGAGTGTGTAGTTTGCTTTTTTGTTATATTGAGAGGGGGTTTATCGTAATTTTTTTGAGGCGGTTTAAAAGTTACAATCTTCCTTAGCTGTTTTCTTGGAATTTGGAATTGTCGTTTGCTTTTTTTAGTTTTGTTTATAGAAGAGGGGGATTTAACTGCAAAACCCGTGGTAGGGGGTTTTAAACTCAAAGCCCCTGGTAGGGGGTTTTAAACTCAAAACCCCCTGGTAGAGGGATTGTATCTCAAACCCCGCGGCTGTGCTGTGGTAAGTGATGATTTAGTATTAAAATCTCACCTAAAATAAACAAAATGAAAGTAAAAATCAGTCACTTAATTCCGTCCCCCTCCCTGCGGAGGGGAATTTCATTTCGGGGGGGGGGGGGCTCTGGCTACGCCCATGATAGATAAAGATCTAGTCTTTAAAAAATATAGATATACTGTAAAAAATATAGATCTAGTTTTAAAAATCTAGATAAGATCTAAATCTAACTATTTTGTCTTTTGTAAATACGAGTCAGATAACGAGGTTTTATAAACATTACTATACCGAGTTGTTTTAGCATTTTATTAAAGAATTAATTCCATATGACGTCAAAGGAAAAAAAAATACACTACGTCACATGGCCTAGTTAGGCTAAAAAAAAATGTCTTCATCAGTACGAGCAAGTTTTCGAGGGCTCAAAGACATTGGTTCACCGAGTTTTGTTTTAGCATAACATTAAAAGAATTCATCCATATGACGTCAAAGGAAAAAAAATTCTATTACGTCACAATGGGCTAGTACCAAAAAATATCTTTATTAACACGAGAGATTTAACGATATAGACGTTGTTGCACTGAGATCTAATAGAAATCATTTGAAGAAAAATAAAGCCGCATTAGTTGTGCGTTTTGTCTGTCAGTCTGTCTTTCCGTCACGTTAATATTAAGAAAAAAAATTAAAAGTTTAAATTCAAAACCAGTTTGGCTACTGTAGTTTGCTTTAATTTTATATTAAAGAGGTCACTTTTAGCTTCAAATTCCGATGGAGGGTTTTTTAAAATTCAAAACCCTCTGAAAAAAAAATAATTTATGACCAATAGCCAACAGAGCTTTAAAAGAGGCATCATTATTGGAGGTGAAAAGCTGACTAGTGTCAGTAGCTTCAAATACCTCAGAGCTATTGTCTCAGTTGGGGGAACGAAACCTAACTACTGACCCGAATTACACAGTCCATAGCAGCCCTTTCAAAACTTATAAATAATATGGAAAGACAAAGGCTTAGCCCTCGGCACTAAAATCAGACTGATGGCCACATTTATATATGCTGTGAGTCTAGGACGCTGACTGCAGAGCTAGAGAGAAGGAGGATCTTAGCATTTACAACTAAATCTCTCAATAATTGATAAATTTTCTCCCTCTTCATTAATTAATTCTTAATTAATTACCAATAATTAATTGATTAATTGTTTAATTTTTTTATTGATTCATCTATGGGCTTTGTTGCTGAACATAAAAATTATATATGTGTCCGACGCGAATAGCCCAATTTTTCTGTAAAAGAAATTACAAAAGTCATTTCTCTATAGCAGTTACGAAGGCTATATAAAATTCAACCACAGACCTATATATACTACAATAAATATAGGTTTTCGATTTCTAGTTACGATTTATGTAGGTAGGTGCTATTTTACTATTACATAACAAGTATTAGAGTTTAGAATAACCCAGGTTCGTTTTTTGTGCATCGCTATTAGCTAACACCGCATATCATCTCTCCATTACTATATTTAGATCTATAATCTAATTATAGTCTAGATCTTTATTTTAAAAATCGAATAGATCTAGTAGTAGTATAGATTCCTTCTTGAGACTAGAGTGCCGAGTCAATCCTATGCTAATCATAAAGTCAATTTTTTATTAGAATAAAGCCTAGATATTACTGAAGACTAAAGTTTATTAATTCTTAGATTATTAGATATAGACATAGGACATAGATCTAATAATAGGTTACTTTAATACATTTACTATAATCTATACTTAATCTACTAGACTAGAGATCTATCTATAGATCTATCTATAATCTAGGCAATCTAGATCTATACAATATTCATTATAATACTTCTACTTAATTAATAAGTTAGTACTTAGACTTAGATCTAAGTCTAGATCTAAATCCATTATGGATTATTAATAGATTTACTTTTCAATGCCTTGACCTAATAATAAAATTGCAAATGATGTCTAATGACTGATTATTTTTATTTTTTTAATAGTAATAGGCCTAATAGATCTAGGTCTAGACTCTACTTAAATCTAGTCTAAAATAATGACAGTCTAAGACTCTAGATGATTGAGACTTTCACATATAGGTGTTGTTAATAATACGGCATGACGGCTGAAAGTAAGCTGTATACTAAGTATCTTCTATATATATAATTCTCTTCTTCCCTCAAGATTTTTGTCGAGTAGCAAGAAGTAAAGGAAAGATCACTCTGCGGATAGTCCACGAGAAAACATGAGGGAGGGAGGGAGAGCACGTCACAAAATAGCATGGACCGTTGCAATATCACTGTAGTAACTATCAAGGCGACAGAACACGCTCAAGACTTTGGACACAATGGAAAGATCACTCTTTTATATTTGCAACTCGGACGGAGGGAGTTACCCTAGGCAATTTAAGAGGCGAAAATAAATGACAATTTTCGTCTATATATTTCAGAAGATTTGTATGAGTTTTTAAAAGACTTTAATCATTTCCGGATATTTCCAGGACTTTTTCGTATATTTTGCAATTACAGGAGATTTCCATGACCTCCTATTAAATCGACAGGAGGCCGCGGGAAATCTGTTATAAGTTACACCTAAAATTTGCGCGGGTCCAATAAAAGTGCGGGGCCCACTACGGTCGCATAGGTTGCAGTGGCCTAAGGTTGGCCCTGCAAAAAAGCGGCGTATGCTACGCAGCCGGTCGACTAGTACATATTCAAAGTGCTTTTTTTTGTGTAAAAAAAAAAAAAAAGGTGCCGGTACTCAGTAATAGATTGTCAAACTTTCAAGTACTAATAAATTAGCAATTAACTTTGAAATACAAGAAAAGTAATAATTTTTCCTGACATTGAAAAAAGGTGCCGGTACCCCGTGCCGGTGCGTACCGTCACAAAAATAGATGTATATCTCAATCTTCTTTCATTAATTTTTTTTTTGCGAGGTTATTGCTACTTAATACATTGATACCGGATCGATTCATATAGGGCCTAAGTATACAAGCTGGATCTCGAGCATTGGATAAATTTATTTTTTAAATACAAAGTTTTATGGAAGAGGCAATATATTATTTGTTTGAAGTTTGTAACTTTTTAAATTCAGGCTAAAAATATCGAAGCCTACATTTTTACACTAATTTCTACACAATTAGAAGAGATGAACTGACTCATAGCGTACCTTGTGTACATTTGCAAAAAACTCTCTTTATAATATTATCAGTGAGACTTTCAAAACTATTACAAATAATTCTATTTATTATTCCTTTTTAGAATAAGGATATCAACAAAAATTTGCCATATGACTTTGTCTAACAGAAAAAATGAAACTTACGTCTATGTATACAGTTATTTTTAGTTATCTAGTAATGTAAAATATATTGAACTAACACGTACATTGTGTGATTTTTCGTTTATGAACATAGCATTATTTAGGACCAATATTTTACAAAGGCTGCTTGGAGAAATCAGGTATACCTATTAGGATAAAACACGACCCCTTAACTCAAGAAAACTTAAGAAACTAGAACAGACACAAAATAGACAGTGACATTCATAAGAAACTTATATTCAAAATTGATTACAGTAACACCTTTTTAACTAATCATTTTAAGTTTAAAATCACTACAATTTTTTTCAACAATTATTTTGTGTATGAAAGTGTGTATCGAAAAATGACGGGTACATGAAATAAGCTAGTCCTAAAAAAAACAACACAGATCTTGGGTAAAATACTCATCAAATAAAGTACTGTAAAGGTATAGTTTTACGCGCTAGTTTCAGGTCTTTTCTTTTTATAGCCTCTATCGGGTTATATACCAACTAGCCGTATTTTGTGCAGAATTGTTTTCTCTATCAGGCACACTTAAAATTATAGCATAATAATGTCAGTTTAATTTAAAGAGAGAACTGAAAAATGCAAAGATATATAAGGAAAAAAGTCACTTCCGGCCCAATTTGCGATTCAAATTTTTAATCAAAGAAACGAAACGGACTAGTCCAACATAGCCCATTGTCTTTGCCAGTGAATAATTGTGTTGAGTTTCAACTTGATTCGAGAATGGGTTTGGGAGAAATAACGTTTTCAAACTTTTTACCTGACAAATAGAATGAGTTGATAAGCTTTGTAAAAATTATTAGATCATTTTTTTTTTTAGAAAATGCTCATTATTTGTATAGGCCTAAGTATATAGATATAGGATGATTTTATGAATAACATTATGTTATGTTAACCTACTGTTGTTAATATTTGTTTCCAGAAACTAGAGTGTCGCCAAGCAAGTGGAAAGTCAATCATTACAATATCTGTGGAGAAATGTGGATATTCAGCACATCAAATGTAAAGTTTACTTCAGAACATTAAGACATAGTTTCGGGCGTTTTTATTTGTATATATTCTCTCTTTCCCTCTCTCCCTCCCCCTCTCTCTCTCTCTCTCCTTTTTCACTCTTTTTTTTACCTCTCTCTCTCTCCCTGTCTCTATCTCCCTTCCTCTCTCTCCCTTCCTTTCACTCCCTTTCTTTCTCTCTGTCTCTCTCTCTCTCTCTTTCCCTCACACTTCACTTCTAAGACTCAGTTTCTGATCAATTCTGTATAAATTCTCAAAAATGATAAAATATTCGCTGAACATAAAAACTGTAAGCTTAAAGTTTAAAATATTCCAAATGTTTTAGATATCTCTAATAGAATAAAAAGAAAACATGCTAACAAAGAACACACATTATTGATATATTCGAATGTTTTAGGTAATCTAATAATGATTGGAGCTTTCTTTCTGATATGGATTACATTAACCTTAAATGGATACGTTTAAAATGAGCCGACAGAATACTGTATAAACATACCTCTATTTCTTGTTCTGGATAAAAGCTTCATTTAAAATGGAAACCAGAATATAGGAATAGATTAAATGTGTTCAATAAAGTCTATTTAAAAATGTTCACAGTTCATTGTGTGTTAGCTGCATTCACGCTCAGGACTTTCAATGTGTACGGATTAGAGTTATGTTAGACAAGTTAAAACTGAATTATGTGGCTTTAATCGTAAACTAAACGATAAAATGGATTTACATTTCATTTCATCGGCAACGGATCATCGTGTCAATATTTCTATCAGCATTGGTTCAGTAAATACCGCGATAAGCGATTTAAATGTCTGTAACAATCAGATCTTTGTTTGCGATATTAAATGTCGGTGCCACAAAAATATGCATGAAAATCATGCCTCCAGAGGAGCCTTACACCCAGATGACACCGGTTTGGATTGTGTCACTCAATGTCGTCTGTCCATTGCCAGATCTCGAGATTACAATGTCAAGGTTCCTGACTGTCAGTATTTCTGCCTTTTTAAACGATCACCTTTCTGCGCTGGTGTAAGCTGTCACGAGAGTTATCACCCCATTTGTTCTAAACACTTCCAGCGAACAGTTTTGTTGACTGATGCATGGACTTTCTTCCGTGGCCTTGAACCTTGCATACCACTTCCTGCCTTAGAGAATGACTCCACAACATCGAATTGGACACGCACCATTCGTCGCTTCCTTTTGTTGTCAAGTTGGGCTGTTGACTCGACTTGCAGAATTATCAACCAGACTACCTCATCCCATTCATCGGCAAGCTCTAAAACCTACGCAAAATTCAGCAGTGGTACCGAAGACAGAATCGTTTATGTCTCTTGTGAGAAATCGAAAGTTTCAGATACCAAAAGAAGCACTAGCAGGAGTGTATGCAGGCATCATTATCAACCAACGTCACTACTATGCACCTTGCTCTTAGCCATCTTGGCCTTGACCACGACACGCACGAGCTGCCAGCCAATTAGCCTGGCCATCAGCGCCATCTATCCGGAGCTGATGGCTACCAGAGATCTGCATTCCGAACTGTGGAACAACTTCGCCGCGGTGTGGCGCAGCCATACCTCCCTGCGTGACCACTTCACTGTTCACGTGTTTCACAAAGCCATCAAGTTTGACGACCCTCGAGAGATCCTGAACATGTTCTGTAAGGATTTCTTCCCCAACCAGGTGATCACAGTTCTAAACATCAACAACCCCCTGGGAATGACCAGAAGAACGAGCTCCAACCACTACATCAACCAGCTGACTAGGTATCTCGGCATACCTATAATATCATGGGACACAGAATATACAGGTAGTTCACAGGTAAGCACTTAGGTATAATATCTCTAGTTTCAGATTTTGTTTTTTTACAATACCTCTACTTTAGTCACTCCTTCATGGAGGGTGGGCGAACGCTGATCTCAAAAATGGCTCTAAAGATTTTCCTAGAAATCTAACAGTTGGTGTATATTGCTGAGAAAAGAATTACTAGCTCGTTGGCAACACGAGGAAAACTGTAGTTATCATTTTTCAAAGTAAAATAATTAAACGTAAATTTGGCTAGAGAGTAAATCTAGATCTAGATCCTACATCGGTTTTAAAAGGACTATCGCCTTCTTGAAAGGTTTATCGCGTTCGGAAATTTCCGAATGTAAGGCTTTATCGATTCAAGAGTTTAATAAACTAATGTTCATGATAATTTTGCGCATTGTCTAGATCTTAATGCTTATCATTGGAATATTAAAAGGTGTACTAGATGTATACATTCACTTAACCAGGAGTCTCTCGGGGGGGGGGGGGGAAGGGGCGGGGTAAAAAAACGTTTTTAAAACTAACATTCATTATTTTGAAGAGAAAAACAATCGCTCATTAAGTTGCCTAAAGTAGGTGTTGTCTTTTTTTCTTGTTGGTTATTCTGTTGAGCTCAACGTTTCAGAGTTCTCTGAGGACTTTTTTACTTGTTTCTTTTTCTGTCGGATACGAACTCCGTCCAACGCATGAAAATTACCATTTTAATAGCGCGAATACCGCAATTATTAGTAATTAGTAGTAATAAGTAGTTAATAGTTGTAAACCCTTGTCGTGTATACATAATTACATATCGATAGTCAATAGTAGTCTATGCCCAAACAGTTTTCTGTTTGTCAGTGTATTTGAAATGCAATATTGCAAAATTCAGCCATATTCGGGCATAGAACAAACTGGTTTAGAACATGTGGTTTACCATGATTGTGTGTTTACATGTTGCTTGCTCAGATAGTTCTCCTTCAATACCAATGAATGTCAAGTGCTTACCGTCCACCGGGTAAAATGTTTTAATAAATGCAACACTATTACAAAAAAAAATCGTGTACCTAAATCTAATAACGTCCTGGCCAAATTTTTACTTCTCAACATAATTATTATTACAAGCGACCCGCGGCGTAGCATACGCCGCTATAAAGTGATGAGTGAACACTTCCTGAAAGACACAATTGTCCAAAAGATAAGATTACTCTGTCGCCGCTAAAGTTGACTGGGGTAACTCTAGTCCGACTTGCAGAAATAAGAGTTATCTTTCCATGACTTTTTCATCTAGGGTTAGAGTGTCGGCATGCATGCTTCGTTTCCCGCATGTTTGGGCGACGTATAGATTTATATTTATATTTATATACAGATTATTATTATGTCGATCTTATTGCTATTATGTTCTTGCTATATCGAACTTAATATCGCATTTCAATAATTCCAAATATAAATTTGAACATATCTACACCAAAAACTCAGCTCTGTCCTTCACTTCATAGAGTTGTAGCCTTCGGTTTTACATTATAGGCCTGCGTTCCAACAATGTAGGCCTACTACGACTCAGTTGACTACATTCATTTTGCAATCAATATTAGACCATGGTTTTGTTTGTCCATTTTATGGAGTCTTAAAATCGAGAAATATGTTTAACTCTGTGATGCCCAATCTAAGATTCTAGGGTCATTTCCAGCACCTGTTGGGATGCTCTCCACACCCACGAAATGTTCGCCCACCAAACATAATGAAACCTCAAAGGCTCGGTTCGCTGGTATCGATCATGTTAAGCAGTGATGCGGATGTTCAAAGTAAATGTTCATCACAGTAATCTGCTCTTAGTTGGCACTTTGAGTTTTAAGATTCCGCTTACGTTCTTCAAACAATTTAAAGCTGGACGAGAGAGAAAAAAAAAGATCAATATGGAGAAACGTGGTGGCGATATAATGGGACCAACAGAAAAACTTATGAAAATGAAAAGAGGCAGTTTGGGAGAGATTTTAAAATAAATAAACGAAACAAAGATCACTACAAAGATCACTACTGTCCATTCAACAACACAAAGGCATCAAGCCAAAGAGCTTAGAAATTTGATTCTAAAAGAATGAAAAGAACAAAAAAATATATAATTGATTGAAATGTTTTTTTTTCAATACTTCCGTTTTCTGTACTCCGGATACACCAAAAAGCTGGCTCTATAGTTTAGCCTCCATGTATGAAAATCTCCCTATGTATAGAAGGGAGTGGATGTGGCCTCCATGTTGAGACAAGAAAAGTTGGACAACAAATTGTTTACTAGTTTTTTTTTTCTCTTATTTCAGGCATCTCAGTTGCATCGTACCATCCAGCTGGCCCCCACCATAGAGCATCAGGCATCCGCCATGGTCAGCATGCTGGAGAGATATAACTGGACTGCTTTTACTATCGTAACTTGCCCTGTGATAGGCAGCACGCAGTTCGTCACGGCCCTCGAGTTGATGGTCGAGGAGAGTCAGAAGAGAGCATTGACAGCGCCCGCATCGGCAAGGAAAGAAAGGTAGGCCAACGACTAGGTGCTTGGTTGCAGAGGCGTGGCGAGTGAAGGGCGAATTAGAGGAGGTAGGTTGGTGGAGTGATTTGTATGCTCACTTCGAGACAGAAAGACAAGCAATTTATCAGCTGTATGCATCCTGTCCATGTGGTTGGAGAGTATGTGCCCGTGTGGTTGGAGAGTGTGCGGTTTGAGAGTGTGTGTTTGTGTGGTTGGAGAGTTTGTATTTGTGTGGTTTGAGAGTGTGTGTTTGTGTGGTTTGAGAGTGTGTGTTTGTGTGGTTGGAGAGTTTGTATTTGTGTGGTTTGAGAGTGTGTGTTTGTGTGGTTGGAGAGTGTGTGTTTGTGTGGTTGGAGAGTGTGTGTTTGTGTGGTTGGAGAGTGTGTGGTTTGAGAGTGTGTGTTTGTGTGGTTTGAGAGTGTGTGTTTGTGTGATTTGAGAGTGTGTGTTTGTGTGGTTGGAGAGTGTGTTGTTAGAGAGTGTGTGTTTGTGTGGTTTGAGAGTGTGTGTTTGTGTGGTTGGAGAGTGTGTGTTTGTGTGGTTGGAGAATATGTGCCCGTGTGATTGGAGAGTTTGTATTTGTGTGGTTTGAGAGTATGTGTTTGTGTGGTTTGAGATTATGTGTTTGTGTGGTTGGAGAGTGTGTTTGTGTGGTTAGAGAGTGTGTGTTTGTGTGGTTGGAGAGTGTGCGTTTGTGTGGTTTGAAAGTGTGAGTTTGTGTGGTTGGAGAGTGTGTGGTTGGAGTGTGTATTTGAGTGGTTGAAAATGTGTGTTTGTGTGGTTGGAATGCGTTTAAGGTGATTTAAAGAAACAACAAACAAATACTTTGACTCGTTCATCGTATTTCTTACTGCAGACAGTTTGTATAAAATTGGATTTTTAACAGTTTTTCTAGTTTTTGAGACAGACTAACGGACACACGAACTTATAACTGTTCTTTTTCTAGTTTTTTGAGATATAAAATTGATAAACGCAAGGACGGCCAGAGTGACAGACAGACCATTTAAAACCAATAGCGCATTTAATGCCGCCCCTGTTTATGAAGCAGGATTATTGAATACGTATGTGGTGCAACTGCTAATGTTTGTAATGGCAATGGCTATAACGTCTTACAACTCTGACCATGAATTATGGTTTATGAAATACGTAAATATACTGTGAAGACATTGACAATCTACTTGGCTGCCTGGTCATGTGATATGCGCTTTGAAATGTAATCTTTATGGTAACGGATGCAAATCCTTCCCGCCGCCATGAATTGCTAGGTGATAATAATCTTCAAAATAAAAACACATGTAAAACAAGATTACAAAGAGAGTCTGTGTTTCCACACAAACTCAGAGGCGGCCCCCGTGGGATACGGATCACTGTAGGATCCGCATATTCGCTGGTCGACTGAGGATGGCATCGAGCAGGGTATGAAACCGAGACCGAGAAATAATCAGTTTTGCGCGCTAACCGCACGACCAGGCATTGCTCTTAATCTAATGACAAACTGGTTACAAACTAATAGCCTACTATTGATAATATATCTACACATTACGGAATGACAACTACCGGATATGTACAATATGTCAGAAGAGCGATTTTAGATAATCTTTTGGTATTGAGCATTTTCATTTAGACCTAAATGGAACTAGAATGAGGATGTAGATCTACCTAAATTAAACTACTAATTTAGCACTCTCAATATCTATATCTACTAGATCTAGATCTAAAATATTCATTTGGGATAATGTAGATGTAATTTAGATAAGATTCATATTTTAAAAAAACACTAGATAATCATTGAATAGACTAATTGCAATATAAAATATTAAAATAGTAGATTAGTTTTAGTATTTTATAACATTGCAATATAGACATATTGACAATCTAGACTTTAGAAAAAAAAATCTACACTTTAAGCCTAGAAATTTAAATTATAGATCTTGATCTAGTCTAAATCATGGCTGTCTGGTAATGCGGTTTGCGCGCTGGACTGTCGTTTGGATTTATCGATGGTCCCAGGTTCAAACCCTGCCCGCTCCCATCCCCCGTCGTCCTACGGGAGGTTTGGACTACAACTCTGAAGGAACATCCGAAACATGTAAAACAACAAACATTCTAAACAAGACAAAGAAATTCTAGATCTAGATTCTATAATGATTTTAATTTGAACTTATATATAAATCTAGTTTTAAAAATCTAGCTCTAGTATAAGAAAACAAATCTAGATCTAGTGTAAAAAAATCTAGCTCTAGTGTAAAAAATAATCTAGATCTAGTGTAAAAAAATCTAGATTAGATCTAAATCTATTCTCTTTTTAAAATGCGAGTCACATTACGAGGTTTAATAAACATTACTATACCGAGTTGTTTTAGCATTTAAAGAATTTATTCCATATGACGTCAAAGCAAAAAAATCCACTACGTCACACGGACTAGTTAGACTAAAACATCATCTATACGAGCAGCATGTTGAGTGTTCATTACTGTTCATAGACATTGGTGCACCGAGTGATTTCTTTTAGCATTTTATTTAAAGAATTAACTACGTATGACGTCAAAGGAAAAAATCCAATACGTCACACGTCCTAGTTAGACTAAAAAATGTCATCTATACGAGCAGCTTGTCGAGTGTTCATAGACATTGGTGCACCGAGTGAGATCTCTTAGCATTTCATTTAAAGAATTAACTCCATATGACGTCAAAGGAAAAAAGTTCTATTACGTCACACGTCCTAGTTAGACTAAAAATTGTCATCTATACGAGCAGCTTCTCGAGGTATCATAGACATTGGTGCACCGAGTGAGTTCTTTTAGCATTTCATTTGATGGGCTAGTTAGACTTAATATATATATATATATAAAAGGATTAAAGACGCTTTTTTTTTTGTTTTGTCTGTCAGTTTGTCTGTCCGTTATGTTAATAGTGAGAAAAAAAAAGACTAAAAGCTATTGAAAATCTGCTTAAAATTTAATTTCCCTTACGAAACATCACATTAGTTTTAAGTTTCTATTATAGATTGTTCCGGATGTTTATATATTTATAGTGAGAAAAATAAGAATTCCAGATTAATCAAATGGCGTTAATTAAATTTCTGGGATGGTCTTTCATGAAAAGTAGATGTACCATACCCTTATGGAGATTTTATCAAACTATACTTTGGTGTTAGGAAGTTGTTTTCCTTAAAAATCAGAGCATAATATTAACGATAATTAGATTTTGTTACGTTTTAGATAGAAAGTTAAATGTAGTGTAAGAGATTTTACATAAATAGAGTTAAACTATTTTTCATTAAAAATCCGAAAAATTATTTGTTTTATTTATTAGAAGAGGGATTTCAAACATTTATTAGCTTTATTAGATTTTTCATATAAAATTCGGATCATTTTTGGCGTCGATTTGTAAGAAAATTAAGGTAATGAAGGTCGATTTCTTTTTCAAAACAAAATCCGGAACATTTTTTACCGATTAAACAACTTTTATTATGTTTCGGCAAGAAAATTAACTGTAAAAAAAGTCTAAAAATTGATTTTCAATAATCGTTTCTAATAAATTACTTTCTTATTTTAAAATCATGAATAACCTATTGTCGATTTTTTTTGAAAAAAAATATAATTATTTGACATAAATTTGTTTTTTATAAAACAATATCCGGAACAACTTTATAGTTAATGAAATATAAATCAGTATAGAAATTTTTATTTAGCATTTATATGCTATTTACATTAAAAAAACTAGATTACTCAAAGAACTAAGCAATGAGCTAGCCCCAGTGTTCAAAATACTCTTTCAGGCATCGCTTAACCAGGGCAGAGTACCAAAGGACTGGAAAGAAGCTAATGTCACCCCCCTATTTAAAAAAGGAGAAAAATCTGATCCAGGAAACTACAGACCAGTATCACTTACCAGCATCACATGTAAAATACTAGAACAGTCTTGGGTCCACTACTATTTTTAATTTACATAAATGATTTACCAAATTGCATTAGTTCAGGAACAAAAGTCAGATTATTTGCAGACGATTGCATAATATAGAACAATAAAAACAACACAAGACACAGATATTTTACAAAGAGAATTAGATGAATTACAGAAATGGGAATCAAATTGGAGCATGTCTTTCCACCCAGAAAAATGTCAGTTGTTAAGAGTAACAAAAAAACTAAAACAAATTAATTCCACTTATCTTATTCATGGCAAACCAGTAACACAGACTAAAAACCCAAAATACCTAGGTGTTATAATAAATGAAAAACTGTCATGGAATCCACATATTGATGAAACTATAAAAAAAATCAAACAAAGCATTAGGGTTTATTAAAAGAAATTTCTATAAATCAAATAAGAACATAAAACTAAAATGTTATTTAACCTTGGTTAGGCCAATAATAGAATATGCATCCACCGTTTGGGACCCCTCAACTCAAGAAAACATTAAGAAACTGGAACAAACACAAAATAGATCAGTGAGATTCATAACAAACGAATATTCACATTTGACTAGAGTAACACCATTAGTAAAATCACTAAATTTAGGAAGCCTTCAGGACAGAAGACTCAAAAGTAAAGTAGCAATTATACATAAAACACTGAACCATAATCTTCAAATACCAAAACAAAATCTAATAAAATACTCTGAAAGACACAAAAATAAAGGCACATTCCTCGTCCCATATGCTAGGACAAATTTGTACAAATACTCCTTCTTCCCTAGTGCTATTAGAGCATGGAATGGGTTGCCTGAGCTAGCCAGAAAAACCAGTGACTTGGCAGAATTTAAGTCATTGGTTAATATGCATGACTAAATGCATGACGCGTAGGACGTAATCATCTTCTTTTTTAAAGTAACGTCTGTATTATATAAGATAAGATAAGATAAAACCGGAACAATATATTAAAGATAATGTGTTTCTTGCAACGTTTAAGCATGGAAATAAAATCTACTATAACTTAGAAGAGCAAACAAATATTCATTGGCATTGATTTGTTTTTCACAAAACATCCGGAACAATCTATTATAGATACTTAAAACTATTGCAATATTTCTGAATGAAAAATTAAAGGTTAAATCAGATTTACAATAGCCTTTGGTGTTATTTGTTAATCTAATCGTGACGGACAGACCGACCAACAGACAAAACGCACAAAAATAAGCTTCTTTTCTTCGGATGGGAATTGGTTTAGCACCTGTACATGCTGCGACGTTACGCTACTGCACGAAAGTCGCTGCTTAAAAAGTCCATTTTAAAAAATGTGCATGATATTTACATACAAAGTGCATTATTAACCTTTATAAACAAACAGAAATGTTTTCTTTTAATTTTAGCAGCTAGTTTACAAGAAAAATAATCTTTAAGTATTATTTATATTTGTTTAAACATTTCCTGTACATTTTATAAATATATTTGACTTAGTGATACTGAAATTACACCATTGTACATTTTTGTTAGCATATTGTAACATTGCCTCCCTTACATTTACGTAATTGTTTTAGAATTGGTGTATTTTTTATAAATTAAACGGTTTGCTTTTAGAAAACCAAAAGTAGCCGTGGCACCTAAACTTTTCAAGCCGGATTTAATGATGAAACAATATTTTTCATATCTCTTCTAGTTTTCGAGATCTGAGTGGGACAGACGGACAGACGGACATTTTGCACCAACCTAATAGCGGCTTTTTTCCCTTACGGGGGCCGCTAACAAACACACATGTAAATGCGTCTCTTGATTACACTTAAAACACAAAAGATCACTACAAAAAGAAAGGGACATAACTAGCACAAAATACAAACAAACAAACAAAAACTGATGTCCTTATCTCACAAAACTTTTTTTTTTATTTCAGTTTGGAAATTATCTCCCATATTCATCTGAAAGACGTTAAAGACATATCGATTCAATTGTCTAAGATCAAAGGTTCAGACAGCAGAGTTTTCTTAATGCACTGTACCAGGTTTGGTCATTTTGTTTTTAGGGGGAGATTGACATGGGGGAGGGGGTTTACAAATGTTTTGAAATAAAAAAGGGGTAAGGGCTGATAGAGCGTGAGCTCGTGTGTTTGTGTGGGAGGGGAGTTAGAGGAGATTATCACAAGGACTCCACGACAATCCTTTCACCTAACAATTCGTTCACCCGACATTTCGTTCACCCAACAATTCGTTCACCCAACAATTCGTTCACCCAACATATTGCTCCCCCACCACTTGTTCACCGACTGTTGGTCACAAAAATGTGATTGGCAGAGATCGGGCCTAATCCGAGTTTCTTTGTTCATTTTTTTTGGGTTTAATTCTTTGTTAATGAGGACAGAATGTGATAAAAATGTAGGCCATCTTTTACACTCATCCGTCATGTAGTCTTATTCGCCCCCCCCCCATTTGTTTATCTTCTTAATAGAGGTCCTGATGTTTAATTAACATACCATCATGCCGTTATGGTCAACACTCTTTAGGGTTTTCTTCTGCCTATACCTCCCCTCTCTTTTTGTTTTGTATCTACCCATTCAGCTGGATACTCTAGTTAACACCTAGTTGAGTGCTAGACAAAATGGCGGCTCTAAAACTTTATCGGACAGGGAACCATTACTTATAAAAAGGGGGAAATGGTTCATTGACAAGTCATTGTTTTTTACATTCATCTTCGCGTTTGCAAAACATTGGTGACAGTTGTTTTTATTGTTATCTTTGAGTATTTTAATATATATATATATATATATATAACTTTTTTAATTACCTAACTTAATATGCCTATTGGACATTTTTCACTATAAAGTAAAGAAGGAACAGAGAATGAACAAAAAACAGATTAAAAAAGAAACTCGAATTATTTTTTTTTGTTGAAAGAATATAGCTACAAAGGTTTTAATGTAAACAAATAACACAATATGTTACTATCCAGTAAACGATTTGTCTGTGAACAATATGACGGTGAACAATATGTCGGTCAACGAATTGTCAGTGAACGATTTGTTGTGAACCAACAGTCGGTGAACAAGTTGTCTGTGAGCAAGTTGTCGGTGAGCAATATGTCGGGTGAACGAATTGTCGGGTGAACGAAAAGTTATGTGAACGAATAGTCGGGTGAACGAATTGTCGGGTGAACGGAAAGTTGTAAACGATTTGTCGCTGAACGAAATGTCAGTGCCGGAATTGTCGTGTCCCCTGTCACAAGATGGTGTACTAATTTATGCATGTCCTTGCAGCACCATGACCTTTGACGTCATTGCCGTGGCCAGGAACTTGAGTCTTGCAGATAAAGATTTCGTCTGGATATTGAGTCGATCAGCCATTCCGAACGTCAGGCAAAGTACCAAACTGCCCATAGGACTTATGGGTAAAAAGTAGCACGCCAGAAATGTAGATTTATTTTTAAGTTCAACTTACTTTGATAATTTCCTTTATTCTTTTTCTCCTTCCCACTCTCTCTCTCTCTCTCTTTCTCTCTCTCTCTCTCTCTTAATCTATATATCTAATCTATCTATATATCTATCTATGATCTATCTATCTATCTAAATAAATAAACCTTTTGTTTTTTATTAGGTTTGTCTCTATTTCTTTTTATCTGTTCTTCTTTGTTTATTTTTTTTTCATTGTTTGTTATTTTTATTTCTTTTTCCTCTTTTATTTGTTTATCTATTCTTCCTTTTATCTTTCTTTGACTATAAATAAATATAAAAATATTATGTGTATGAAAAGAGTACTTCTGAGATTAGCAGATATTCTGTAATGGACTAATAATTTATAGGGTGAGTTTTATGTAGTGTATGTAAGTGTTTATGATGTAACCAGATGGAATGGGGAGCGGATGGTATTGGTTGTCTAGGCTGAAGAGTTTCTGATGAAACCATGGTGTGGTTTTGCGTAATTAAAGTGAAGAAGGACTTAGATGAAAATGGAAGAAAGGGGAGACCAACAAGAGACGTCTGACAGAAATATTTGTAGTGAGTTAGATTTAGATTGTGCTTTGATTATAAATTATCATTGCATTTATATTTCTACACATTTCTACTTTCAAGTTGAATCTGTATGAATGTATACATACAAGTTTTAATTTAAAAGATGTGTGTTTGTGTTTTACTTCAAGTTCTTCTTTAAGAATTTAATACGCCTTCACCGGTTTAGTTAGTGGCTGAGTGGTAAAGCGCTTGGCTTCCGAACCGGTGGTTCCCGGGTTCGAATACTGGTGAAGAAAGAGGTTTTTAATTCCTGTATTTTTATGGCGCCTCTGGACTCATCCAGTTCTAATACGTACCTGACATTAATTTGGAAAATAGTTAAGGTAATTGGTCGTTATGTTGGCCCCGGCGCTCTAGTCAGCTGTGAGCCAAAGAAACAGATGACCTTTACATCGTCTGAAAGGGAAACTTTACATTTTTTACACCGGTTTAGTTGTACCAGCTGTTTGGAACAACAAACCAATGATCGAAGCAGTGGACAGTGTGCTTGGTGGATTGAATGGGCGTTGCTAAGCGTTTCTCAATATAGTCTTCTCAAAATACCCCTTCAGCAAAAAAATATACACACATCAAATTCGATCAACAGTTTTGTGGAGTATCTCGTCCGCACCCCGAAGGGAGTTTGGGCAACCATATTTGTGTCATGAAGGCTAGATTGCAATTTAAGTTTTCTTTCCCTTATAGGTCAAGTTTAGGTATTTAAGCTGTCCTTTATTTTTGGTGGGGGAGGTATTCCAATTTAGGCTAGACCCGTTCTATGAAGTGAATTTAGGCTAGACCCGTTCTATGAAGAAGATTTAGGCTAGACCCATTCTATGGAGAAGATTTAGGCTAGACCCGTTCTATGAAGAGAATTTACGCTAGACCCGTTCTATTAAGAAGATTTAGGCTAGACCCATTCTATGGAGAAGATTTAGGCTAGACCCGTTCTATGAAGAGGATTTAGGCTAGACCCGTTCTATGAAGAGAATTTAGGCTAGACCCGTTCTATGAAGAGAATTTAGGCTAGACCCGTTCTATGAAGAGAATTTAGGCTAGGCCCGTTCTATGAAGAAGATTTAGGCTAGACCCGTTCTATGAAGAGAATTTAGGCTAGACCCGTCCTATGAAGAAGATTTAGGCTAGACCCGTTCTATGAAGAGAATTTAGGCTAGACCCGTTCTATGAAGAGAATTTAGGCTAGACCCTTTCAATGAAGAGGATTTAGGCTAGACCCGTTCTATTAAGAGAATTTAGGCTAGACTCTATGAAGAGAATTTAGGCTAGACCCGTTCTATGAAGAGAATTTAGGCTAGACCCGTTCTATGAAGAGAATTTAGGCTAGACCCGTTCTATGAAGAGAATTTAGGCTAGACCCGTTCTATGAAGAGAATTTAGGCTAGACCCGTTCTATGAAGAATATTTAGGCTAGGCCCGTTCTATGAAGAGAATTTAGGCTAGACCCGTTCTATGAAGAGAATTAGGCTAGGCCCGTTCTATGAAGAGAATTTAGGCTAGACCCGTTCTATGAAGAGAATTTAGGCTAGGCCCGTTCTATGAAGAGAATTTAGGCTAGACCCGTTCTATGAAGAGAATTTAGGCTAGGCCCGTTCTATGAAGAGAATTTAGGCTAGACCCGTTCTATGAAGAGAATTTAGGCTAGACCCGTTCTATTAAGAGAATTTAGGCTAGACCCGTTCTATGAAGAGAATTTAGGCTAGACCCGTTCTATGAAGAGAATTTAGGCTAGACCCGTTCTATGAAGAGAATTTAGGCTAGACCCGTTCTATGAAGAGAATTTAGGCTAGACCCGTTCTATGAAGAGAATTTAGGCTAGGCCCGTTCTATGAAGAGAATTTAGGCTAGACCCGTTCTATGAAGAGAATTTAGGCTAGACCCGTTCTATGAAGAGAATTTAGGCTAGCCCGTTCATGAAGAGATTTAGCTAGACCCGTTCTATGAAGAGAATTTAGGCTAGACCCGTTCTATGAAGAGAATTTAGGCTAGGCCCGTTCTATGAAGAGAATTTAGGCTAGACCCGTTCTATGAAGAGAATTTAGGCTAGACACGTTCTATGAAGAGAATTTAGGCTAGGCCCGTTCTATGAAGAGAATTTAGGCTAGACCCGTTCTATGAAGAAGATTTAGGCTAGACCCGTTCTATGAAGAAGATTTAGGCTAGACCCGTTCTATGAAGAGGATTTAGGCTAGACCCGTTCTATGAAGAGAATTTAGGCTAGACCCGTTCTATGAAGAGAATTTAGGCTAGACCCGTTCTATGAAGAGAATTTAGGCTAGACCCGTTCTATGAAGAGAATTTAGGCTAGACCCGTTCTATGAAGAGAATTTAGGCTAGACCCGTTCTATGAAGAGAATTTAGGCTAGACCCGTTCTATGAAGAGAATTTAGGCTAGACCCGTTCTATGAAGAGAATTTAGGCTAGACCCGTTCTATGAAGAGAATTTAGGCTAGACCCGTTCTATGAAGAGAATTTAGGCTAGACCCGTTCTATGAAGAGAATTTAGGCTAGACCCGTTCTATGAAGAGAATTTAGGCTAGACCCGTTCAATGAAGAGGATTTAGGCTAGACCCGTTCTATGAAGAGAATTTAGGCTAGACCCGTTCTATGAAGAGAATTTAGGCTAGACCCGTTCAATGAAGAGAATTTAGGCTAGACCCGTTCTATGAAGAGAATTTAGGCTAGACCCGTTCTATGAAGAGAATTTAGGCTAGACCCGTTCAATGAAGAGAATTTAGGCTAGACCCGTTCTATGAAGAGAATTTAGGCTAGACCCGTTCAATGAAGAGAATTTAGGCTAGACCCGTTCTATGAAGAGAATTTAGGCTAGACCCGTTCTATGAAGAGAATTTAGGCCAGACCCGTTCAATGAAGAGGATTTAGGCTAGACCCGTTCTATGAAGAGAATTTAGGCTAGACCCGTCCTATGAAGAGAATTTAGGCTAGATTCTTTCTATGAAGAAGACCAGACTCCTTGTCTTTTATCCCTTGCTATACGTAAGAGCCGATGACAAAATGGTAGCATGGTGGGAAGAAGAGAGATGGGTGGAGGGAGTCTCAAACTGTCAAAACCAAACAAAACGACGAGCAGAACATAGTTTTAATGAATGTATCACTTTTGATGTCCTATTTCTTATATATGTCTTGTACATTCGGAATAATGTCAAGTTATGTGCTAATGCTGAACTATACTTAGCCAAAATAAAACTCGAAATCTCTGTTTGATTGCTGTTTTTTCAGGAATAACTTTCGACTATGACAAACAGGCAATCAAGCAGGCCTTGCGGTGGGGCATGAAGGTCTTTCTCTACACACTTTTAGAACTCAGCAAAAAACCTGGCCTACTGACCAACATCACACTGCAGCCAAAGTTTTCATGCGATGCAGAACAACTTCCAGTGTGGAAAGATGGTGAAATTTTGTACAGGTTCATTGTTCTAATTATTAATTGATAGATTAATCTTTCGTTTTTAAACAAGATCTAGATATTTTTAAGAAAATCTTTCTACACACAATGCAATATTAATGGAACAGTCGTTTTCTAATAAATACTCCCATCACCTGATCAGCGTGACATGTTTGAGGTAGTTGGCAGAAATAAAATAAATATTTGGTGTTCAGAAGATATTTTTTTTTGTATCATTGAGACTTGATGGCTAGCATCACGCCATGAAATAATAAGGTCATGGTGACACTGGAAGCAAGACTTCCCAAATGAGAATCGTCTACAATTAAGTTCTTAATCCGCATGCAGTTCACTGTATTCTCTGTGAGACTAATACATCTTCATCTCTTGTATTAAATATAAAAATTAGATAATGCGGAGAAAAAACACAATTATTACATAATCTTCAAAAGCCGTCCAGCAGACTGAATGAATTGAAAGGCGACAAAGGATTAACTAGTGTGAGTTTCAAATAGAAACAAAAATCTAGAGACATTGAACATGATTGGTCACGAGTGGAATAGACACAGAATGGGAGCACTTTGGTTATAATCTTACTCCCTTGCAATAGCTGATTTAAAAAGTAGGAATAATAGAGATTGTGCTAACGAGCTTGTTTCGCATTGGAGAGAATTTTTTACATGTGTGTGGGTGTTTTGTGTATGAGTGTTTTAAAAAGAGCAAGTTCGCAGAATTCGTTTATACTTGAGATATTTTTAATTACTTAAGCAGCACTAGATTGGTAAAGTAGCCATCTAAAATGTACCTTTAACATAACATCAACATATTAAAAACACCGTAACAATGCAATATTGATGCAACATCAAAACTAAATCAGGGTAATGACCATATAATAGTTTTACAATGACAATAGGAAATCAAAACAAAGTAAATTTAATATTGAAAAACAATAAATAACAAGATTACAAAGAGAGTTTGTGTTGCCACACAAACTCAGAGGCGGCCCCCGTAAGAGACGGATCCCTGTCGGATCCGCATATTCGCTGGTCGACTGAGGATGGCATCGAGCAGGGTATGAAACCGAGACCGTAGAGATAATCAGTCCTGCGCGCTAACCGCACGACCAGGCATTGCTCTTAATCTAATGACAAACTGGTTACAAACTAATAGCCTACTATTGATAATATACCTACGCATTACGGAATGACAACTACCGGATATGTAAAATATGTCAGAAGAGCGATTTTAGATAATCTTTTGGTATTGAGCATTTTCATTTAGACCTAAATGGAACTAGAATGAGAATGTAGATCTACCTAAATTAAACTACTAATTTAGCACTCTCAATATCTATATCTACTAGATCTGTATCTAAAATATACATTTGGGATAATGTAGATGTAATTTAGATAAGATTTATATTTTAAAAAAACACTAGATAATCAATTAATAGACTAATTGCAATATAAAATATTAAAATAGTAGATTAGTTTTTTGTATTTTATAACATTGCAATATAGACATATTGACAATCTAGACTTTAGAAAAAAAATCTACACTTTAAGCCTAGAAATTAAAATTATAGATCTTAATCTAGTCTAAATCATGGCTGTCTGGTAGTACGGTTTGCGCGCTGGGCTGTCGTTTGGATTCATCGATGGTCCCAGGTTCAAACCCTGCCCGCTCCCATCCCCCGTCGTCCTACGGGAGGTTTGGACTACAACTCTGAAGGAACATCCGAAACATGTAAAACAACAAACATTCTAAACTAGACCAAGAAATTCTAGATCTAGATTCTATAATGATTTTAATTAAAACTTAAATCTAAATCTAGTTTTAAAAATCTAGCTCTAGTGTAAAAAAAAATCTAGATCTAGTGTAAAAAAATCTAGATTAGATCTAAATCTAACTATTATGTCTTTTTAAAATGCGAGTCACATTACGAGGTTTAATAAACATTACTACACCGAGTTGTTTTAGCATTTAAAGAATTTATTCCATATGACGTCAAAGGAAAAAAATCCAATACGTCACACGGACTAGTTAGACTAAAAATGTCATCTATACGAGCAGCATGTTGAGTGTTCATAGACATTGGTGCACCGAGTGATTTCTTTTAGCAATTTATTTAAAGAATAACTCCGTATGACGTCAAAGGAAAAAAGTTCCATTACGTCACACGTCCTAGTTAGACTAAAAAATGTCTTCTATACGAGCAGCTTCTCGATGGTTCATAGACATTGGTGCACCGAATATTAATAGCGAGAGAAAAAAAGACTAAAAGATTTTGAAAATCTGATTAAAATTTAATTTCCCTTACGAAACATCGAATTAGTTTTAAGTTTCTATTATAGATTGTTCCGGATGTTTATATATTTATAGTGAGAGAAAATAAGAATTCCAGATTAATCAAATGCCGTTAATTAAATTTGTGGGATAGTCTGTTATGAAAATTAGATGTACCATAGCCTTATGGAGATTTTTTCAAACCATACTTTGTTGTTAGGAAGTTGTTTTCCTTAAAAATCGGAGCATAATATTAACGATAATTAGATTTTTTAACGTTTTAGATAGAAAGTTAAATGTAGTGTAAGAGAGAAGTGCGATTTTACATAAATAGAGTTAAACTATTTTTTATAAAAAATCCGGAACAACCAATTTTCGTAAATGAGAAAAGTATTTGTTTTATTTATTAGAAGAGGGATTTCAAACATTTATTAAAGTTATTTGATTTTTCATATAAAATTCGGATCATTTTTTGGCGACGATTTGTAAGAAAATTAAGGTAATGTAGGTCGATTTCTTTTTTTTTTAAATCCGGAACATACTTTACCGATTAAACAACTTTTATTTATGTTTCGACAAGAAAATTAACTGTAAAGTAAGTCGAAAAATTGATTTTCAATAAAAGTTTCTAGTAAATTACTTTCTTATTTTAAAATCCTGAATAACCTATTGTCGATATTTTTGAAAAAAATAAAATTATTTGACATAAATTTGTTTTAAATTAAAAATTCGGAACAATTGGAATTGATAAATAAACTATAGTGACGTAGTGTCAAAGAATATAAGTGTAATATTATTCAATTATGCGATTTCAAACAATCATTTGACATAATTTATTTTTTATAAAACAATATCTGGAACAACTTTATAGTTAATGAAATATAAATCAGAATAGATATTTTTATTTAGCATTTATATGCTATTTACATTAAAAAAACAGGAACAAAATATTAAAGATCATGTGTTTCTTGCAACGTTTAAGCATGGAAATAAAATATAATGTAAGTTAGAAGAGCAAACAAATATTCTTTTTTATTGATTTGTTTTTCACAAAACATCCGGAACAATCTATTATAGATACTTAAAACTATTGCAATATGAAAAATTAAAGGTTAAATCAGATTTACAATATCCTCTAGTGTTATTTGTTAATTTAATCGTGACGGACAGACCGACCAACAGACAAAACGCACAAAAATAAGCTTCTTTTATTCGGATGGGGGCACTAAACAAAAAAATAAATAAAATCTGATTTTTTAAAAAAGTTTAAGGAATTGGTGCAGTGCCAGTGTATGTTGCGACGTTACGCTACTGCACGAAAGTCACTGCATAAAATTTCCATTTTAAAAAATGTGCATGATATTTACATACAAAGTGCATTATTAGCCTTTATAAACAAACAGAAATGTTTTCTTTTAATTTTAGCAGCTAGTTGACCAGAAAAAAACATCTTTAAGTATTATTTATATTTGTAAACATTTCCTGTACATTTTATAAATATATTTGACTTAGTGATACTGAAAATACACAGAAATATACATCGTTGTTAGCATATTGTATCATTGCCTCCCTTAAATTTACGTAATTGTTTTAGAATTTGTGTATTTTTATGAAAAATCTGCTTGCATAGATAATTTTTAAAATTAGATGGTTCTCTTTCGGAAAAGAAAAAAGTAGCCGTTGCATCAGAACTTTGAATGATCTAAAATATCATGATGTCTGATGTTCATTTTCTCATCTAAACGGGACGGACGGACAGATGGACGGACGGACAGACAGACCACACATAACTAATAGCGTCTTATCCTCTTTCGGGGGCCGCTAAAAAGAGACATAAAATATAAACTTTTAACATGAAATTCAAAATTATAACATGTTAAAAAATGAAAAACATTTATATATAAAATTATGAAATAGATCTATCTATAAATCTAATAAAAACATGCAGAATGATTATGACCTTCCTTATTTCACTTGCCCAGACACATGCTAAATGTGTCCATACCAGGAGAAACACATCTAAAGTTCAATCAGAATGGAACTCTGAAACAGACAGACCTGATCATCTGGAACTTGCAGTGGTTGGGTGGCAGTAAAAACACCACAGAATGGAAAGAGGTAGAACTAGAGCTTTCTTGTTTGATCTTCTCAGAAACTATTAAAAATGTACAGTTACAGAGTTTGGGAGGGAGGGGCTATTTTTACACCAGATGAGATAACTAATGGCGCGATGGAAAATCAATAGTCTGACAGGTGTAAATTTTAAGTAAATAGGAAAGTAAATAAAAGTAAACAATATGCCTGACTTAAGTTCTTTTCAAAAAGCAACTAAAATTAAGAAACTCTTTCCTTGTGATGCCATTTTGTTTTAAAGGATTAAGACTTACATATCGCTTTAAGATGTTTTAATTTGGAATTCAATTCTAAGAGGTCCTACAAAATATCATCACAATTATTAAACAGAGTTTGAAGAGTGATATTTCTATTTTTAATTTCTGCCCATGTAGGCCTTTCATTCTATTTACAAATGTTTCTGTTCCTTGCCCACGACGGTAAAGGGGAGATAACTCTATTTACTATGCCTACTTTTCTTTCTAGACTAGGGGTTCTCAACCTGTGGGTCGCGACCTTCTTGGGGGTCGATTGACGATTTGCCAGGGGTCGCCAGAGACCATCGAAAAAATGAAAAGTTTTGTCTATTCTTCTATTGCTGTGTGTCTGAGCGAGGGGGGGGGGGTCGCGGCAGAGTGTGGGATTGTAAAGAGGGGTCGCCGAGCTTAAAAGGTTGAGAACCGCTGTTCTAGACTAACAATAATAAATCTGTGCGATTAGAAATTATTTTACCAATCGTTTTTTTCTAAGCGCAATAGAATGCTTTTGGCTTTCTCAAAATATAAAGGAGATTAATTCAGTTCATACCACCACATCAGTCAAGTACAATTTCTTTCCCTTGTTCGATACCAAACGAAATAATGAACTAATTGGTTATTTTTTAAATTCATTTTTTATTTGTCTGGCAAAAGAAATAATTGTGTAAAATGTCAGCTTGATCCGAGATTGGGTGTGGAAGAAATAACGTGTACAAACTTGTTACCAGACAGACAGACAGACAGAGTGAGTTCATATAAGCTTTGTAAAAAAAATAAGTCCATGGAATCTTCATTATGCACATTTTATAAAAGTCCAGCTACCACACTGTAGCTTTTGGATCACTCCTCTACATTCAGTCTAGAGTCTCAAGCTTTGTTTCCAAACTTTTGATATACGTGTACAAGTGTAGAAGTATCATAACTATAATAATTATCTGTCACCCCCCCCCCCAACACCCCACTAAAAAAAATTATTGACAATAGCTCTCTTCCAATAAAGATTCAATTAGTGGACCTTGTATTCATATTGTTTACTTGTTTCACGAATAAGCTTTAAAAAAAAAACTAGATCTAATAATATCTTATTTCATGATTGTTGTAGAAATTATTTTTAAAATTATTATTAAGAAAATTTTAATTTAAATCTATCTATTATTTATCAGTAATTGACATTTATTACCTGAACACAGTAGGTGTGTAGTTTAAAAAAATAAGCTTACTTAATAAGTGCCTCATGTACTAAAGTTCCCCATTCAGACCTTGTGATCTATGGGGCAGATGATGTGAAGGTCATTTGTTTCAATGGCCCACAGTTAACGATGGTGTCATATGTCCAGCACAACGACCACCCGCCTTTACTTTGGCCTAACTAATGTCTGGTACCAATTAGAGGCGCCCTAAAGGTCCCGAAAGTAAAAATCTCAGCCTACACCGGGATTCGAGCCCTGGACCGCCGGTTCGGAAGTCAAATGCTTTACAGCTCAGCCGCCGCGCCTTCGGTGCATCACGTACCCCCTTCAAACATTTCCAGTACCCCAGGGGATACACCTACCCCACTTTGGGAACCACTCATCTAGGGCATTGAGTCCAAAGAAAAAATGCCGAACAGCTAATAAACTAGAACATAGTCGAGACAGTTCAAAGTTTGACAATGGGAACACCAAGAGTGGACAATATCATGACGGGAATCAAAGGACCATTTTTTTTTTTTGCTTTACAGGTTGGTCGATGGACAGTAAACGGTTTAAAGATGTCGGAGATCACGTGGCCAGGCGGGGGCTCCACTCCTCCATCGGGGAAACCCAAGAGGGCGTTCCTCCGTATTGCCACTCTGTACGAAGAGCCGTACGTCATTTACCGTCAGCCGGAAGAAGAGGGGAAATGTGATGACAAGTCACTGCCATGTCACATCTACCAGAGGAATGAGAGAAAAGTCCTGTTAGTAGAGACGTTTGTTTTTTTTGTGACAGTCACGTGATTAAATCATAGTCATCACGATGATGTCATCACTCTGCCTAATAACTTATGCCTCTCTCTCTCTCTCTCTCTCTCTATCTCCCCCTCTCTCCCCCTCTTATCAACAACGAATACACCGAAAAGCGTATTATTAATAAGTATCATTTATAATAATCTCCAATAAATAAACTAATATAATAAGACGTCAAACTATTCGGTAATGGTTTATGATTCAGACAAGACATTATATTACAGAAGAGGATGATAAGTTTCTGTTGTATTGCTAGACACTACCCCTCTGTGGGCAATGAACACCAACAGAACTACCAATTTATTGTCTCTATTCAACACGATTCATCACAACACTGAAATCAAACAAACACACACACACACACACACACACACACACACACATCTCGTATGACTGATTGCCTGAGTATAATTGACGAACATCAATACTTTTTATTTCAGTCACTACACACTTATACACAGTAACCTAGAGACAATGAACTGCATGATACATTTAGATCTTCAAACAATCTTCACAAAGGTTCAATATTAGATGAAGAAAAAAAAACATAGTTTTGAAATCGAATGTTAATTATAATCTTCAAAAAAACATTAAACGCAACACGTGAGTAACCAAGGAAGCAATAACAATGGCTAAACATTTACACAACATACGATTTGATACACAACATTGCAATATTATCTCCATTTCCAATGGGAACAATCCAAATTTGTGACAACATACACTTGAAAACTATACAGTGACTATACACCAAGTAAACATTGTATTCATTAAATGTGACTAAAATCTTTTATATGTCAAATTATGAAATATTTTGTATAATGTACTCTCTGTAGACTAAGTAAAGAAACAATCTTATGTATTCTGTGTAGGCTTAGTAACGAAACAATCTTATGTATTCTGTGTAGGCTTAGTAACGAAACAATCTTCAAATGTTGCTCTGGATTAAGTATGGACCTACTGAAGATATTTAGCGAACAACTCAACTTTGACTTTGAAATCAAGGAAGTTTATGATGGTCAGTGGGGACTGTTGGTCAATAAGGTCAGTGACATTATCTCAATTTACACATTTACTCATTTTGCCAGTGGTTCACATACCTTTTTCTAAAATCACGACATCGTGTTATAAAATGGTGAACTGAACTGAACTGACCCCAAGAAGGATTTTTTCTGTGTAAATGTAACTTTGCTGAACGACTCTGTTCTTATCTCATCTGACACATAAGAGGTTAATATTTAATATAGAGTTAGTTGTCTGCCCTTGCATATGGTGTTTGATTTAAGAAGAGAGACTAATAGCCACGAGTGCATTCTGTCTCGGTGTTTATTACGGCATTCATTTAGAACGTCGCTGTGCAGACTTATTGCTAAAATATGCTTCAGAGTTTTGGTTGTGTCGGGGGGGGGGGGGGGAATAACTAATTTGTTTTCTTAATTGTTTGTGAATGTCCTTTTAAAGCACAGACTGAACAAATACCAGAGTCTAGTTAGTTCGTTAGTTCGTTAGTTAGTTAGTTAGTTAGTTCGTTTTCTTTTTTTAGTCGACATTTCCTTGGAGGTCTCTGTAGGCTGTTTTCTTTTGTCGCATTATGTTGTGTGGTACATATACATAGCAAGAGTATTAACCCCTTAATTATAGCTTTGAGCGTGTCTTTCAATAACATCTGCCTTTTATTTAAATTTGAGGTTGGGGTAAACTTTACAAACCTTTTATCAGCTCACTCTGTCTGTCTGTCTGTCTGTCTGTCTGGTACAAATCTTGTACGCGTCATTTCTCACACTTCCTATTCTCAGATCAAGTTGAATCTTTGCACAATTATTCATTGTCGAAGACAAGACATGAATCTACAAAAATAATTTATTAATTACTTCTTAATTACTTAATCCTGTGAACTTCCGGTGAAGAGCATCCACACATGTCCACCGAACTCAGTTCTGAGCAGCTTTCTTCATCTGCTCCCATACCATTCCGCTATCCTCAGTTTCGCTGTTGACTGACCTCTTCCAGGTTTTCTTGGGCCTGCCCACTTAGAAGGTTTCTGATGATTCATCACAACAGTAAAAGTGAACACACATACACACACACGTGTACTAGTGAAAGCCCTTCGTGAGCTAATTAGTAGTTATAAATGAATTGTGTTTTATATAGAAAAATGGAGATGAATCTTGCAGTATTGATATATATGACAGTATTTTTGCGATTCTTTCCCTTATAATTTTTATTTTAAGTATTAGTTAGTATTGATTATTTTTTATCTTTGTAAAAAAAATTTTTTAATTGTAACAATACTAGATTAACTAGTTTATTTCTGATTAAATAAGATTTCTCACTCTCTCTTTCTCACACACGCACGCGCACTCAGACACGCACACACACACATACATATATAAAAACATAATGTAATGTCTTGAGAGACAGTAAGTGCGCCCAAACTTAAGGTCACATTCCAGTACATTTAAGAGTAATTATTAACTAGTCTTTGTTCCAAATCGAAATTCGACCGAGTTAAAAGTCGAAATCCTTTTGTGCTTTTTTTTTCTTTCCAGACTTGGAATGGCCTGGTCAAAGCCCTGTTGACAAAGGAAGCGGACATAGTGATGACGTCATTCAAAATCAACCCGGACAGGGCCAGCGCCGTGAACTTCTCGGTGCCCTACTTGGAGACTGGCATTAAGATCATTGTGGCGCTACGTGACGGCGCCATATCGCCAACAGCCTTTCTAGGTCAGTGCTTCCTGTTCTCCTTACTGATGCCCAGCTTGGGAGGTAGCCCAGCCAAATCGTTTATTTACTGATCTTTCAAGTGGATGAGACTTTCTCTCTTCTTAAAACAGATTCCTTCTTTTTAATCTTTTTTTTTTCGAGATACAGAATAAATAAGGACAGTATCTAAAGACATAAATAAATAAGTAGATGGACTTTTGATTTAGGTTGGTGGACATTTGAACATTTGTTTTTCCTCCATTCTTTTTGTTCAAAAAAAAAAAATTTCCATTTCCCGAGCTCTTTTTAATCTTCAGACTCTGGAAGTACAATTGTGGAGACAGGAACTCGCAACTCTAGAATGTTAAAGTCAATTCTCAGACTTCTTTCCAAGAGTGTGATTTGTTTCACATCTTTTAGAATTGATATTTTTCTCGTCACTTTAATTTTGAGATTACCTAGCAAATAAATAAAATTAATACATGGCTTGAAAAAAAAATGTAATTCCGTTTTGAACACTTCTATAAGTGTGTACAAAAATAGTGATGACATTAGACTGCGTTCGTAAATTAAATGTGGCATTATACACAGACATTTATATATAATTTACAAACATACAAAAACTTACACACAGACTTCACCTCGTGTTCATACAGACATACCAAAGTGTACATTAAGAAGTACCCACAAGATTACATATGTCTTAAACAAGGTCTACCAAGTCTATATTTAGATACACGCGCCTTGTAAAATCAAACTAAAGTTTTATGGCAAAATAAGTACAACTGTGTATCTTTTTTTTATTTGGATTTTCACGATAATTTTGTAAAAGATCAGTAATCTCTCCATGGATTTGTAAGATCCGCTTAAATCCCAAGTCATAAAATACAGTAACATAGATAAAAAAGATAGAAAAGAATGCTTTATGGAGAACTGTGGAGGCGACATAAGGAAACTTAAAGAAGAAAAAGGTTCCAAAAAAAAAAAATTGAAGATTGGGAGAGATTACTATTACTGGCTACATTTTAACAAATGTTTGCTACAAGCGAAATACCTTTTAGAAATTTGTTTTTATAGTGGTAAAACAAAATATCGTAAATCTTCTAAAATGCATAGATCAACAGTTCCTATACTTTGTACACCTGGACACACCAACAAGCTAGTTATTTATAGATAACCGCCATCGATAAAAATCTTCAATAGAAAAAGTGAAATGTGTTCAGGGACAGCCCTTCTAAGAAGTTGATATTAGGTTTGTTTTAATTGAAGAAAAGTACTATCTGTACACAGAAAATATTGAAGTCTTTGACATGGCTGACCCTCAAGATTCCAGATTTGTTGTTTTTTTTTAAAATTATGTCAAATAACTCCGTCTGTCTGATCAACTTGAAACTTTGCACAATAAATCATTGGCATAGACAAGACATGAATAAAAAAATTAACCAATTAGTTTATTCGTGGCTGTTTGATACTAACAAGGGAAATTAATCATTCTGTATCTCTAGATATTATTTATATAAGGTTTGTTCCCCTTTCATAACACATTATTTCGTCCACACACACACAGATATTTGGATCAGTTGGAAACTTAAAAGGTATTTTATTGTACCTAATAAAATTATCAATTTAAAAATTTTTGGCATTTAATTCCTTTCTGTGGTATCGAATAAGTGAAATAACTTCCACGTTCTAAGAGAGTTTTTACGTGCGGAGTTCTTCCCCATAGATAAGCTTATTTTGTTTTTTTAAAGGATTTTTAAACATTTTATTTTACTTGTTTAGATTTCTTTTATGTTTCTCTGAAGGGAAGAAACACCTTTGGGCTTTGAACCTAAGCCAACTGAATATAATTGTTCATTTTCTGGCACTGATCTGAATACTAAACATCACGTGATTAATCCTAGACCTCACATACATGGTTACATGGTGCAGCTCTGGAAAACTTTGCGTAAGCTGGCACTCTGTGATCGATAAGTGCCCGAGTCTTTTGGCCCAGAGACATTAGCAGTCTTATCATTGTCTTCCTGGAGGACAGCCATGTTTCTGTTTCCTATAACTTTTTGAACAAGCTAGATACCAGTGGTTCCTAAAATTTTGATCTGCTTTAAGTCAAATTTAGCGTCAGTGATATCGCTCTATAGATGTTTGACTGTTTTACACATTTGTATACTGTACAAACGTATTTTTTTTCATTAGAAAGTCGGATCTACCAAAAGTCAATGGACCACTGTAGCTCCTATCGTACACTTTGTTCTCATACCAAAGACTATAGACAATATTTTCTTTTCCTAGTAAGTTGTTTGGCACGATACCTATTGGAGGCCAGTTAGCAAAAGGAAGTCGCTGCGACTGGAAACATTTTGGTAATAAAATTGAGCAGCACGAGCATTCTGTAAATCACCTTAAAATGTTTGCTAAATGTTTTGGATGTTCAAGATAATCTACTTCCTAGTCCAAATCTCCCACAGGACCACGGGGGATGACAGCGGGCAGGGTACGAACCCGGGACCATCGAGACAACAGTCCAACGCGCATACCGCGCGGCCAGGCAGCCATCCATACTTATATACTTATTCAAAACGAGCTTATAGACCTAAGGGCATATTTTCGAATCATCCTTGACTGCTCCCTTGACGTTAGCCACTAAGAGCAGATGTCTTTTACATAGTGTTTTGTTGACGTATCAGATCCAGAAGTTATAGTGAAGAACATTTCGAGTCCATATAGCTAAAAAAAAAAAGACTGCCTTTCGCTAACTAACGTAAGGTAGTATGTTTTGTAACAAAAAAAAAGGCATTCAGCATCAGAGACGGACGAGTCCGTTAGCGTGAAATGATACATTATATATAGTCTACCATTACGGCTCAAGGCCCCGCGTATGACATTCGCCCTGGGCCCCGCGCACTGCTAAGATCGCCCCTGATTGTAAGACCTTGATAACATTTCTGCTTTTTTTATTACGAGGCTTGTCAATAGAAGTCGATTAACATACTATACATAATGCTATACAGAAAACAACTAAGACTTCTTGAGCGCTTCCACCAAAGATGCTTGCGCTCCATCATGGACATACGGTGGCAAGACCGCACTACAAACAACGATGTCCTTGCGAACGCCGGTATGGACAGTATAGAGGGACTTCTTATGGTCCGGCAGTTACGCTGGGTAGGGCACGTATCCCGTATGGGAGACGAACGTATGCAGCAGTCTTTTTTTGGTGAGCTAAAAGGTGGTCGACGTAACAGAGGCGCCCCACGGAAACGCTTTAAAGACCAGCTTAGGCGCCAACTTTCCTTGGCTGACATAGAAGAGAGCACCTGGTTGCATGCGGCCTCAGAACGAGACAGCTGGAGGTCACTCACGAAGGCCGCGAAATACACATTTGAGACCAAAAGAAAATCCGCTGCCGAGGACAAACGCAGACGGCGAAAAGAAAATCTAAATCGACCACCTGCGGACAATGGTTATGCTTGCCCCTGATGTGGCAAAATATGTAGATCACAGCTGGGGCTGCGCAGCCACGGGAAATACTGCACTCCTCACTAATCTTCTGACTCGAAGACAACCTTATTATTAATGTAATATATAAAGCAGAAAGTAAGGCGTATGTATGTATGTATGTTTCGCATAGAAATCAAAACCGTTTGACCAATCTGATAAAAACAAAACTTGGCTTAAATGCTCCTTAGATCATGACGGGAGACCGTAGTGTATGTTTAATGTGTCTACCATTACCGGAAGGCTCTAAAAATACACAAAAAGTACCCAATTGTACCTCTATAAAAAAACGAACATTTTTTTTTACAAATCGGTTTAACCCGTTTTCAAAGTATTTTATATTTGATATAAATATGTCACAATATACTTTTATTTTCGTGGCAAATTTTTAAAAAATGTGAATAGAACATTATTATGTTTAACATAGATCTAAATTCAAACCAGTAGATCAGTAATACCAAAATATGACCCGCAGGCCGCTGGCTTGTCTTTGAGTGCGTAATATATTAAGGCACGTATTGAGAAGGTGTGAAATGGCTGCGCCTCTAACCAGAGTTTGCTAAACAAATGAAGTCCCTCCATTGTTTCAGAGCCCTTTGACTTTTTCTCCTGGATGCTGATTATGGTTCTGTTGGTTCACGTCACGGCTACAGTTATCTTCCTGTTCGACTGGGCAGTGCCCAAGAAAAAGAGAAGACATCAAGGTAGCCACTGGCTAGCGTCAAAAAAAAAAAGAAATTTCATTTTCTTTCTGTTGGGCTATTTGTTTTTTTTTTTTTTTTTTTGTAGTCTTTTTTTTTTTTGTTGTTAAATTACAATTTGCATTTGAAGTGATGACGTCTTTTTAATTTCTTCTTCTTGGCGTTTTTCCCATCCTTGACCTTTGGCTGTGTTTCTTAATCTAACGTAGCACTTTCATGACCTTTACATGTACAAATATTTTCTTTGCTTGCAGCCTCCATAACACCTTATTTTTACACTTTTTACGAACTTTTTAAAGTGATTTAAGTGTCTAGTTCGTATAACAAATTTTCAACATTTTTACAAGTGTGTGGTAATCTTCTAAAATTTCAAAATGTTTAACAATAGTTTTATAGAATTGGCGTACAAAATCCATCTATTTTCTTTTACAAAAAAGAAAAGACAAAAAAAAAACATACCATGTACCATTTGCCATAATTTGCAGGTTCATTTTCAGCAATGTCTGAAATAAAGAAAGTGACGTCAATTAATACAATGGATTTATCTTTTTTTTTAAAAAGCAACAAATTGAATTATTTCTCTGAAACGAATGTTTATTTGTATTTGAAGTTTAATTATTGAACTTAGATTTTATATAAAGTATGTTTCTTTCTCTTTCTCTTCTGTTCTCCCTCTCTCTATCTCTTTTCCTTGTACTCTTTATTGTTCTTTTCCTTTATCTCTTTTTTCTGTGTCTTTCTCTGTCTCTATCTCTTTCTCTATCTCTTTCTCTATCTCTATCTCTTTTTCTATCTCTTTCTCTATCTCTTTCTCTATCTCTTTCTCTATCTCTTTCTCTATCTCTTTCTCTATCTCTTTCTCTATATCTTTCTCTCTCTTTCTCTATCTCTTTCTCTATCTCTTTCTCTTTTTCTCTGTTACTGTTTCTTTCTGTGTGTTCTCACCTCTCTCGTATCCCAACAGAGCCTTATGACTATGCCTCCTGGTCGCTTATCCTAATCTTCAGTGTCCATGCTACCGGCTCGTCCATCCTGATCTTTGAATGGTTAAGTCCCTATGGACTGAACCGTGGACTGACACATATGAGAGGTAACTGAGGTAAAACTCTGGAAGTATGATTCCCATCTACCATACTGCGCATGTCACACATATGTAGGGGAGAATAGAACACTCATCACTCAAGTGGATAACTTACATTCAAATACAACTTACAAGAACGTGTCATCCAATTAACAATACTTTAATTTTATTTTAAATCTATCTAGTCCTATAATAATTTTTGAAAAGTTCGTTTATTCTTGGAAGTTGAGAATTTAAAGAAAATAATAATAATATTTAATACATAATCTGGGCTCCACCATTTTCATAACTTTAATTTTGTCAGGGTAGTTATTAAAGAGGCGAGATAATGTGGGGGGAATATAAAGTAGTACACTCCATCAATTATTTAATTACCTATTGTTGACATTCTCACCACATATATTTTAAGAACCTTAAATTTCAAAAATATTCATTATATGCTTTTGGAAAAAAATAACGCCATATACAAAGCAATTTAAAACGTTAAAATATTATGACAACCTAAATGTAATTATTTGCATTGCCATGTTTTGCAAACATTGTACTTATAAAATGTAACTATTTAATTTGTACGCTTACTAATAAAATACGCATCTTTTTGTTATTAAAAAAAAAGCCCAATTAAGAGGCCAATAGCCCAAAAAAGAGGCGATGCCCAAAAAAGAGGCAAAGAAAAGAGGCAAAGGCCCAAGGATTCCTAGGATGTAAACAGCTCGACAACTGAAGTCAAAAGCTGAGGTATCCTTAAAAAAAAATAAAAAATCTGGCGATCGAGAAATGTAAACAATTACGTAGGGCAGACGATATTCCTTCCTTTTTTATTTTAAAAAAGCCAAGAAAGAGTACAAAGTTTTTTTAGTTCTGGACGTTAGAACTCCCCCCTCTCTGAGAAGAGAAAAACTTATGATATTTATTTATAACGCTATGGAATGGCAACAATAGTTTTACTTCTGCCAGTTGTCTCTTTTTTCTTCTTTTAGTCAAACGCAATCTAAGTTAGTGTTCTAAATAAATGCAATTAAAATAAAATCAACTGGTGCCGGACTATTTTCACACTAATTGCGTAACTGATAATGTGAAGCCTACATACAAATAGATAAGAGATGGGACATCTACAAATAAAACACTGATCATCTATATGTTTTTTTTTAAATATAATTGTTGTTTTTTAATTCTGTTTTTAACCCGTTTCTGCTATTAAATCTTGTCCTTTATCATTTGTTTTCTGTTCATTTTATGCTTTGGGTGTTTGATGGCCTTTCTTCTAATATTAAATAACAAGTTAAAGTAGAAGTGTATTAATTTGTTAGTTAAAGCCAATATTTAAAACCTATTTCCCCATTAAAAATTGATTATAATTGTTAAAAATGGAACATATTTCATCAATCAATAAATTTATTTCATTCATTAATTTTTTTGAGTATATTATTGGTTTTCACGCCAATCATTAATGCAAATATCAAGATGTACTTTAGTATCTAACTTATAGCTCATTAAATAGTCTTGCTCATAGAATAGCGTAGGACATGATTCACTATCCTTTTGTCCACAGATCACAAGTTCTCCTTATTCAGATCCTTCTGGTTAATCTGGGCTATGCTGTTCAGTACATCAGTGCAGACTGACTCCCCGAAAGGAATAGCCAGTAGGTTCCTGGCCAATATCTGGGCTCTCTTCGCCCTGGTGTTTCTGGCTTCCTACACTGCCAACCTGGCAGCATTTATGATCACTAAAGAAGAATACTACGATTTGTCTGGCATTCAAGATTACAGGGTAAAACTTTTTGATAGTGAACCCATGTATTTTTAGTTGTCATTATAATATATCTTTCTAATTGTAAATTGTAATTCTTTGTCCTTAAGGCTTAATCTATCGAACGTTAGCCAAGTTAGCTGAAGAAGTTGCTAGCCACAAGTAGCCAACAATTTTTTAGCAGTAGCTAATCCTATTTTTTAACAACGGTTATATCAACTCACTCTAAATGTCTGGTAAAAAGGTTGTTAACGTTATTTCTCCGACACCCGACCTCGGATCAAGTTGAAATTTTGCTCAGTTATTGCTTTTACCTGACGAAACAAGAATCAATATAATAATTAACTAATTAGTTAATTTACTATTGGTAATTTATTATTTTCTTTGGTATCAAACAATGGAAAGAAATTGTACTTGATGCTAAATTAGTCCCCTTTATAGGTCACCACTTTAAAGTAAGTTTGAAACAAAGACTTCACTAGCAGAGTGGTTAGTGTGTGGGTTTGTGGAGATTTTAGCCCTGAGTTCGAATTCAGGTCATTTACATTTTTTATGAATGCATTTATAAAGTGGTTTTGGTAAAATTCACCCATATTCCCCCTTCTCCCCATCCCCAAATGTTCCCAACAGATAGGATAATTGCGTAGTGAGAAGGCTAAAAGCACCAAAATAAAATTAAAAAATTGGCCATCATATTATTCTTTGTGTCCCTTCTGCTTTGATGTGCTCTTTTTTTTCCCCACAGTCAATTTTTTTATTTATTTTGTGCAAATTTTTTTTAAATAAATTAAACAATAACTAAATTTTGAAGAAATATCTTAGGGAAAAGGTTTTAAAAGAAATTAACTATTCTTGTATTTTTTCATGACCCTGTTTCTGTTTACTAAAGATGCAATGACATAACGTTGAAACTCTTTGTTTTCAGCTTCAGAATCCATATACAATGAATCCTCCCTTTAAATACGCCACTATACCGAATGGCAGCACTGAAGCCAACATACGTACTAATCATATTGATATGTACAACTATATGAAGGCATACAACTTACCGGATGTGGAGTCAGGAATTACGGCTTTGAAACAAGGGTACTTTTAACCTTTTGAACTTACAAAATCATATTTTTAAAAAACGAAATACACCCCTCCCCCTTTGTTACCAAAAACACTCACTCTTACAACGTTCACACACAAACGCGAGGATTTGTTTAGAAGTGAAGGATACGATAGAATCACTGGCGTAGCATCCATGGCGCGAAGGGGTTCAATGAACCCGGGCCCATGACCAATAGGGGCCCAGGTGGCACTTAAAAAAAAACTTAACAATAGGTATCCAATTCTTATATAATTTTACTTTGCATTACTTGCTGGTAGGCCACACGGTGAGAACTCTGGTTTGACCGTTATAATTTTTCAGAATTATTTTTATAACTATCTAAAAATTACATTTGGCTTCCGTATTTCTATCAATGAAATTGTTCCGAATGACGTCACATCAATGTGTTTGTTGTTTTTCAACACGGTTTCAGCGGGACTTATAACGCATTGTATCTTATCTTATCTTATATAATACAGACGTTACTTCAAAAAAGAAGATGATTACGTCCTACGCGTCATGCATTTAGTCATGCATATTAACCAATGACTTAAATTCTGCCAAGTCACTGGTTTTTCTGGCTAGCTCAGGCAACCCATTCCATGCTCTAATAGCACTAGGGAAGAAGGAGTATTTGTACAAATTTGTCCTAGCATATTGGACGAGGAATGTTCCTTTATTTTTGTGTCTTTCAGAGTATTTTATTAGATTTTGTTTTTGTATTTGAAGATTATGGTTCAGTTTTTTATGTATAATTGTTACTTTACTTTTTGAGTCTTTTGTCCTGAAGGCTTCCTAAATTTAGTGATTTTACTAATGGTGTTACTCTAGTCAAATGTGAATATTCGTTTGTTATGAATCTCACTGCTCTATTTTGTGTTTGTTCCAGTTTCTTAATGTTTTCTTGAGTTGAGGGGTCCCAAACCGTGGATGCATATTCTATTATTGGCCTAACCAAGGTTAAATAACATTTTAGTTTTATGTTCTTATTTGATTTATAGAAATTTCTTTTAATAAACCCTAATGCTTTGTTTGATTTTTTTATAGTTTCATCAATATGTGGATTCCATGACAGTTTTTCATTTATTATAACACCTAGGTATTTTGCGTTTTTAGTCTGTGTTACTGGTTTGCCATGAATAAGATAAGTGGAATTAATTTGTTTTAGTTTTTTTTGTTACTCTTAACAACTGACATTTTTCTGGGTGGAAAGACATGCTCCAATTTGATTCCCATTTCTGTAATTCATCTAATTCTCTTTGTAAAATATCTGTGTCTTGTATTGTTTTTATTGTTCTATATATTATGCAATCGTCTGCAAATAATCTGACTTTTGTTCCTGAACTAATGCAATTTGGTAAATCATTTATGTAAATTAAAAATAGTAGCGGACCCAAGACTGTTCCTTGAGGTACACCTGAGTTTACTGTTATTGGTGTTGATTTAGAGCCATTTATTATTACAGTTTGTTCTCTCCCTATCAGAAAATCTTTAATCCACTGATGCAGTGAACCATTTATGCCGAAATATTTTAATTTTTTAAGCAAACTATGGTGGTGAACTTTGTCAAAAGCCTTGGAAAAATCTAGTAAGATAGCATCTATTTGTTCACTATTATCTAAACCTTTTGAAAAATCATCAATTAGTCCTATTAGTTGTGTTTCACATGATCTATATTTCCTAAAGCCATGTTGGTATGGGGTGAGGACATTATGTTTGTCTAAGTGGTTTATGATGTTGCTACATATTATGTGTTCTAGGATTTTACATGTGATGCTGGTAAGTGATACTGGTCTGTAGTTTCCTGGATCAGATTTTTCTCCTTTTTTAAATAGGGGGGTGACATTAGCTTCTTTCCAGTCCTTTGGTACTCTGCCCTGGTTAAGCGATGCCTGAAAGAGTATTTTGAACACTGGGGCTAGCTCATTGCTTAGTTCTTTGAGTAATCTAGCTGGAATACCATCAGGTCCAGACGCTTTATTTGGTTTGGTGTCGGCTAATAGTTTTTGAATTCCATTCGTACTAATAAAGGACTTGTATAAATAAATACACGTGCATGATGCACACCATCTTGTGTAGTTGTAAGCTCCACGAATGTTTTGAAATGTACAAATATAAAATAACCTGAACATAGACTTAAATATTTGCCCATGATTGGCCTATATCTAAACTGGAAACCGGAAACAAATGCTTATCCGCGATTGATCGACGATTTACAGACCTATATATATATATAGATTTTTATATACGTTAACTCTTTTTTCAGGCTCTAATGCGAGTCGCCCCAATCAATCTTTTATGTCTTAGAAAAGTAATGATTTTTAGTTTTCAAAGTTTAAAAATAATGCAAAATCATTTCTCAGATATTCACGCAAATATATGAAACAAAGCCATTTCCTGTTAGTTTCCATTGAGATAATGTTTTAAAAATCCTAGATCGAAATAATTCATGTTGATTTAAATCAGTGGTTCCCAAACTTTTTTGTCTCGTAGACCCCTTTCCATGTTTTCTGGTTTTCGGTAGACCCACTGCTTAACTTTCAAATTTTTGCAAATTCAACATTTTCTATCTGTACAAATATTAAAGTTAAGTTCCCCTCAGACCTTGTGGTCTATAGAGCAAATGATGTAAAGGTCATCTGTTTCTGTGGCCTACGATTATCGAGTGTGTCATGTGGCCAGCACAGCGACCAACAGCCTTTACTTTCCCAAACTAATGTCAGGTACCCATTAGAGCTGGGTGGCCTTAGAGGCACCCAAAAGATCCCGAAATTAAAAATCCAAGTCTTCAACAGGATTCAAACTCGGGACCCCCGGTTCAGAAGCCAAGCACTTTACCGCTCAGCCAAAACGCCTCCTAACTTCTATCTGTAGAGAGTTGAAAAGTAAAAAAAGTAATTTAAAGCTACTTATTAGAGATTTTAGAGATCTCTCTTTTTTATTGATAAAACTCAAAAATTCAAAACCAATTAAAATAGCAATATGTATTGCTGGAATATCCAAACACAAAGGCCTTAAGTATCATTGTAAGAGTTTTCGCAAAGAACAGTTTCTCGTGTATTTGTTGACGTTTCACGAGTTGCTCAAATATTGTGTCCGCGCGAAGATGTTATCACTATCGAGAGAAAGAGCGAAGGCGAGTGACTGTCGCCTAAACCAGTAAGCTTCGAGCAGGAAGGGCTCATTAGTCTTGGCTGGCTACCCACCTAGCAGAAGTAAAACTGAATTCAAAACTCTCCTTTCTTGCAACTCAAACATGGGAAAGGTTTTGTGGGTTAACCTGAGGAAAAAATAAGGAGCCGGCGACCATAATGCAGTTTGCAGCACACACCACTACATCCTGTCAGAATCTGTGACGCTGCTGAGCCCAAACGTATATATGTCGTTTGCAAAGAATTACATATGAAGCTTTTCATTTTATAACTTATGCCACCGAAGCAACCTTGAACTGTATTGTTGCTTAAAGAAATTCTTTTAATAATATCAGATGTGGGTTTGTGTAAAACAGGTTTTAAAACTACAACGGCTGGTAACAATCAATGTTTTACCTATGGTGTTTAAAACTACAACGGCTGGTAACAATCAATGTTTTACCTATGGTGTTTAAAACTACAACGGCTGGTAACAATCAATGTTTTACCTATGGTGTTCTCCGCATTTTGACATAAACAAGTAAATTTCCCCTTTCAGACATTGTGATGGTGTTATGGTCATCTGTTTCTTTGTCCAACGGTTAACGAGCAGGGTGTCATGTGGGCAGAACAACGACCAACCGCCTTTACTTTACTTACTTTACTTACTAACATAATTCAGGTACCCATTAGAGATGGGTGGACTCAGGGGAGCCCTGAAAATCCTAAATTCAAAATTCACAGAGATTCGAACCCAGGACTCCAATTACGGAAGCCAAGCGCTTAACCACTACCACCACACCCTTATTATGCTATACGTGAACAGATATTGTAAGACTCATAAACCACCATCTTCTCTACATGATGTTGAATAGAGATTTTGTGGGTCTATTCTGAACTTTATCTTTGAATGTTCAAAAGTTTTTCAAATCTATATCTTTTTATCAGGGTGATATTGTCGCAGATGATCCTCAAGCGTAATTAGTTTCATATCGTCATAAAAATGGCAATCGGTAACCGCTTGGTTAACAAGGAAAGAATGAACAATTTTATATAATCAACGCTAGACAGTCTACATTTCTTTTTGTTAAACATTATTTACATGAAGACAAAATTAAGTTATTTTTATAAGTATTGAAATTAAACACAACAATTTTTCGTTTGAATAGCAAGATAAATATTTAAATGATTTACTAAGTTACAAACTATATATTATATAGTGTGAAGAATTACATTAATGGGATGTAAAAATTAAAGTCACGACCTGCTTATATGAAATCTATTATCATAGACCCCCTTGGACATCTCATGGAACCCCAATTAGTTTTTTCACTTTCGTAGACCCCTTGCAAGTCTTCGTAGACCCCTGGGGGTCTATATAGACCACTTTGGGAATCACTGATTTAAATCATCTTATGTACATTTAAATAGATTGATTACCTAGATCTTTCTAGATTATGTATCTAAAAATTGCAAAATAATAATTATAAGACGAGAGTACTCTGATTTTTTATTTGATATTTGTTCAATTACTAGATCTAGATCTAAAAATTAAATTATATGTTACTTAGGTTAGGGTTGAGAGAAAAACAATTTTACATCTTTTAACTACTTTACAAAACAACGCCTTGATCCAACTTTCAAAAACATTTTCACGACTTTTTTGTAGTGCTAAAAAAATCTCCATGGCCAGTCTGGAGTAGTTTGTATAAGTCTATGGTCTATGGTTATTATGTTCCGTCTAGTCGTCTATTTTGTTTCGTTGTAATCCTACTTTACAAGTGAAACTTTTTTAATGTTTCAGAAAGATTCAAGCTTTTATTTACGACTCATCAGTGTTGGAATACAGAGCGTCACGTGACCCAAAGTGTGGACTTGTGACTGTAGGCAACAGATACGCCATGACAGGATACGGTGTTGGTTTCCCGCCAAATAATAAGCAGTTAAAAAATCCTTGGATTGATAAATTCAACAAAGTGATTCTCAAACTGCAGGAAAACGGTAATTTGATCTGCTCAATGAATAAGATTTTTTAAATTCTCAAAATAATTTCTTTCTGTTAAGTATATGTACTGTGTGCCTAGAGTAGTTCGTCTTGTTTTTGTTTGAAAAATTTTCTTTAGAAAACAATCAATGTTGAAAGTTTATCCTCAATGTTAGAGCGACATTATCCTCAATACTTATACTAATGCAACATTATCCTCAATACTAATGCAACATTATCCTCAATACTAATGCAACATTATCCTCAATACTAATGCAATATTATCCTCAATGCTAATGCAATATTATCCTCAATGCTAGTGCAATATTATCCTCAATGCTAGTGCACCATAATTCTCAACGTTAATGCAACGTTACCATTAAATCTTATGAAACTTTGTCCTTAATTTTGCTCAACATTCTTCTCAACATTAGTGCAACATTCTTTTCAATATAAGTGCAACATTCTTTTCAATATTAGTGCAACATTTTTTTCAACATTAGTGCAACATTATTTTCAATATTAGTGCAACTACATTCTCAATTTTAGTGCCACATTTTTGTGGCCCAGCTTACTCTCCGTTATAATAAACGATATTGTAACAATGCTTCCTATACTTGTGTCAGTGGTATATGAATCAATACATTAAACTGTACAATAGTTTGTTGGAGTAATCACTATTTCTTTTGCAGGTGAACTTGACAGGTTACAAAAGTTTTGGCTTGCTGGAGCTTGTGATACGAAAAAAGAAAAAGGCGTGTCCAACAGAACTTTGGGAATTTTGAATTTCACGTCTGCTTTCATTCTATTGGGTACTGGAGTTTTGTTGGGGCTCCTCATTTTAATATTTGAACACATCTACTTCAAGTTCTGTCGCAAGCGTTTAAAAAAATGGGATAAATGTGGATGTTGTGCTTTGGTATCCTTGGTAAGTCTAGGTTTTTGTTTTAGTTGGATTTAAGTTTTCATCTTGTTCTATGAGAAGAGCTTCCTATGGCGGGAAAGAGAAAGCGGATACATTAAAATGAAGATGAATGTATTGGGAAACTACAAAGACAAATACATTGAAATATTTTTCATTGTTTCAACATTTGAAACTTTCTTCTCTGGCGGAAACAAATTATAAATAGCTAAGCTCTTTGGTGTATCTGGCTACAAAGTAAACAATGTTTTATGTGATTTTTTTTCCTTTCACTTAAAGGCACAGTGTTATCAAAGCTTTTCTGGTGTAGCGCATTTTTTAAATATTTTTTTTTTACATTTAGTTGACAACATTAAAGTTCAATTTAGCGTCCTTGATACGGCATGGACATAACAATGTGCATAACCCATATTTTTCCTACAGTATGAGCATAATATGAATATTTATATGTACTAACCTATATATTTCCCCAAATATGGGCATTTCTTCGATAACATAACATAACAATATGCATGAACTTGTATATTTTTCCTCCATAATGGACAACACATGAAAATAAATGTAAAAATGTGCACTTACATATATATATTTCCCCCAGTATGGGCATACCATGAATATACATGTAACGATATGCACTAACCAGAGAATAGGTATATCAAAAATACATACATTACAACAGTGTTTCCCAAACTGTGTTCCCTAGTGTTCCGCGAGGCCTGAATGTTCCACAAACTACTGGAATAATTAACTATTAGTCCAACACGTGAGAATTAATCTGCCCAAAAATAAATAAATAAAATGTTCCGCTAAAAGCTCAGAATTTGTGAAGTGTTCTGTTAAATAAAAAGTTTGGGGAACACTGCATTACAATTTGCACTAAACTATCTATTTCCTAGAACATGACGACATGCGTTGTAACGTGCACTAAATACATTGCAACTATATGTATCCCCTCAAAGTCGTCATAAATAGATAGGTTGCAATGTGCACTCAACTACATATCTTTTCAAAGTAGGTCATAAATAGATACGTTGCAATGTGCACTCAAATATATACATTTCCCCAGAGTATGGGCAGATCTTTACAGTTTAAAGACTACGTCGAGGAGGCGATGAATACTTTTGGGAAATCCCGATGCAAAGACCCAACGTGTGAAACACAGATGTGGAAACTGAGACATCAGCTTGATATGGCTTTGTTAAAGATTGACCATCTCCAGCATCAGCTCGGGTATTATCACGTTATCTGTCTTAATACAAAGTGGCCCCCTTGAAAAGTAGAAAATTTGTCGATCATCTATTTATTTTTACAAATGATAACTTTTCCTAAGTTTTTTAAAGGCTTCTTATCTTAATATGTTATATTACTCTATTGTGGGAAGTAGACTGTTCTTGACAGCAAAGCCCACACCATGCATTCTCGTCTGTTCCTGTGCTTTTCCTTTCCATAAGAAAGTGTAATCAGCCTCGCGGAGCATGCCGTCTTCGGCTAGTCGGGTTTCTTGGAGAGCTGCAATGTCAATGCGTAGTCTTTTCAGCTCGTTGTTTATGACTGCCATCTTCCTTGCATCGTCAACCTTCTGTAGGTCATCTGTAAGACCAGGACACATTGTCCTGACGTTCCATGGGGCCAGTCGCATAATAGGAATTTTTTTCTTTTTCATTTTTCTTCTTTTGTTGCTTGGTGCAGGTTTACAATCTACTTGTCGTTTTAAACTAAGCTCTAAGCACCCATTAGAGCAGGCAGGCTGTGGCGGATCAACACCTAACTGTCTGGGGGCTGCCCAGGTTGAGGCGGGCGGTAGCTGATCAGTGAGGCGCGAAGACCTCTCCCATTGTCAGAGACAACCCGTGGCGTCCATACATTACGCCAATCAAGTTGGAATTATAACCCGTAACTGTTGTCTCCCGTGTTGTTTAGCCGCTTTGCAGCAGCACCAGAGTTTCCTCTCCGGGTCGCATTCCTGGGCCTTAGATAAAGGGGTCATGGGTGGCCCATGCGTCATGATCCCTCTCTTGACCATGCTGATGTGATCCAAAGGAACGCATCGCGTTACATTTGGCGCCAACTCAGTTGCAGAAGCTGCCGGAGGGAATTTCGTAACTGATACTCCCAACGCCTAAGGGGCTTCACTCCTGATTTATCCTCGAGGTTGTCTCCTGAAGCCTAAAACCGCAAGGCAGCGGGGGTTTGAAGTCAGAGTACCCCTCTCCTAGATGAATTGCCCTACTAGGCTGACTAGCTCCACCTGCCTGAAGCTCCTGGTTTTGTGTCGCCAGGTATCCGCCTTCACCCCTTCACCTGTTAGTAAGAGCAGTTTCGCCGGGCTTAATATCTAAGCCACACTAGCAGGCCAGGTACTGGACTTAGTTGTCAGAGGCTATCTGAGACGCATGCTTTTAGGAGTATTTTATAGACAGTGGGAGCTTATCCCCATTGTCACCCCTGGCCATGACAACCTTGAAACCAAGTCCCTCCAGTTGGTGGCTCGGAAAGGCTACTAAGCATAAGTATGAAGACTACATCTGGAAAAGTCACTCTAATCAGTGCCTATGCCCCTACACTATGTTCACTCTAAGAAGACAAAGACAAGTTCTACGAAGACCTAAGGGAAGCCATTGAGACCATTCCTCAAAAAGAGCACATGGTTATTCTAGGTGACTTCAATGCAAGAATAGGAACAGACCAGACTACCTGGCCAGACTGCCTCGGGCTTTTTGGAATCGGCAGGATAAATGAGAACGGACAAAGACCTCTTGAATTCTGCGCATACCATAAGCTCTGCATTACGAACACATACTTCAAGACAAAATCACAGCATTGTGTCTCATGGAGACATCCTAGGTCTGGACACTGGCACCAGCTGGATATGATACTGACACGGAAAAGGAACATTGGAAACATACTGCTCACACGTAGCTGTCAAAGTGCAGACTGTGATACTGATCACACTTTAGTGTCCTGCCGAACAAGACTGCTGCCTACTAAGATCCACTCATCACAGGGAAAAAGAAAAGCAAGCCTGAATACTGCAAACACTAACAATGCTGATCTTAGCATCGAATTCACAAAGAAATTAGAGGAAGCTTTTAAAAACTTCTCAGTGACTGAGATAGAAAAAACCTGGACGCTCATACGTGATACTATGTACCAAACATCATCACTGGTCTTTGGTAACAAAACAAAGAAAAATGAAGACTGGTTTGAAGCAAGTCTGCAAGAAATGGAAACTGCCACTAAAAGCAAGAAAGTAGCCATGCTAAACTACAAGAAGGAGCCCACCCCTAGCAACTTACATCACTGATCGTGCATTGCAAATGGAACGATGGGTAGAACACTATGCAGAACTTTACCAGATTGAAAATGCCATCTCGACAACTGCTTTGTCTAACTTCCCACCACTTTCAGTTTTGAGCGAATTAGATGAAACACCTTCTGTAAAGGAACTGAGCACAGCCATTGACATGCTTGCACACGGGAAAGCACCCGGAGGAGATGGTATTCCTGCTGAAGTCATTCAGGCTGGAAAGCATGGCCTAATCAAGCCACTCCATGAACTGCTAAGTCTATGCTGGGAGCAAGGAATAGTCCCACAAGAATTGAAGTGTGCCAACATAGTAACGATTTACAAAAATAAGGGTGACCGCACGGATTGTAACAGCTATAGAGGCATTTCACTTCTTAGCATAGTTAGGAAGGCTTATGCCAGAGTAGTACTGAAGCGACTACAGATCTTGGCAGAACGAGTTTACCCAGAATCGCAGTGTGGCTTTAGGGCCGGTAGATCCACAACAGATATGATCTTCTCCCTGCGACAGCTACAGGAGAAAAGCAGAGAACAAAGGCAGCCCCTCTTTATAGCTTTTATTGACTTGACCAAGGCGTTTGACCTTGTCAGCAGAACCGGCTTGTTTTCCGTATTAGAGAGAATCGGCTGTCCAAACAAGCTACGGAAACTAGTGTCAGCTTTTCATGAAAACATGCAGGGCACCGTACAGTTTGACAGCTCCGCCTCTAGGCTATTCTCCATCAAGAGCGGAGTAAAACAAGGATGTGTTCTGGCTCCAACACTATTCGGCATCTTCTTTTCAGTTGTACTCACCAGCGCATTTAAATCCCTTGGAAGATGGAATATATATCCACAGTAGATCCGATGGAAAGGTATTTAATCTGGCACGCCTTAAAGCCAAAACGAAGAGACGGCGTATCTTGATTAGAGAACTGCTGTTCGCAGACGATGCCGCAATAATATCTCATTCACAAGAATGATTACAGAGGCTTGTGAATGCACTGGCAGCTGCTTGTCAAGAGTTTGGCCTCACAATTAGCCTCTCCAAGACTGAAATCATGGCACAAGATGTTGCAGAAATACCAGTGATACACATTGGAAATCACACGGTGGTGCAGGAATTCGCATACTTGGGAACAACAATAGCCAGCAACCTAAACTTAGACACTGAGTTGACCAAAAGAATAGGGAAGGCTTCTGCAGCAATGGCAAATCTCTAAGCGTGTGTGGGAAAATACCAAATTGACCACGGAAACAAAAATCCTTGTCTACAATGCCTACATTCTGAGTACACTTCTCTATGGCAGTGAGAGCTGGGCAACTTACATGCGTCAAGAGCACAGATTAAATAGCTTTCACCTACGCTGCCTGCGACGCATACTGTGCATCTCCTGGAGGGATCGTGTCACCAATCAGGAAGTTTTGACACAGGCCAACATACACAGCATCTATGCTCTCCTTCAACAGAGAAGACTACGCTGGCTCGGTCATGTCACTCGCATGCCAGATGGAAGAATCCCTAAAGACATCCTGTACGCTGAGCTAGCAGAGGGAGCCAGACCCAAGGGCCGCCCAAGACTAACTTACAGAGATGTCTGCAAGCGAGACATGAGAGCCATGGGCATCGACCAAAGTATGTGGGAAGATATGGCCCAAGACCGGAGTGTACGTGCTGGTACGAACTTTGCTGAATGCAAAAGAAATGAAGCTGCATCGGTCAAGAGAAAGAAAAAGAAAGCCGCCCTGTCAGTGAGCCCTAGGACAGATGACTATAAATGCTCAAACTGTGGCAAACTCTGCCGATCCAGAATTGGCTTGATATAGCCACTCCAGATTCTGCCCCGTCTCAAGACGTAACCAAAGCCAGTGACTCATCTGGGCGCATCCATTGTGTTACGAGACAGAAGGAGCCATATATACATATATATTACTCTCAAAGATGGTTAAAAATTGTCGTCTGTACACTTCGGAGCAGTGTCTTAAACTTGAAAAGCAAGCTCGTGTAGAGTTTTGAAGGATAACTTGTGAGATGTGGTTCCAAACTCGTTTTCAAACCATCACTAGAGTTCACGTCACGTGGACATTTCTGGTGCTCTTTAAATAACAAGATACAAACGCAGCAACCCAAGACATTTTAAGTCTGGACTTTTGGAGGTCGAATCCTCCGGTAGATTTGCTGAAGAGATTGAACTGACGCCATTGAAAAATTAAATATTGATATTAAAATCATGCATTCTATTCATGATCTAAGCATTTCAAAATGAAAAAAAAAGTAAGCTTGCATTTTATTCATATCTCAGCAGGCCCTCAAATTTTCCGCTTTTCTAACAAACCACCCTGAATTAGCTGTATATTTTTAACAAATTATGATAATGTACATGTAAATTTAGACTAATTCTTTTTTTTTTTTTGTCTATGGTTCAGGGATCTTGGAGTGGAATATTTAGCTATATTACCAGCATCAACGGATGTCACGGAGCAGGAAGCAGAACATGCACAGAATCTTGGTACCATCAGAGCCAATGGGATGCAAAGTCCTCAAACGTCTTTTATTGGGTCTCAACCTTTATCAAAATATGGAATGAGGCTAAGAACAATGCAGCCATTCGGCACAGATCTACGGGAGACTGCTTTCATGAAAAGTAATGATCAGGTTCTTTGTGATCCTGTTGCTGGAAAGATGGACCAGCTGGTGGAGCATTTTGATGAGACGGACAGCTCTCCATTGGCAGAAGAGTATCCTGATCCCTCCCTGCCTCCACCTCCCCTGGGAGAGTCTCCTCTGCTTAGCGCTAGCGTCAGTAACGTCACAGGAGGAGGGGAGACTAGCTATGGGTTTGATGACTTTACCAGTGAGTCAGGCAGTGCCAGAAGTCTCAGCGCCCTGGCCGGCAGAATACACCTATCGGGTTCCTCCCCGGGCAACGCTCTGAGACGCACGCCAAGCTACTCCTCTGCTGTTGGTCGGGACACTGGCTCTGACAGCGCGGGAGAAAACTCTCCAAACATGTCTGGCCGTGTTAGGCTGTATGACGGTAAAACATATATTGGAGTAGACAGTCGGAACAGAATAACATGATCATTCTTAATCACGTGATTAGTTTCTTTTTGTGTCATTCCATTTGGTGAACATGGTAGGGCATCGCTGTTTCAAAGTCTGACTTGAAAGCTTCAGACATTTCTTTGGAGCTGAAGATCATTGCGTCCTAGCACAAACCTGCTGAAGGATGGACGGATTTAGCGGTGGGCAGGTTTCGAACTCGGAACCATCGTGGCGGGGAGTACAAAGCACACAACCAGGCAGACGTCATGCTTGCGCCTGGTGCCCCAAACAAAACGTTTCTATACATAAAAGTGACGCATAACTATACCGGCACATTCATCATAGTACTGACCTATGTAGTTTATATCTGAGCTTTGATCTGGAAATATTTTCCATTTGTAAATATTGTCTCGTCATTTTTCTTCCAGTTGTACTTTTCTATTGTTTTCTATTCAAGCATTAAAATGACATAGCTTAATTTGTAGCATAGTTTCAGTGAAGCATTACACCAAATAATTTCTCAATGTTTTCAATATGTATCATTTACTAAATTTCTTAAAGGTTTTGTGCGTTTCTGTGTAAAAATCGGTCGATGTTGGGCTTTATGGTGTTTCTCTCCACATATACCTGAAAATCGTGATTCCATCTGTGCATCTTTGTCCAAATTTGTTTGTAACATATTTATATTGAGAGGAAAAAAACTCTAAGAATATTTTTCTGTCTGAAGAAACCTTGTATAAATAGAACGAATTCCTATTTCTGAGGCGTTGTCTTCGATAAAATATTTTTAGATGATTAAACAGCTTATCTCTTAATTACGTTGTAGCGATATGTAAAGGAAAAACAATTGTACTTTGTTTGTGTTTTGTGTGTGTGTGTGTGTGTTTTCAGCCATGTTATTAAGTCAAATCATTTTCTTTTTTTTTTCTTAAGGCTGTGAAGAAAAATTTAGAAGAGCTTATTCAGCAAACTGTATCCTATACACACACACATACAAATACACATAAATACATCCACATTTACACACCATTTTTGTTCAATGTCCATGTTTGAGTAAGCTGAGTGTTAAAGTCCCATTTGTTCCTGATTATAAAGCTGGATGTCTGTAGTCCTATTAGCCGGTGTCTATTTGATTGTAGCTCTGTAATATCAACGTACTTTAAACTGCTTTTGTTCATTATCTTCGGTGACAAATAATAATGTCATGAATGGAAACCGAAACAGTTTTTGGATCTAAACACTATCTGTGTTGCAAGGTTTTAAGAAGATTTAGACTTGATACAACTCCTCCAGTTAGCTTGCATTCTCTTCTTTGGTGGAAAGAGGCTGGGTGAATATTTCGAAAACTGCTCTAATGAGTTTTTCAGAAAATTGGACAGTTATGTATATCTTTGGGAAAATTGCTATCTAGTTTGCCACTCAGTGAAAACTCTAGTTTGGTCGTTATAGTTTTTCAAAATATTACCATCTCAAAATTTAATTTGGCTTACACTTTTTTCAAAACGACTCCTCACTCGCCTCCAAAGTTTCTTTTTAGTCAGTGAAGACTTAAATAAATAAATAGACTTATATGAATATTTTGTGCACATGCCCTTGTGAAATCATCAGTTAGTTTGTTAATAGTAAAACTTGATAGTGATAAGGTCACTGTAAAAAAAAACTTCTTACAATGATGAAGAAAGGAATAGAATGAGATGCTATAGAGAGTATAGACCATCGTCAGCTAAACTTATATATTTTGCCTGTTTTTATCTGTTGTGTTAATTTCTGCCTGTCCGTACTTTTTATGATGGGTTAAAAAATAAAGAACACCGCCATTAATTAATTAATTAGAATTACGTCAGTGTCTGTCGTCTATATCCTGTTATTAAAAGATTGTGTCACTTAGTTAGTATCCATTGTTTTCTAATTCATTACGATGGTTGTTCCTTTTAATATGGATTTCTTGCCACATCAAATCTTTAATCATTGCATTTGTTTACTGTCCATTTCGTTTTAGTCAACAAATGTATTGTTACAACTTGTAGTCAAAAAATCTATTGTTACAACTTGTATATTGTTACTTAATAAATGATTTTTTGTTCTCTTGACAAGTATTTGTTATATGACTGTAGAGAACAGAAACAAATTTCTAACTTTAGTCTGTGGAGACAAAAACAAAACAAAAACTGCACACACCGAAAGGGCAAAAAATCGGAAAACACAAATGGGGTTGGATTGGGCATATAATTCGAAAAGCAACAGAAAAGCATTGCAAGACAGCCCCTAGACTGGAACCCAAAAGGGAAGAGAATGGCCGGAAGACCAAAGTAAACATGGAAAATATCAATTGAACAAGAGGTAAAGATGGCAGAATGGACATTGTCCCAGCTGAGGAGAATCTCCCAGAAGACAGTCCTGTGGCGAAGTGCTGTTGCGGCCGTAGGCTCTAATGATAGTCTAATGCAGCGGTTGTCAACCTTTTAGGCTCGGCGACCCCTTTTTACAACACCCCACTCTGCCGCGATCCCCCCCCCAGCACACACACACAGCAATAGAAGAATGGACAAAAACAATCCATTTTTCATTGGTCTTAGGCGACCCCTGGGAAATCATCAATCGACCCCCAAAGGGGTCGCGACCCACAGGCTGAGAACCCCTGGTCTAATGGGAATCAAAAGGACTAAGTCAAGTCTTTTTCCTGTGTTATAAATATGTTCTCAAGACGTTTTTGGTTACATACAAATATCATTGATTGGCCTCCTTCAGTCGTAGGACGACTATGGTTCATCTCAGAGCACACTTCCTCATGTGGCTGGGAGCCCTATTTTGGAGAGTCACTCCCGTCCACAGATAGCGCAAGTTAGGGTCCCCTTGGCTTTTGCTTCGGTGGTAGAGGAGCTGGCCGTTTTTCGGTTTGTGCGTTTTTCTTCCTGGGCTGAGACCCATGTACTTTCACTGTCCATAGCTTTCTTTGTCAGTATTGATGTTCACTGACTTGAGGTCGCGTTTTATTACATCTATGTAACGGAGATGGGGGCGACCAGTTTTTCTTGTGCCAGTCGCGAGTTGACCATAGAGGATGACTTTCGGGATGCGCTTGTCCTCCATCCGGCGAACATGTCCAAGCCAGCGCAAACGGCGTTGTCTGAGGGCTGTAAAAATGCTGGGAATACCTGATCGCGCAAGGATCTCAGTATTGCACACTTTTTCTTTCCATGTGACATTCAAGATCCTACGGAGACATCTCAAATGGAATGAGTTTAGTTTTCTCTCTTGCTTTGCGTAGGCGGTCCATGATTCACTGCCATATAGCAGTGTACTCATAACGCATGCCTTGTAGACTTCCATTTTGGTCACCGTGGTTAGCTTATGGTTTTCCCAAACTCTTAGTCTGAGTCTAGCGAATGTCGAGGCAGCCTTCCCTATGCGTTTTTTCATCTCCTCTTCTAGGGACAGGTCATCTGTAATTGTGGATCCCAGATAGCAGAATTCGTTTACGGCGTCCAGCTTGTTATCGTCAATGAGGATGGAGGGTGGTGCTGTAGTAGGTGGTCCCATAACATTTGTTTTCTTCGTGCTAATAGTCAAGCCATATTCTTTACAGGCCTGAGAGAAGCGGGACATTAGTGACTGAAGTTCCTCTTGTGTGTGTGCCACTACCGCTGCGTCATCCGCGAATAGCATATCTCTTACGAGGGAGGCTCTGATTTTAGTTTTGGCCCTCAGTCTGGCAATATTTAGGAGTTTGCCATCAAATCTGGAATGGAGATAGATGCCTTCAGTGGATTTGTCAAACGCGTTGTGGATTAGCAGTGAAAATAGTATACCAAAGAGGGTTGGGGCCAGGACACATCCTTGTTTAACTCCGCTGTTTATACTGAAACTTTCAGAGCTGGCACCGTTGAATTGCACTGTGCTCATCATATTTTGGTGGAAAGATATGATTACATTTAGTAGCTTGGGTGGGCAGCCTATTAACTGTAAAATTTTAAAGAGGCTATCTCTGCTAACTAGATCGAAGGCCTTTGTCAGGTCAATAAACGCAATGTATAAAGGCATCCTTTGTTCTCTGCACTTTTCCTGGAGTTGGCGGATGGAGAAAATCATGTCAATCGTGGATCTCCCTGAGCGGAAGCCGCATTGTGATTCTGGATAGACCAGATCAGCGAGTTTTTGTAGCCTGGGAAGTATCACTCGAGCAAAGACTTTGCCTACAATACTTAAGAGGGAGATTCCCCTGTAATTGTTGCAGTCGCTTCTGTCACCTTTGTTCTTATACAGTGTAATGATTTTAGCATCCCGCAGGTCTTGTGGCACAGCACCTTCTTGCCAACATTTACAAAGCAGTTCGTGTAGAGGTTGGATTAGAGTAGTTTTGCATTGTTTTAGAAGATCTGGGGGGATACCATCGCATCCGGGTGCTTTGCGGGCAGCAATGTTGTCTATGGCTTTGTTGAGCTCTGAAAGGGTGGGTGTTTCATCTAGCTCGTTCATTGTGGGTAGTTGTATGATGGCTTTAAGGGCTGAGTCAGAGACTGAGCTTGTTGTGGCGTAGAGCTCGGAGTAATGTTCCACCCATCTGTGCATTTGTTGGCACTTGTCTGTGATAATTTCCCCAGTGGTTGATTTCAGAGGTGCTGTCTTGTTTTGGGAGGGTCCGAGAGCCTTGTTGATTCCTTCGTACATCCCTCTTATGCTGCCCATTTGGGCTGCGAGCTGAATACTCTCACTGAGCTCTACCCAGTATTCATTGGCACAGATCCTTGCTGTCCTCTGTGCATTGGCTCTAGCTTCTTTCAGGTTTAGCAGGTTGTGTTGGGTAGGTTTTGCCTTGTAAGTAGCGAGTGCATCTCTCTTTGCTCTGATGACAGGTGCTAAAATAACTGCTTTAGAGTCGAACCAATCATTTTGTTTTGTAATTTTTCTTCCAAAGATTTCCAGGGAAGTCTTTTGTATGGTGGACTTGAGGTGTTCCCATTTTTCAGTTGCTGTATTCTCAGAGATATTTTTATACTCGCGTTCAAAAGATTCCGCAAACTGTATCTGGAGATCAGGTTGACACATCTTGCTTACATCCGATTGGGGTCTTCCAATCTGCTTGGTATGGTGGATTTTTTTGGGGTAGAGATTGATCTTACAACATACCAAGGAGTGATCTGTGTCGCAGTCTGCACTGTGGTAGGACCTGGTAAGCTTGACAAATTTTAAGCACTTTGGTCTTACCATGATTAGGTCTAGTTGGTGCCAGTGTTTGGAGCGAGGGTGCCGCCAAGATACTCTGTGCTGCGGTTTAGTCTTGAAATAGGTATTAGTGACGCAGAGGGAGTGTAGTGAGCAAACCTCGAGGAGCCTTTGTCCGTTTTCATTTACTTTTCCGACACCAAAATGCCCAATACAACTGTCCCATGCAGAGTTGTCAGATCCAACGCGTGCATTGAGGTCGCCGAGGATGATAACCTGTTCCGTGGTTGGGATCTGGCTAAGAGCAGACGAAAGGTTGTCATAAAACATATCTTGGGCCTCTGGTGTGGAACTCAGAGTAGGAGCGTAGACACATATCAAAGTCACATGTCAAATAGATGTGTTAAGGCGTAGTGATAGGAGTCTTTCTGAACCGTTGCACTTCAGCTCTACCGTGTTCAGCAGTGTGTTCTTAACTGCAAAACCAACGCCATGTTCCCTTACTTCATTTTCGGCTTTGCCTTGCCAGAAGAAGGAGTAGTCTTTTTCTTTGATTGATCCAGAGTCAGCTAAACGAGTTTCCTGAAGGGCGGCAATGTCTACTTTGAGCCTGGACAGTTCATCGTTTATTATTGCAGATTTTCTCACATCTTCTATGTCTGGTAGGTTTTCATTAAGTCCAGTTTGTAGAGTACGCACATTCCATGTGCCCAGTTTAAGAGTGGAGCTCCTCTTTTTTTTCTTCATGTCGACTGGTACATTGGCTTTGTGCCTGCTTTTCAGATTTTGTCCTATCCTCGTGTACCCAAGCGAGGAAGACAGGCATGACGGGACAGCACCTTATTGGCTGGGGGCTGCCCAGCTTGAGGCGGGCGGTAGCTGTCCATTGGAATCCCAGGATCCCTCCCACCGACGAAAGTGGCCCCTGGCGCCCTGCTCTACGTCAATTGAGCATTTGAGCTTATAACCGGTGACTGCCACTTCCCGTGTTTGGCCGACGCCTAAGGCGAAGCAGGAGTGTCCTCTCCAGTTTTTTAGGGTTAGGGCTTTGAATAAGTGAGATGAAAGCCTGGGCATTGTTTATGGTTGGAACGATGTCGCCCACACAGCAGTTCCCCCCTCTCCGCGCAGCTGATGTGACCAAAGGAACGGAGTATCCAGTACAGTTTGGGATCAGTAGCGCCGCAGGATCTGCCAGGCTGTAGAACGGTGTGCCACAGTCTGCCTAAGGGTCACCAGCTCCTGATTTTTCCTCAGGGTTGTCTCCCGAAGCCTTTCCCATGTTTGGGTATAGCCGCAGGGCAGCGGAGGTTTGGATTCAGAGTTTTCCTTCTCCTAGATGGGTAGCCAACCAAGGCTAACGAGCCCCTTCTGCCCGAAGCTTACTGGTTTAAGCGCCAGTTGCTCGCCTTTGCCCTTTCTCCTGTCTGTGGTAACGGTTCCGCCAGGCTCAGTAACGGAGCCACACGTGAAGGCCAGGAGTTGGACTGGTTGTCAGAGGCTATTTGAGACGCATATACAAATATACAATTCTGCTAAAGGATGCAGTTAAAATATGAAAAATCGATTCATGTGATATTTGAAATAAATAATCGATTGATGGTGATAAACTCCAGGATAGCTACATCATAAGCATCTGACTATGATTCTCTTGATTTCTTTCTTATGTTCATTCAGATTGTAACTTCTGCCTCAGACTTTCCATTGGATAGGACGTATATCATCTTCTTGTTTGAAGTAAAACGTCTAATATTATATGCATGGTTTCCAGGGGAGGATTTCTTTGCGTATTCGTTCATCCTTCCACAATACGTGCATTTTCATTTCCGTACCTTTGCCTTTGATGGTGTTACTTCTTTCTCAATGATGGAAGGGTTGGCTTGTATCTATATGTTTGCTGGCAGTCTCATAGGCTTTGCAAGTGTCTCTGCACCTTTTCAATGTTAGATTGCTATCTTGTAATAATTTCATTTTGAGGCATTCCTGCCTAACTCCGAGAACTACTCTGTCTCTAAAAAGACTATCTTCCAGGCGTTCAAACCCAGATGTCTTTGCTAGTCTTCTCATATTTGTAATGTACTTTTCAATGTCCTCGCCTTCTTGCTGTTCACGAGTATTAAAAATATAGCGTTCAGCTCATAAGTTTCATTCGTTTTTCCAATGGAAATATTCAAATTTGTTCACTATTTCTTACCTCTTTCGTTCTTTTCCTTTCTCCATTTCAAGACCTTCATATACGTCCATCGCTTTTGTCCCTATTTCTGTTAGAGAAGTGGCCATTCTAACCTCTGATTTTTTCCTCCAACTCATAGTTTCGCCAGCTCCGGTGAAACTTTTGCCAATTCGCGCCATGTTACATTCTGCCTCGAGTAGCTCGGGTACAGGAAGGACATTTCTAGCCGCCATTGTAAGGCATAACACTGTAATTTGATGTCTTCTTATTACTGCAAATAATACGTCTTTATCTATTGGTTAATGATTACCTCTGCTCATTAATTTCATTGCAAGACAATTTACCGCTGCCACCATGTTAAATAAGATCTAGGTTCACAGTCAACAATAAGTAAACAACTATCATTAGCGTCATGGCGGGTAATAACCCCTTTATTATCTTGAACGGTGAGGCGCGGTGGCTGAGCGGTAAACACTCGGCTTCCGAACCGAGGGTCCCTGTTTCGAATCCTGGTGAAGACTGGGATTTTTATTCGGGATCTTTGGGCGCCTCTGAGTCCACCCAGCTCTAATGGGTACCTGACATTAGTTGGGGAAAAGTAAAGGCGGATGGTCGTTGTGTTGGCCACATAACACCCTCGTAAACCGTAGACCACAAAAACAGATGACCTTTACATCATCTGCCCTATAGGCCACAAGGTCTGAAAGAGGAACTTTACTTTCTACTATTTTGAACGAGTGCACCTTTGCGCACCACATCAACAGTATGAATCATTGTTCTATTTAGTGATAAACTGTCAAATGTCTAGAGAAAAGATACGCTTCTTTCTGACTTGCTACTCAAAAGGAAAAAAAGCAAAATATAAATGTACTTTTTTTTAAACAAAATGGTTTATCTAATGAAAAGAATCCCACGTTTAGAACTATATCTCTCAATAACGTAGAATGCATTTCCCTATTTCGATTTCCAAATAATTAATTACAAATCATTTATTGACTAATTGGTTAATTTTTAATGGATTCAAGTCTTCAAGATTTGTTACGTAAAATAAATAGTTATGTAAAGTTTCAACTTGATCCATTGTATTCCTTTTTAAAAGCCCTAAAAGAATGAAATGTCATGTGAATTTGACTTGTAAGAAGTCCTTACTGAATATCTTGTATCTATGAGGCCTGGTTGTAAAAGGTAGTAGTTACATTGGAAAGCTTTTAGTGGCCTACATTTAGGCCGTCTGCTACATACAGTTTGGCTCGTTTTGAGTTTCTAAGGGGAAGGAAGGGCAGAGAATCATGTTCTTGGAACGGGATCACGTGAGCCAATTTGCATACATAACGATTTTTTGTTAACACTTCCTACTATTCGCTTGCACTGCATTTATAGGTGGGTGGAAGAAAAAAGAAACATGAATCTAGACGACTGTATAATAACCATTTTTCTAGACATTTGTCAGTTTCTGTATAGGCCTAATTTGGTGAAAAAAATACTAGCTGATACATGGTGAGAACTCTGGTTTGACCGTTATAATTTTTCAGAATTATTTTTATAACCATCTAAAAATTTAAATTTGGCTACCGTCTTTTTATCAATGAAACTGTTCCGAATGACGTCACATAAATGTGTTTGTTGTTTTTTACACGGTTTCAGCGGGACGTATAACGCACTCGACACACTTTGTACTAATAAAGGACTTGTATAAATAAATAAACGTGCATGATGCACACCATCTTGTGTAGTTGTAAGCTCCACGAATGTTTTAAAATATACAAATATAAAATAACCTGAACATAGACTATAGCTAGATTCTAGTCAGATAAATATTTGTGCGAAGCGCAATGCCTCACTAGAAAGAGGCTTCGCTATTATAAAGCATTGCTAGAAATAAATAGAATGAGAAATATATATTAACTACCCCATCAGCTTCATAAAGTAGGAGTTGATTTTTTTTAAATTTTATTTTGGTTTGATTTTTTATAGTAGACCCTTAAACTCGTTTTAATCTCCGATTTATAAATAAGTTTATAGGAAGCTCTTTATAACCATGGGTATGTTTTAGGCATAGACCTATATATAATAGATCTATATATAGGTCAACGGTTTTAAGTTTAAAACGAGGAAATTTTAGAAGCCCTGTAGATAAAGGCTGGATAACTCTAAAACTGAATAAGAAGCATAACTTCCGCTTTGTTGTTATAGACTCAAATGCTAATTATCAGTATGATACTATGATGAGACTGCTAGCCTCTTAAAGGCAAAGGTTCTACAATTTTATTGATGTTATTCTCACTTATTGTCAAATTGGTTGATTGATCTAAATCTAATATTGGTAGGATTTAATTATCTTCTTCTTTTTTTTTTTTTTTGGAGTAACGTTTGTAATTTATAAGATAGATCTAGACTAGTCTAGAGACTCACTACCTACTTTGACAAAAAATTCAAAATAAACAATATAAACATATAATTTTGATATAACAACAGAAACTATCTAGCTATGTAGAGCTTGTTGAGAGGTTTACAATGATACCAACTTTATCTTTCTGTGTTGTATAGGAGCAAAGTTATGCCATTTTATGTGTAGAAAAATGGATTATAGAAAATGTCCAAAAAACTGTGATTGAAAAAATGAATTTTCGTCTTTATCTCATCATAACTTTATAACCATTATAGATAGAATCTTGAAATTTGGAACACATCTACCCCATTATATGATTTTGAATTTGAATGTTTCATCTCACATGCAGCTAAAATTCATTCACAGCTTGTAAATTGACTTCAATCCTTTTTCTAGAATGCCGTTTGGTAGAAACTTCCTCAGCTTTATAATATTTATAAATATAATAATAATAATGTAAAATAACACCTTGATAGCCATCTCTCCTCTAGGTTGATCTAAGATAAGCCATTAAACAAGGCATTTAATTCTTTTATACTTCATTTTATCAACGAGAAATTGCTAATGACTAATGTCTGGCGCCACACGTTGCTACATCATGGAGTGATTTCATTTAACATCATCAGGATGAGCCCAAACCTGCCTTAATAAGCCTATTTGCTTTTATATTTTGTGTACCTAAGTATAGAAAAAAAAAAGATTTCTAACACTACTCTATAATAGAAATATTGATTTTAATACTATAGTCATAGATTGTTAAGGTAGTTACAATTTTTTCACTTACCCATTTCAAAAAATAGCCTAATTTGGCATCATTTATATCTGGTAACAGCATGTTAGGGTAAGTTTTTTTAATTTTGGAGGGCAAAATTTCATTACAAAATAATGAAATAACAAACTTTAAGCATAAATCTAGGTCTAAATACAATTTTAAAATACCAAGCTTGCTTAAAAATGATAGTAAATGCAAAATCATTCTTACCTATGACTTTACTGTAAATTTGTTAAATAAACGCAACTTTCATTTGTTGACAATGTGGTATTATTCAAAAGCTTAGGAATCCTCCTTTAAGGGTTTTAAAAAAATGAAGCAAATGTAAAAACAACAATCAATCAACTAACACCATGGGTTTGGAAGTCTAGCCATACTGTTTCAAAACTATAGCAGCTAGTCTAGCAGTTTATATGTCAGTAGAGCAAGGATGTCAAAGTACCTATCACTACTCATACAGTATCACAGCCAGTGAGTGACTGAGTGTCAGTATCAAATAATCAACATTTCTTTCAATACCTTCATAGTAGTAGTTAAGTAGCACTTAGCTACTCATGCCACTCAAATGATCTAATAGATCTTGATCTTTTTTTTTTAAGTAAGCTTTTTTTCATAATTTGATATTATTTATAGAATCTTATACTACTTATAGATCTAGATTAATTATAATTATAATCTGTACTCTGTGGCATTTTTTTTACGTCTTGAGAGAGGATCTTTTCCCTTTGCAACCTCAAGTGTGGCTAAAGAAGCCAATCTTTGATACACAGCTGCAGTCATAGGTTGGGCATATGTAATCACCAGGCGCCATTGCATTTTTACCCTTCTTTCTGCTGCTGTTCAATAAAATCTAGAATCTAAATTTAGACTAGACAATGTCACTCAGTCACTAAGACACATTCCTTGTTCCATATGCTAGGACAAATTTGTACAAATGCTCCTTCTTGCCTAGTGCTATTAGAGCATGGAAGGGATTGCCTGAGCTAGCCAGGAAAACCAGTGATTTAGCAGAATTTAAGTAATTAGTTAATATGCATGATGTGTAGGATGTAATCATCTTCATTTTTGAAGTAACGTCTGTATTATATAAGATTAGTCCTAGACCAGTGAAAGTCACAATACTACTAGATCTAATATATAAATATATACTTTATAAATTATTTTTTTTTATATAGTACCTAGTAGATCTAGATTAATGTTAAGGATCTCTTGATTTGATATCATCAAGTTTAAATTAAGATTGAATATATGTATTCTAGATATTGTCTATAGATATTTTGCTCTTACTTATCATGTTTTACATAAATCTCTTTTATAAAAATCTAGTATATAAATTATATAATAATTAGATAATATTATAAATCTATGATATAAAATATAATACATATTGTGATTATAGATTATAAATACATTTACTACTATTTAGATCTAACCATAGACAGATTATTATATAAAGTATCATGTAGCCTTTAATATTTTTTTTTAATTGTGAATCAAAATTTAAATTTAAAAGACTTAAAATTTAAATTCTATAATATTATTGTATAAACATAATTTGTCTTTTTAATGGAAACCTATTATTTATTAATTTATTGACAAGTAGATAAGATTGGCTCAACTTAACTGAAGAGTTTGCCTAAAGAAAATGCTACAACCTGGCTATTTGATTCTCCATGACTGGATACGATCTCATGAGGGAGTTGACATTCTAAGAAATTTATCTTCCATCAATGGCCAGCACCTGCGACCTTATGGTAATTCTTCTTTTGTATGTGTGTACATCTAAACCAATTCTTTATACAGACAGTAAAATAAGTTATAATAACCATTATTTTTATTCTGGCATATACACTGTGTAAGGAATTTAGTAAGTTACACAGTTTTTAGAAGAGAAGCTTTCTACTATATCATTCCAAAATCTATTAAGATGCTGAGTACTTTCTGACTAAGTATTTTATTGACGTCCTCATGTGCTTTTTATATAGCAGTATAATAACATCTCCATAATGTTATTTTGGCTGTTTATTTAAATAGTCGTTATGAGTAATATGTACCGATATAAGTAATAATTAGGTGCATGGTGGCCAGGTGGCTTTCAATCTTAGGGATCTTATATTTGAATCCTGATGAAGTCTGGCATTTTAAAACTTTTGTGATATTTAGGACCAACTTTAATGGATACCTGACATTACTCTGTGAAAGTGAAGGTGGTTGGTCATTTAGTTGGCCACTTTAACCCTTTTTCTACTTAGGTAATAGTGACAGATTAGCTTTAAATGGTAATCTATGAAAGAAAACTTACTATATTACTTTACTTGCTATTTAGAAATATGCAGTATTTCAATTACAGTGGAACCTTGCAAATGCCTCTGATAACAAAACAAAATTTGCTCTGGATTTCGAACAGCCATGAGCTCCAATTTTGCAATGCCACATGTTCTCATATGTACCATATGTTTTTAAATGTACCATGCTTTAAATGCTTTCTTTAATATTTTCTTCTTTATTTAATTCCATTCATTTAAAAAAACATAAATTAAAACATAATTTTCATAAATTGGCTAGTCAATATGGGCTGGGGCATGATTAAATCTTTTTTCTGTATTTTATATGGGGAAAACTGTTTTGGATAACAAACAGTTCAGGTGCGACCAACTTTCCAGAATTAATTGAACCTATTAGCCGAGGTTCCATTGTATTTTACATGAATTTATTTTATAGGTTTACTGGAAAGGCCAATGTTTCCTTCTAATATATCTCTCGAGAATGTACACTACAAAATAGTTGTTGTTGGTAAAAGTGGAGTTGGTAAAACTTGTACTATTGCAAAACTTTCTGGACACCCCATTCCAAGCATCCACAGTGAAACAGCAGGTAGGCTTATTTGTTTGGGGGAGTTGTTTTTTTTTCATCTCTTATCTTATAATTTACTAATCTTCTTTTAAAATAATATAAATAATATATTATTATTGTGGGGAACACATTTTTTTTCTAATAATTTGTCCACCTTTGGAGGACTGCTAAATATTTTGATGTCCATTGTGTTGTCAATATTACACGCTTATATTTTATTATAGAGCACGGAGGCTGAATGGTAAAGTACTTGTCTTCTGGAATGAGTGTTCTCATGTTAGAATCTCAGATTTTGAATTTCATGATTTTTAGGATGCCCCTGAGTCCAACCAACTTTAATATGTGCCTGACATTACATGGTGAAGGTAAAGGTGGTTGGTCATTCTGCTGGCCAAATGACACAATTGTTAACTATGGACCATAAAATCAGATCTTCATCTTCCCTATAGATCATGAGGTCTGAAAGGGTGTATTTTTATTTACTTTACATTTTCTTATAATTGCTTAAATTTTTATCCTGATTTTTTTGTCTTCATTTGCTGAAGAAGATTACTTGATGGTGTGATTATTTCTTTGTGACTCAGGTATTCAAGTGACAAAAATGTATTGGCCAGTGAAAATAACCCATTTGAACAAAGTGGTTCTCATGAATTTAGAATTGTGGGACACAGGAGAAATTGCTCTAAAAAAATTTGATCACATTTCACCAGTAGGTTGATTCTTTTAAGTTTTACATAGCACCTATGGGATTATTGGAGAGGAAAGAAAGATATCTAGAGCAATTAATTTTTAAAAACTTTAGCCTTGGTTTGGGTTAATTTGAATAAAATTATTTGAATAGTAAAGTTTCCTAATAGTCTAGAAGATGTCATGGACATTAAACATTCAACTCATAGATGCATTGCAAGAAGGAAAACGTTTTTATTAATAATAACAAATTATATCAAGCAGTTTTGGAAATTATATTCATATTGGTTCATAAAACTTTGTATAATTTAGCTTATGATGTGATGTGTTTGATCTTTTTATTTTTTTTTTATTTGGTTTTTCACTTGTTTTTGATTCCAGGCCTGCAAAAGTGGAGTAGATGGCATTCTCTTTTTATTTTCATTTGTGGACAAAGGTAGTTGGGATGAAATTCCGAATTTAATCTCCAGGCTCACAGAACCTAATGACAAACTTGCAAAACTAGTCATTGGTACAAAGTATCCTAAATTTAGACCTCATAGGATAAAGAGCATTTAATAAAGCTAAATAGTTATTAAGATCTTTTTTATGTCACCAAATGTTGGTGTTGATCAGCCAATACCTCACATTTTAATGTTTCATTCATTACCTGTCCTTCCTCAGTCAGTTCATGTATTTAGCCTCTGTATTGTTAGCAGAATTTCAGTAGTATTATTTTTAAGAGAAATAAATATTAAATTTTCCTTCAAAGATTGTCCTAATGGGTAGTTTATCAGTAGCTACAGGGGGTGCTTAGTCCTATTTGAAAGTAGTAAACCTTGCTGCAGTGCTTTTAGCAAGCCTTTTATAGTGTACAGCACTTTTAGACTTTGCTCTTAGTATTTGATCTAGTATTGTCTGGATAATACAGTATTATGGTATTTAGCCTACAGTAGTATTGTCTGCAGAATACAGTAGTAAGGTATTTAGCCTACAGTAGTATTGTCTGCAGAATACAGTAGTAAGGTATTTAGCCTACAGTAGTATTGTCTGCAGAATACAGTAGTAAGGTATTTAGCCTACATTAGTATTGTCTGCAGAATACAGTAGTAAGGTATTTAGTTTACAGTAGTATTGTCTGCAGAATACAGTAGTAAGGTATTTAGCCTACAGTAGTATTGTCTGCAGAATACAGTAGTAAGGTATTTAGCCTACAGTAGTATTGTCTGCAGAATACAGTAGTAAGGTATTTAGCCTACAGTAGTATTGTCTGCAGAATACAGTAGTAAGGTATTTAGCCTACAGTAGTATTGTCTGCAGAATACAGTAGTAAGGTATTTAGCCTACAGTAGTATTGTCTGTCATTAAGAACAAGTAGTTCCAAATTACAATAAAATTCTATTTAATGAAAGATGATTGATTCTACTGACCTCAAGAGATATTTAACTTTTTACATATTTGTAATCCAGAAATCTAAAATCTATTTTTAGTCATTCTTGTAGGAGCTATCAATTTTGAGCAAGTGTTGATATCATACTAGTTCATATTTCTGCTATATGAGCTTAATTTCATGACCACCACTCCTATGCTTGTAACAATAGTATACTGTACTATTTGAGTGGGGCATGCATGTATCTAATGCACAATATTTTGTAACTATTTTTTTTAAAACTGGTTTAGGATGTGAATTCATAGGAATTTTTTGGCGGGGCTTGCTTACTGGGTGAAGGTAAGGTCATGAGGGAGACAATAAGACATTGCAAGAATCTTGTAAATATGTTTATTCTAATCTGTACACATTTCTCAGGTACCGGTAGCTACATAATTATTTATTTGTAAACAACCTACCTAGACTGATGTTTTTCCTTCAACATTTGAAAGATTTGATCAGTTTTCTCACAGTGAAGTGAGCCAGAGAGAGCTGAGGGAGTTTGAAGTCCGATGGCAGATTCCATTGAAGACAGTGTCCAATATAGTGTCTACAGAGTCCAGCATCAATGACATTGTCCCTGTGTTGAACTGCCTGTGTGAACATTTGTGTCACAGAGATGTGCTGGGGGTAGAAGCCAAATGATGTGCCATTGTGTTCAGATAAACCAATGCCTTTATTTATTTATAAAAATTTACCGATTAATGTATAGATTTATTTGTATAGTAAACATTACTTTTCTTATTATACATGAAATGTTAGGCTTTGTTGTTGGGGGTGGGGTTGTTACATAAATTCAGAAGGAAATAAAAAGATTTGAACAAAGATTAAAAAAACAACTTGTTCTCAGCTTTACAAGGTGATAGTTTTTCCTCTCTTTCTTTTAAGTCATAGAAGTTATAAATAAAAAGAAAATAAAGTTCCCTTTTCAGACCTTGTGATCTGTGGGGCAGATGATATAAAGGTCATCTGTTTCTATGGCACACAGTTAACGAGCCACAATGACCAACCGCCTTTACTTTTCTCTAACTAATGTCAGGTATCCATTAGAGCAGGGTGGACTCAGAAGCGCCCAACAGTAAAAATCCCAGTCAAGATTTGAACCCAGGACCCCCTAGTTCGGAAGTCAAGCACTTTACCACTCAGTCACTGTGCCTCCATAGAATTTATACTTGTGGCATGTCAAACGGTTGAATCATTTTAATCTGCACTAATAATCAATAGCCAGTAGAACTGAATTTGTAGAAGTAAAATGTCCTGGAACTAAGAAGTAAAATGTCCTGGAACTACATTGGGTGACAGTCAACTTCCTAGAAGACTCTTTGGGAAGCTATTGTAATGATGGCGCACAATGAGCTTTTCAATACGCATTTGGTTTCTCAGAAAATGTATAATCCTCACCTTGACAGGGAATAATTAGCTCAAGGATTAATTATCTTGGTTTGGAGGTTCAGGCTATGTAACAAATAGAACAGCTGACAGGCAAAAAGGACAAGCAAAGAAAAACCTCTCTGGAAACCAAACTGAAATCATCCCAAAAGTGACTTGAGAGTAAGTTGCTTTTTCTAGGCCAAGACTGGACACTACAGTTTTATTTGCATACATTGAAATGAGCCTGTAATTATGAAGCTTTACATGTAAACACACACACACTAAACAAAACATAATTATTGGGAGTTGATGTGTCTGATTGTCATTTTTTAAATTTATTGAAAGTTCACTTTGTCTATTTAATAGTGGACACAATTTTGTTGTATAAATACAAAGCTAATGTTTTTATGAATGTATTTTCTCAAATTTAGTTTACAAATGTAAAAAAAAAAAAAAAAACAGGACATGTTGTGTATAAATAATAAACAAAACATTATCAATATCACAAAGATTTTGTTCTAAAAAGATAAATGTTGATTGGTTGATGTGTTAAATGACATATGTCAAGTGTGTGATATGTTCATTGTTTGGTATGATAGATAGAGACAAAAAGTCAATTAAAGAAATTTAAATAAATAAATTACAATATATGAACAATGAACTTTGAATTTAAAAAAAAAGAATATTCAAAAAATAAAAAATGTAACTATTGATATACAATTAATGTATCATTAAACATGTTACATAGGCAATAGAAATCGTAACATCAAATAAATAACACTGTAGCTTATATCATATACTGTACATTAATTGGACAAAATATATTTAAGTTATAGTTAATCATTGCTTCTTGTGTTTTAGAAAATACCCATGAATTAACCAAAAAATGAATTGGTTTGAGAAATCTGACAGAATTCAGAATAGAATAGTTCACTGTCAATATCACATGAAAAGTTGTCAAGTCATCAGAAGTTGTCCAGTTATCATAACTTATCAGTCTTGACCACATGACTTGCTCTTCTTGTTCTCTCATTGGTCAGGCTCTCACGCACTTCATTCTGTTGCGACACTTTTCGGCCGGCAATGTGCATCAAAATGTCATCCACATTTCTCACCTCGAAAATCTCGAGAACCGGTTTCATGCCAGAGTCTGTTCCTTGTATCACAATTTTACGACAATCGCAAGTCATGTAGAGCGATGTGATGTCAAATGTTGTTCTGTAGTTGGCTATTTCTCGTTTCTCTAGAGGTGTGTAGAGGTGAAGTATTTGGTAGTCAGCAACAAGAACGATAATCGCTGCATCTTTAGACATAACTAACTGAGAAATCTGTCAGAAAAGTAAACAACGGAACTATATGTTAGAATAGCGTTGCCTTTGACATAAGAACATAGACCATTCCATTGAAAGAATACTAACCGGTTATTAAAAACCATTTATAAAACTTTCATCTCAAGAGACAGGGGGATTAATGCGGGATATACACTAGACAAAAGTTTCCTCCGGTGTGTAATACTCATTTGAAATGTCTTCCCATAGGTGCTACAGTTTGTTGCTAGAAACTATAGAAATGCATGCTTTTTAAAAGTAGGCCTATTTTATAACCAATAGGAGCCAATCCTTGCTGACATGACCAACTTATGTTAAATAATAATAAAAATCAACAGAAATCGGTTCATAGTTCATTGATCTCTAATTTATTATTGTACATTATTATTATTGTACCTTAGCTCAATATTCATGACTATTTTTATAGCCATAATTTTAAATGCTAAGCAAAACAAAATGTATCAAATATTTCCGTTAGATTTTCTAAAAGTTTATGACTAAAGCAATGCAAGCAATGGCTCCCTGGTCGTATGGTATGCGCATTGGACTGTTGTCACGAGAGTTTGGACACTGCCCGCTTCCATCTTCCTGCTGGAGGTTTGGGCTAGGACGGAATTGTTCTCATTTCTGAGGGAATGTCCAAAACTTCTACCAAACAAACAGAAAAGAAACAAGCCGAGAATGTCACTGATCAAATAGCACCAACTGTAATTCGTATGTAATCATCAAACATTGAATGGACAAAATGAAATAATCATGGAACTTAAGACTTACTATTTAGTAGAGAAAATGCGAACGACGCCATGACTTTTAATGAGTTAAAAGTCAAAAAGTATATGTAACTTATTTGTTGCACTTGGTAAAGTAGACTAGTCACTTGCTCAAAGCAGAAACTAGTCACTTGGTAGTATTTATTTGGTAGTATGGAAAGTAAACAGTTGGGAAGAAGAAATATTTGTTTTCTTTAATTAATTCATAAACAATACTTTCACCACTGTAGGGGGATCAAAATTAAAATGTTATTGTATTGATCTTTTACTCTAGTAAATGGATGAAGTATTAAAGAATGTGTAATCCTTCTTTGTCTCTATTTTTGTTTAAATACAGTGCATGGCGCGCAGAGGCCCTGTTCTCTATAAGACTTTGTGAAAAACTCGAAGTTACCGTTCTTTTCGTATAGTTTCATGATTTCAGTTTCGAGCTTTATAGTTTGCTTACACACGGACTCATTTTCTAAGAAAGTAAACCTAGAGTTACCTTTTCTTGACTGCCAAGCTCAATATTCATGACTAGATTCTTATTTCTTGCATTCCAGACACACACTGTGTTACAATCTTGACTGATCAATGTATTAAAATCCTCTGACGTTCTGACACTCTTAACCCATTGTCTGTGTGGAGTCATGAAATCAACAAGAATCTTCTCAGACAATTTTTCTACCGATTTTGGTCCAGTTTTGGTCAACACACATACGTGTTTTAAAGAAGGCAAATCGATTAAACAGACATGTCCAGAGGCAGTGCCGATTAAAATATTTTCTTCGCCAACAAAACAAAGGGACGTTACTCTCACCGGAAAAGACATTTCTGAACAGGCGGCTTCGTTGTTTGTGTCCACTGAAAGTCTATTTTTAGTTTCAAAATCTGAGTGTAGATTTTTGGCTAGACTTGAGTGAATTCTGCCAGAACTTACACTGCCAGATAAAGTATCTTGATGTGCTACTCTTGTCCAGAAAATCTGGCAAAGCTCATTTAAATGAAAAGGTTCTGGAATGTCAGACTTATGAACTAGCAACTTCAGATGCCCATCTTTACTTGACACATTAAAGACATCATTTGGCTGGCTCCCCCTTGTCTCGTTAACCTCTGTGAATGACTCGAAGGAATCCAAACTGGAATACGAGCTGGAGTAATCATTTTTTGGAGATCTTGCTGGATCTTTGGATTGTTTCAATGACCTGAAAATGCAGGCGTTTCCGTTTAATTGCTGTGTGTTTGCAGGAAGGGTCACAGTGACACACTGAGTCAGCTCAGGTGAGACAAATACAAAGGACGTTGTGTCGTCTGTTATATTTGGTTGCGTCATAAAGCTGTGACGTGTTTCTATGCCATTGATCAAATCCCAAGCATAAAGCTTTATATCTGTGAAGCAAAAAAAGTTACAAAATTATTATTCAAGAACTTTATAATAACTTGAAGATCTAAATAGCTTTTCTATCTAGTCCTATATGGTTGTGAAAGTTGGACACTGATCGATGAGACTCAAAGAAAAATTCAAGCCTTTGAGACTAAATGCTACAGAAACATGCTGGCTGTCAAACAGAAGACACATGAGTATGTACTTCTGCTGGTCAACACTCTGACTGGCAAAAATGAGAAACTCCTTAATACTATGAAGTGACGAAAGCTGAGCTGGTTCGGTCAAGAAGACATGACTTACTGGCAGGTCATCCCTCAAGGTACAGTAAAGGGAGCGCGAAGAAATGGTCATCCCACGACAAGCTGGCTGGATAACATAAAACAATGGACAGGCCTCCCTTTTGATATCCTGCTAAGAACAGCTGACCGGGAAAAGTGGAAGGATTCGGTTACGCAAAAATTCACACCACTCTTACGACAAAAGTCAATGGACAGATAAGAAGGGACAGCTAAGAATGACAGATTAGAATGGACAGATAAGAGGGACAGCTAAGAATGACAGATAAGAATGGACAGATAAGAAGGGACAGCTAAGAATGACAGATAAGAATGGACAGATAAGATAAGATATTTGCAAAATCAAAATAACGAAAAAAAAAAACAACTTGCTTAACAAATTATAAGAATTAAGACAACTGACAACTCAAATACAAGGCTTTATTGAGCTAAAACGGTACATGAATTGACGACAGATAGTCAGACAACAACACACAGGGGCGCCCGCATAATTACTCACAGGGGGAGGGTGCAAGCTGCAACCTGTGGCTCATAGTCGTAGCTTGACATGACCAGTCATCACTGAGCAGCCATGGAAGTTTGGCCAAATAGTTTGTCCATGTCTAGACTGTATGTATTCGTTGACAATGACGTTTGACACAGACAGTGCGTCTCTCTGAACAACAGGGACAAAACCAAGTCTTCTTGAATACAATCTCCATCAACAAACCGAAAGCCAAAAGACATCTGCTCAATGGCCTACAGGTTGAATTCGGTTGGGCGTCACTGATGTAAAGAATCGCAAGTCTATAATAAAGCGTACATGTCGGCCATCAATGCCTTATTTATTTATGTTAACCTATTACAATATAACTTATTCATACAATTGTACTTCAGTGGAAGCCCTACTTGTTCAGTTAATACTTAAAAGAAGTTAATAGATTTGAAGTTGAAAATTTTGACTAGTCAGAATCCATGTGCATCACCATGCACAATCCATCTGAAATTGCCTAGTAGAGTTATGCGTCGCACTTGTAACTCTAAGGCCAGCAAAAGCGAACAAGAGCTCCCTTCCACCGGCCTGATGTGGGCGGCGAGTTCCTCCTTCCCGCCACCCTGTCTGAATGAGACTCGGGGTTGATTTTGCGTTCACTTCCAGTGGACACGGACACTCCGGACTAGCAGACTCTCTTAGGCACTCCCGCGGGAGTCTTGTTTTGTTACCCATTTGGTCTAGTCGTCCTCTCTCACGACCGTTTCCCCCCGGACGCCACGATTAGGTAGGGCACCGGGCCCTGGCCTTGCACCCTCCTGCGGGGCCCATGGCATCACACTACATCAATGTTTTCCACGCATTCTCATCATGTTACATAAACAAAGTATCAACGATTTTACCATATGATCATATCGTGCTAATAGAATTGATTAACAAAATATACAGAACAGAAAAATCAAGAGATTTTTATATTAAATTATAACATTTATTTAGAGGAGAGATTTAAATTGATTTCAACTATTAACTTTTGGATGACTACCTGTCGTGAGTACTGCACTGGACCTTCCTGGCATATGGCACAACATAAGTATGTGTGTTCTGTCAGATGACAGCCAGTAGTGAGTCACGTTGTCCCGAGTTATCATCTTGTTTTGACCCTCTCCAGTGTAGAGTACCTCAAAGGAGTATGTAATTTGTTAAAGTTTACAGTACCTCAAAGGAGTATGTAATTTGTTAATGTCTACAGTACTTCAAAGGAATATGCAATTCGTTAATGTCTACAGTACTTCAACAGCATCTGCACCTTACTGTATACAGCACTTCTGGGACTGAGACGCTCTTTAAAGTAATGCTTTGAATGTGTTATAACAATCAATATTACAATTGTATTATCCAAGCAGCCCACAAATAGGCGCAGGTAAACATATTACATTGTCTTTTTTTTTTGGCTTTAATTTTTAATAATTAATAAATACATTGTGCGGTGTGTGACCGAGAGGCTTTAATCAAGGTGCTAGCTATTAAGGGAGCTTAGCAAACCATCAAAGGAGCCCATTTTGACACCCGCAGTAGAGTCGTGTTTACTAAGGCAGCACGAGAAAATTTCTCCCAGTAAGAAAGCTTAAACCGTTTTCGAGTGAAGCATCTGCAACTATATCAATTGACACGTCCTCTTGCAGAAGGTATCTAAATGTCTCACGCTAAAGCAATTCTATCCGTCTTTCTCACTTCAAACCTGTAGAATTTCTACCGAGCGCTGTACTATCGTTATGATAAAATAAGTCCTCTACAAGTTGATTTCAAGACGGTACGCAACATTACAGACGTTCATAAGCTGTATGTGCCTTGAAAGTGTATCACGCTTCAGTTTCGGTTCGTCCCGTGACTATTTAACCTACATTGTTGTTGCGAAGCTTATATTTACTCACTCTGTCTGGTAAAACGTTTGTACATGTTATTTCTCCAACACCCATTCTCAGATCAAATTGAAACTTTGCACAAATATTCATTGGCATAGACAAAAAAAATGAATCAGTAAAAAAAAAAATTAAATAACCAGTTAGTTAATTAACTGCTGCTAATTAATTATTCTGTTTGATATCGATAATGGAATTCAGTAGATATGGCTATGTATGTAGGGTTTCGTCCCCTTATCTAATTGCTCACATTATTTCTCCCACAACCCATTCTCAGATCAAGTTCAAATTTTAAACAATATTTATTTTTTTGTACCTAACAAACATGAATCAATTAAAAAATTAACCAATCAGTCGATTAATTATTGGTAATTAATTATTCGTTTTATATAGAATAAGGAAAATATTTTCTACATTATTGAGATATATAGTTGTAAGTGTAGAGTTCTTCACCTTAGATGACCGTTTATTTTTTTTTTTAGAAGGATTTTTTTTTCACATTTTGCTTGTTACTATGATAAAGTGTTCACTTAAGACTCCTGGAGATGGCATCAAAGCAACTCCTAAAATGCAGGAAAGATTATTGGTACCCTACTCGGAAACTTACATTGCTCTCATAGATCTCTTGACATAATTAACAGGGTGAGAACCACTTGATTTTTTTATTGATTTTTTTATGATTTTAACAGAAAATAGAAAGTGATATAAGATAAAAGATCGAAGAAACACAAAGTGCTGCTCTGGGTATGTAGCGCCACTGGCGCTTAAGAATTCGAGAGAAAAAGAGAAAGCGGAGTTGAGTGCTTACTGACAAACTTAAGCCACTGCCGATTCTAGAACTGTCCACAATAAGTACTGCCTGGTCATAGAAAACTGACACCAGGTCTTTTAGATCACTGCCATCTCCTCCTAGTGTCTTGCTCCAGACCAGTGTTCCGTCGTACAAACTCCACCTGCCCAACCGGAAGTCACCAGACATGGTCAACAAGATGTCGCTCAGTTGGTGACCTGAGGTCATGACCTTGATAGCCTCCGTCACATCAGCTAAGGAGCCTGCGTAGAATATTGAATAAGGATGTTTTTACTATGAATATTGAGTCAGTATCTTGCTATGTAGGCACACATTTTTTTTCTAAAGATAACATTGTTTTGTTCTTAAAATTCGTTTTGTTTTTTCTCTACTATGAGTGAAAGACATTGACGACATTATACATTTATGACGACATTATACATTTATGACGACATTATACATTTATGACGACATTATACATTTATGACGACATTATACATTTATGACGACATTATACATTTATGACGACATTATATATGACGACATTATACATTTATGACGACATTATACATTTATGACGACATTATACATTTATGACGACATTATACATTTATGACGATTGATTTTTCGAAAACCATCCCCCACATTTCCACTTGACGTTACTTGCTAGTCATATGTGTAACTAGAAAAAAAATCATTCGAATAGTGTAAGTGTTTATAGAAATTCATAGCTCACGTTCTTAAAGGGAAACTCCGATGGTTTTTCACATTTTAGTTATTGACATATTTAAATTCTGCGTAAAAGGTAGTAATAGTAAACATTTTACCATTTTTTATTTAAATGCTTAGAAACATTTATATTTAATAAATTAGTCAGTAAATTCTTGACATCTCAAAAAAAAACGGGGTTCTATGAGATTTTGTTTTAAGCTAGTTCATACGTCACTTCCCTAAACAATACTGAAAGAGAAACTAGATTTAACCAATCGTATCGCTTCATTCTTACAGTAGCTGTTAGGCTTAGTGACGGCCTAGTCCAGAGCTATGATACTTATATATATATATATATATATATATATATATATATATATATATATATATATATATATATATATATATATATATATATATATATATATATATATATATATATATATATATATATATACATGTATATATAGATCCAAAAGCATTAGGACAATCCACTCGAGAAAAAAAGGCATTTTCATCTAAGCCTCTCTCTGTCCCAAGAAGTAAATAGATCGTGTGTCTGACTGATTTGAACAAACTGGTCAGTGTAAGGCTAGTCGAGACTACGTATAGTCGGTCATGACAAGACAACCAAGCGATAGTGTTAGTTGTATGTTGAGTGGTCTGGCGAGAAAATACACACTGCCGTGGTTAGTCAAGCATGTAAATCTACTTTTAATACGCATTTTTTCTTTGCTTACAAGATCTAGATCTAACTGCATAGACCAAGATATATTTCTTGTGCGAGAATGTAAACTTTGCTGTATGGTCTCCCGTTATACAATAAGTCAATAGATTAAAACACCTTTGTGACGTCACATAGAAACCAGGTGAAAGTCTGACTGTTTTGGATGCGCAGGAAAATTACGTCGGAAAAACATCAATTACTAAGTTGTTATTGCAAAGAAAAAAAAAAGAATCGTATATTCATTATCTGTAAATCAGAACAACAATTGTCAAAACCATCGGAGTTTCCCTTTAATGTCTTCTCTATATTTTCACATACCCCTTTATCTCACTCTTATCCTGCTATTCAGCATATTATCACATACCCCTTATGTCCAAGTGATTCTTCTATTCACCATGTTAACACATACCCCTTATGTCCAAGTGATTCTTCTATTCACCATGTTAACACATACCCCTTTATGTCCAAGTGATTCTTCTATTCACCATGTTATCACATACCCCTTTATGTCCTAGTGATTCTTTTATTCACCATGTTATCACATACCCCTTTATGCCCCAGTGATTTTCCAATGTCACGTGATTAATATGTCTCCGCTTGTAGCATGCTCAGGTTATGTAATTACATCTCCGGATATACGGCAGTGCGTCTACCAAGGGCCTTACCCTCCTTAAACTCAAAAATATAAACTTTTTAAAACTAAAATGGGCATATTAAATATTTTGTAATGGAATATGAGATTAAATTAAGCAGGTTTTTACATATAAATATATTCATTCATTGATGGATCTTTATTAAAGCTTTCAAAGAAGTGTAGGGGCCTCCACATACTTAAATCAGGCCCTGGGTGTTACATACCACTGATCACTCAGTCAGTCTGTTATTCACTATGTTATGTTATCACATACCACTGATCTCCCGCTTAATCTGTTATTCACTATGTTATCACATACCACTGATCTCTCAGCCAGTCTATTGTTCACTATGTTATCACAAACCACTGATCTCCCGGTCAATCTGTTATTCACTATGTTATGTTATCACATACCACTGATCTCCCGCTTAATCTGTTATTCACTATGTTATCACATACCACTGATCTCTCGCCAGTCTATTGTTCACTATGTTATCACAAACCACTGATCTCCCGGTCAGTCTGTTATTCACTGTTATCACATACCACTGATCTCTCAGCCAGTCTATTGTTCACTATGTTATCACAAACCACTGATCTCCCGGTCGGTCTGTTATTCACTATGTTATGTTATCACATACCACTGATCTCCCAGTCAGTCTGCTGACCAAAGTCAGGATCAAGCACCTGCAGGTGATCAAACAAAGTCGGGGGAGGTCTAGCGTAGAAGGCCGTGATGTCCGGGCCGTTCAGAAAGATTCTGTTGGTGACATTGTCCTGGTAGATGTGGATGTAGTTGTTGAGTTCTATCTTATTGTCTTCCTCTTTCTTCAGGTCCTCGTCGGAAATAAAACTTTGAAGCTGCACCCTCGCTTGTCTGGGAAGAAAGAATACACTATGTAGAAACCATGTTTTATTTCAATAAATGTTTGCGGACCAACTACCCTTGCTTGTCTGGGAAGAAAGAATACACCATGTAGAGGCCATGTTTTATTTTAATAAATGTTTGCGGACAAAAAACGAATCACACAGTAGTTTGTCTTGGTATCTGAAGTGAGCAAACATTTTGTATTCTGAATTATTTTAAGCAAATACGATGCCTGGAACAGAAGTCTGGAAGGAGCTCTCAGTGGAGACACTTCGCAACCTTCTAATTCAAAAGAACTTAGATTGGCGTAAGGAAAGAAACGACTCAATATTTGGGATAAATGCTCGATTCCCAAAAATGCCATTCCTGAGGATGGAAGTTTGTCAGATTATTTTTTTGAAAGAATGCAGAATGCACAGTAAATATTGTGTACTTTTTTCTTTTTCAGAATAAAACTAGATTTGTATATTTAAAATGGTAGACAAGGGAAATTTGTTGAAAATAGTAAAACAAAAAAAAGTTATTTTTTGATCTATCAATGTCTCCTTTATGAAGCAATTGGTGGTCTCTAATTTCTAATTTTGTTTGTTTTTGTAATGCTTCACTATTGTAAGGAGTTATTTTTGTCAGTGAATATCTTCTATTAACGGTCCAACTATGTTCTACAAATGACAGTCTGCAAAATGTTTTTAGTTTGTCTACTTATTGATTCCACTCTAACAAAGAAACATTTGAGTCGAATGCGGGAATACCCGCTGAAAGCATGTTCAAAATTTTTACAAAGACATAAGCCTAATCTAATTTTAAGATAATTTGAACAATTATAACGGTGTTGTAATTCTGTGGCCAATTAGTTTTTTTTTTTAGCCTTTTTCGAGATACCAACCATTTTATTCCTGGACCCATGAAAAGTTTGCAAGCTAATAGGAGGCATTGTATTAACAGCCAAAAAAACTAACAACAACAACTTTGGGGTAAAAATTCTAACCCCAACCTTTTCATTCATGATATTTAAAAAAAGCCTTTTTTGTAAAGTGATTATTTTAAAATGTTTTACATGTTTCGGATGTTCCTTCAGAAAATTGACTTCCTAGTCCAAACCTCCCGCAGGACGACGGGGGATGACAGCGGGCAGGGTATGATTCCATGACCATCGAGAAGTCCGAACGACAGTCCATCGCGCATACCGCACGACCAGGCAGCCAGTTTATGTCCTTGAACTTTTATCCCAATGAAGATCTTGCATATAATACTATATCGTTAAATAAATGGATATAAAACTTACTTGAACAGAGGCCTCAGATTCCAATGTTTAGACACGTCCGCCTTGTCAGTTGTTATAAGATGCTGAAAATGAGTTCTATCCGTTAAAAAGGTCATCTGGGTCAGCTCTTTCTGTCGGGTACTGATGTTGACAACATGAAGTCCAGTTGGCACGTGAATGACGTAGACCTGGCCGAGGTTAGTTCCGCAGAAAAGAAAGTGGTCGTCTTCCGACGTCACGAGGACGGTGATCGACTCTGTGTCGGTGTTGTTTCGCTGCAGACGTGAGCTCTTCCCAGATCTGCCATGTCGTCTGCTGGTATCAGCTCTGTGGTGCGATTTCACCTTGGCCTTGACCTTTGTCTCCATTACCATCTTTCCAGAGTATAGTACGTGGCACGTGACGTCGCCAGAAGCGTACGCCAAAAAAAGGTGCTCGTGACTCCTAGAGAGCACAGCCTTTTCGATGGGCAGCTCATGGTGCGAATAGCTGTTGACGACCTTGAGGTTAAGACACTTCATCACGGTGGCCTGCCTATCTGTGAGGTAGATAACGTAGTTACCATCCTTGGTGGCCATGAGAGGCTCACAATGTTTATTGGGCTCTTCTTTCTTCAGTGAGACAGTCTTGCTCTCGGACAGGCCTTTCACAGCAACCATTTCCAGGACACCAGCATCGTTCACAAAGACGATTTTTTCATTGGAACTGCCTGTCACACATATTGCCTTCCAGGAAATGTTAGGGCCTAAAACTGTTTTAAGTTTCCCGCTTTGGAGATCGACAGACCTGACCCCTTCATTGGTTGCGACATACGCCGCTCTTGTGTTGGCTGCATGAAACCAGTGAACAGGGCAATCACCCAAAGAAAAACTCGCCACGTGTTTACAGTTTTGAAGATTAAACATTTCTAGAGTGCACTTGTTGAGATCGCCTGAGGTCAGCACGACTACATCAATGTCCGTCAGCACCTTATAGTCTAGTATTTGAGAACTCAACGCACCCAGTACAGCCTCTTCACCAGTTAGAGTGTTTAGGACTGCAAGAGTGTTAAGCCTCTGCACTAGGAGATGTTCTGATCCAGGGATGATCTGTATATTTGTGACTCCAAAAAGACATTTGTCTTTAAGCAAGAGTCTGTTGCCTTTACCGGGTGTATAGGAAACTGGAACTAAGGTCTGGAGGTGGACTTGCTGAAGCCAAAGCCTGGCATCACGAATCACGGCGTCAATAAACTCCGTGTCTCCGTCTTGTTCAGTAGTTTCTAAACTGGAGAAGAATGCAGCAAGAGACACAGGGTTATAAATGACCGTGTGACGTACAGACAGCAGAAGCTGCTGAAGAGACAAGATCCCAGGGTCGAGGCTGACTGTGTCCAGAGCATATTTCATGTCATCCAAGAGCTCAGAGAAAAAGCCTGAATACACTTCATTGACAAGCCAGTTGAAATTAAAGAAAACTTTCTCTTTGAGATTTTTCCAAGTTTCGCTTGGGTCAGAGTAGCTGTGAGTCAGGTGATATGGAACACAGCGCATCGTACGCCAGTGATACTTAGATAAATGTTTGTGCTTCTTTTCCACAATATCTCTTGAGCTCAGGAGTAAGCCTCTTCGGATAAACAAGAAAAAATTGGCTAGTCTTTGGTGAATGGAGTGAAAGAACTCGCCATTCATGTACCTTGCTGTTACGGCTTTGGCGAGCTCCTTCGTTGACAAAATGTTTACCGTTTCGCCTTCCACCTTGACTCTTAAGACAAATCTGTCCAGCCTAGCCATAAGTCTAGAGAGCTGCAGCTGATATGGAAATCCTTCGACAACGCTAATAATCTCGTCTTCTTCGTTCTTTATCTCGCTGAGAAGTTCGGCGTCTTTGCTAAGCAGATGAAGGAGCTCTTGGTCTGCAAGCCCATGTCGCGCACTGGCCAGAAGGGAGATCGAGTAACGTGTGAAAGCTACGCCGAGATGTGACTCCAAAGTCTGAAGAAAAACGTCAAAGTCTAAATCTGGCTCTCCAAGAAAGTTCTTAAGGTTTGGAAGGGTGTGCGATGGCCACCATCTTACTATGTGAAATATCGTCTGCGCACAGATGGGAGTGATGTCTGCAGGGAGCGCGTTTGTGCCAGCGGCATGTTGGTCGCTGGTGACGACCCTGTTGACCTTTGCGAGGCTGCTAATGAGAAATCCGTCAAAGTCTGCAAAGCTGAGATACGGTCTTGAGAAGCTCGTTGATGTGTGGTGTGACCTAATTACGTCAAACAGGGGGCTCGGCATGTTTAAGACCAGCACCAGTGTTGTGCCATCCGAAATGGCGTCAAGAATGGATGCCAGAATGTGAGGCGTCAACTGACCACACGTTTCGAGCTGGTCTAGAATCAGAAGGAGTGCCCCATCTGTTGGTTGCTTGGCGCTCACGTCTTTTAGTGTCTGACAAAAAATGCTCACCATTTCCTGAAGAGTTATGTCTATAGACAACACCAGATTTAGAGAGTAGAGAAAATTGAGCTGTAAGATCAGACTTTCCAAAACTCTAAACAGTGAAGATGACCTCAGAGTAGTTCCCAGCCTTCGGACCACAACTTTACGTTCTGACCGTCCTTGCCCTCGAGCGGACAATTTCGCCACCTGGGCGGCTAGTGTCGTTTTCCCATTCCCCCTTTGTCCCCACATAAGCAATGTTTTGGGAGATGAGTCTGGTCTGTCAATTACTCGACAAATATCTTCTAAAACAGACTTATGATTTTCACTGAAAGATGACTGGCTGTCATTCAATTGTCTCTCTGTGTGATTATTAAGATCACTGTCGACCAAATTTCCCATTTCGTGTACTTCCTTCTCGGATGCAGACCTTACGATGCTTTGTTTGTGGTTTGGCATGTCAACACTGGCGTCTTGAGCCATTGTGTCAAGCTGACTTTCAATGTCGACATCTTGAGAGTCAAGGAAAAGTCGCACGTGCTGTACGTCTTCCGAACTTTCTGTCAGTTGCTGCATCAGATCATATCCATAAAGCCTAGCCTGAGACTTGAGCAGAGATGTCACACTGGCTAGGAAACTGTCAGAGATGTACCTGTAAAACGAGGGGGGAAAATAACTCTAAACAAAGCTTATATTTAGTGTAGTTTTATCAATAAATTTAGATCAGTCATGTAAGTAAATATGTAGTAGATCTAGTATCTAGAGTAACAATAATAAATCTTTGATATTACAAAAAAAACGAATAGTCTTATTTTGCATTTCCTACATTTTATGCTCAGAGTGGATGCTTTAGACTCTACGTGAGCCGAGAAGTATTAAACAGTGTGCACAGGAATAAGATCTTCAACTTTCAAAAAGGACTAACAATAGAACTAGATGTGTGTAAATGTAAACTCTTTATGACAACCTAAACACGAATCAATTTTTCAAAAGTAAATGAGTGGGAATTAATTAGCATTGTTACGTATAGAAAAGGTAAATAAATATTACAGTATTGAGATGTATATTGTAAATGTGTAGTTCTTCTCCTTATGAAATCTTTGATGTTTTTAATGTATTTTTAAAATATTGGGCTTGTTTGTTTGTTTGTTTTGTTAGATGGTACTTCTGGAAATCCCTTGCTCAATTACAATTCGTCTCCCTCCTTCAACGGCCCATTTAGTCCCCAAGGTGGCACCCTGTTATGGCTAAATAATATCCCTCCTAACCTGAGGTAGGTCATATTCTTCTTGGCAGACTTCATGTGTACTAAGTTATCCCTGCTGGCATACTGTCTGTAGTGAGTCACTATATTGTGTCGCAGACGATGGATGGGCTCAACCCCGGGACCTTCGTCCATCACGTCCGGGTCCATCAGTAGACATAAAGTATCGGTCCGCGGGCTGTGGTTGGTTAGCAGGCCTTCCTCAACTTCTTTGACAACAGCTAGGGATAGTTAGAAAGTTCTAGTATTAGTTAACTGATCACAAGTTTGGTAAACTTTGTGCAAGCATGGGGTGGTCGATGTTTCATTTATCAAGTGACACAAATTCACTAAACACAAGATTCTGATCTACTGTAGATAAGAATTTTAAAACGAGCAATACATTTCAGCACATTAATAAGAATGTATACATGTTTTTTTTTATTATCTACCTTGGAATAATATTTAAATGTCCATGATTTTCTTTATTATATTTCTTTGTATGGATCGAAACACCGGAAGTAGCCAATACGTATTAATGGTTATTATTACAAAGCTTAGATCAACTCTGTCTGTCTGGTCAAAAGTTTGTACACGTCATTTCTCCCACAACCCTTCTTGGATCAAGTTGAAACTTATAGCATTTTTTTGTACCTAACAAAACAGGAATCGATTTAAAAAAAATAGCCAATTAGTCAATCAATTATTGGTAATTAATTATTTTGTTTGATATTCGAAAAGGGAAATAAATTCTTCATTATTAAGAAATGTAGTTTTAAGTATGTTATTTTTCTTAAATATGCTTTTTTTTTTTTTTTTTTAAGTATTTTTATGTTTTACTTGTTGTCTTCTAGAAACACTAAAGTGAAAATCTGTAAAGATGAATGAAATCACCTTGTGTGTGCAGCCTAAATATAGTTCAACTTATTAAAACAATGTCTATAGTGTGGCATTAACAACGATGAGACAAAGATTTGAAAGAATAAAAAAATATTTAGACGAGTCTCCAACGTCTTAGTCAGTTTGAAAAGTGTCTTAAAGTTTGTCCTCAATTATTATGACTTAATGTTTTGTTCGCAGTGTGGCTCACAGATTTCCATCCGTGCTTCTGAGTATGAGCTACAAATGACCTCAGAGGTTCTTTTAGGAAAATGTAGAGATCCTTAACTCTTTCTCTCCTAACTGACGATACCAACGTTGATTCCATCAGAACGTGTTAAATAATAACGGAGAGAAAGAGTTAACTCTTTAATAAAAAAAACAAAAAAGTTTCCTGTGTGTTTAGTGGATTAGTTCGAACACAGGAGAAAACTCTATCACATGTGCATGATAGGTAACCTATGAAAAGTATCAAGTAATAGAAAAAAAGAATACTTTTTAAAAACAAAGCTGTTCTAAGGAAAAGAACCGCTACTTACTGTAATTTATTTGAAAAATTACGGGGTTTATATCCCTTTCATCTATATAAAACATAATTAATTAATTAGTACTAAAAGATTAACTAAGTGAGTAATTTTTGGATTGATTCTTGCATTATTATCGACTATGGGTAATTATGAAATATTTCAACTTGATCCGAGAATAGGAGAACAAACGTGTCAGAACGTAATAAATAAGGGGACTAAATTCTTAAATATATCCACATCTCTGATTAAAAAGCATTTATTTCCCTTATTTTAAAATCCAACAAAATAATTAATCACCAACAATCAATTAAGTATATGTTGCTGTTTTTTTTTATTGATTCATGTCTTGTCAGGTTTAATGCAAATTGTGCAAAGTTTTAACTTGATCCCAGAATTGGAAATGGGAGAAAAAACGTGTTCAAAGTTTTTACCAGCTTTGTGAAAAAAACAACAACACTGTGTTAACTAATGGATGCGACTTATGAATCAAGCTAGATTTCAATTCATCACTACAAGCTTAGATCTCAGTTCATCACTAAAAGCTTAGACCTCAGTTTATCACTACAAGCTTAGATCTCATTCATCACTACAAGCTTAGACCTCAGTTCATCACTACAAGCTTAGATCTCATTCATCACTACAAGCTTAGACCTCAGTTCATCACTACAAGCTTAGATCTCATTCATCACTACAAGCTTAGACCTCAGTTCATCACTACAAGCTTAGACCTCAGTTCATCACTACAAGCTTAGATCTCAGTTCATTGATACATTTATTTCATTTTTCCTTCATTGATAAAATATTCCTAACTTAAGATGGCATCTGATAGCCTTTACAAGCACGTAGCTTACCTGACCATTTGTATGTGTCCATTTGACTCATTTCTTCTTTGGGCTTGTATTGCTTTATAATGGACACAGCGGTAACCAAAGCCTCTTGTAATATACGCTCAACTTCTTCTGGACTCTGGTACTCTTCAACAGACTTGATACGCTGAACAAAGAAAGAAAATACCCAAAAAAATCAATTGTTAGTTTTTAGCCTACATTTATTAATTTACATTGTTCGAATTACGACTTACCTGCTTGATGTAAACGGGTGGAACACGATTCGAATCTAGTCGGTACACATCATCAAGCGCCTCGACTCCTATGACATTCTCTTTGATTAATACCTCCCTGATCTCTTCGAAGACAGACTTGTACAGAAATCCTGGCAGCTTTTTGTCTTCCAGTTCATGACCGATCAGACTCTGGAATAGTTTTACAATCAACACATGAAAGAGATTACGTTTTTTAGTGAACTGATCCAAAGATATTAATAAAAATTGTTCAGAAAACCTGTTGAATGTTTGTGCCTTTGAAAGATTGGAATAAATCGTTTCAGGCTATACAGTATACAATCGTTCTGTGCTATTGGAACTTTTGAAGTACATCATCCGGTTCATTCATAAACGCATTCCGATTGCGGTGCACGATTTTTACAAGGAAATGTTGTAAAATGGATGCAACTTAAGGCTTAAACTCATGGGTTATGTTGCAAGCATGCGCCTCTAATTGTTATAAAATCGCATTCTCATTCATTGCCTAAAGTACTTCAAAAGTTCAAATAGCACCAAACGATTTTATACAGTAATCTGAAATGAATTATTCATTTGTCTTTTTTTAAAGTAAAGTCTGTAAACGTCTAAATCATAGATCTTGCTTACTATGAAAGATGGACCGATAGATTGTGTCCGACATGTCCGCAGTTCTTTCTCAATCAGATCAAACGTCTCAATGTCATTGGTTAATACTCCAGCCCCAGTGCGCATGTCTACCATGTGACAATTGAGTCCCATGTGTTCACACATCTCATGAATCTTGGGATACGCTACTTCTTCGAGAAACTCTCTTTCTTCTTGCAAATCTTCACATTGGTATGCATAGAATAGAATGGTTGAAAGAATTATTATACCAAAGTCAGAGAGTGTACAATAATAATTCATTTTAATGGAAAATCCTATCTCTACATACATACTTGCATATATATCTTGCGTCTATTATACAAGATCAAAATGATAATTCTAGTTATATTGAATTTCATGGACCTATTTTAGCCGTCCCCAAAAGACGAATGGCTGCTATTAGCTTTGTGTGGTCTTTCTGTCCGTCCATCACGTTTAGATCGCAAAAACTAGAAAAGTAAAAAAAAAATTCAAGTTTTCCTTTCAGACCTAGCGACCTATAGGGCAGATGATATTAAGGTCATTTGTTTCTTTGGCCACTTGTTAACGAGCAGGGTGTCGTATGGCCAGCACAATGACCAACCAACCGAAAGACAAACTAGAAAAGATATTGAAATTTCGAGTTTAGATCTTTCATAGTTCTGATGCAACAGTACTTTTTTTCTTTTCTGAAAGCGAACAATTTTATTTTTAAAATCAACTATGCAAGCCGTTTTTTTCTTATAAAAATACACCATTTTTACAATTATTCACTAAACAGACAGACATACCACACAAAACTAATAGGGGCTACGCCCCTTTCGAGGGGATGCTAAAAAGATATTGTCTGAAAACATTTGTCGAAAAAAAATTATCCGATAAATGCTCTATTGGCATGGTGATCATGCTTTAAAATACGAGATGTGACTATACATACGTTAACCGTGTTGTTTTCCTACCTGGCGTTGACGACACGTAAATTCTTAGCTCCGATTTGGATATCTCTTCTGGTAACTGCATTCTGGACGCTCTCAAGTGATTGGAGGCTTCTTGGCTAAAGAATTTCCATCGATTCCTTTTCTTAAGGCTATACGAAAAAATAAAACAATCAGTGAATATTCCAGTAATAATCTTATATAGAGCTGTGGGAAGCGTGGTCGAGAAGCTAAGCACGCGTGAACTTTGCCTGTCTTGGCTACCTATGAAGGGGGCTTGAGGATCGACACCCGACTTTGGCAGAGTTGTGTGTACTGGGCGCCTAAAGGCAGCACGGAAAACCTTCTCCCGGATACCCCCTCTCCACTGGTCCAAAAATGAGATTGGACCATAGCGCTCTGTGCAGGCTATAAGTATGAAAGAATATAAAAACTATAATTATTATTACTATTGTTGTTATCATCAGATAGTTGATAGTGTATTGAATTATAGCAATCTCAAGCTCTTCTTATATCTGTTAATGTAGTGAATTACAATGGCCTCATATATTTAACTACTTTGAGAATGTCAAGTTCACCTCTTTGGTACAGCGTAAGATGTCGTTTTCTTTCCACTGCTGCTGGACAGCTGACTGCCCATTGACTCTTTCCGGTGTGCGCTGCCCCTGGCTATGTGAATGAAAGTACTTCTGGAAATTTTCCTTTTGGGATCCACATCGCTGAGCAAAGATTGTCTGCTTAGTGGAACTGGATGAGCTATTCTGTGATACACTGGCAAATATAGCGCGGTGTACGTTAGATCAGATACAGCAAAAGATAAATATAACTGCCATTAAAGTTTAGTTTATATGTAGTATACCAAATATACCAAAAATTTACTTCGTTTATTTTTTTAAAGGAGAAGGCTTCGTATATTAAAGATCATATGCAGTCTATACGTAGATTATCTATATATGAATATATTTTGACAAAGCTTATATCAGCTCACTCTGTCTGTCTGTCTGTCTGGTACAAATTTTGAACACGTTATTTCTCCCACACTATTTCTCGGTTCAAGTTGAAACTTGACACAATTATTTATTTTACCTAACAAATTAAGCATTTAGTCAACTTATTATTGGCAATAAATTATTTTGTTTAAAGTTGAAAAGAGGATAAGGAGATAGAGAGGAAAAAGATATGAAGTTATAAATGTGGAGTTCTTCCATTAGATACACCCCACGCCCCTTTTTTTTCTTTTGATGGATTTTTTATTTTGCTTGTTACATGTTCTAAGCACGATGCAAGCGGATTAAAAGTTTTCCAGTTAGATTCGAATCTTCAAAAATATACGTAATTTTTTTTAAATATATACAATTACTGGTTTAAATCCATGTATAGCTTTTGCAGTTGAAGACCTTGACGTGACATTAAATCTAACATGTTGCATCTGGTTTTAAAATATAAATTTCAAACTATTTTCTTTTAACCGTGTTGATCTATTTTAAAAAAAAGTAAAGTTCCCCTTTCAGACCTTGTGGTCTATAGGGCTGATGATGTAAAGGTCATCTGATTCTGTGGCCTACGGTTAACGAGGGTTTCATGTAGCCATCACAACGACCAACCGCCTTTACTTTTTCCAACTAATGTCAGGTACCCATTAGAGCTAGGTGGACTCACAGGCGCCCGAAGATCCCGAAATTAAATATCCCGTCTTCTCCAGGATTCGAACCCCGAAACCCCGGTTCGGAAGCCAAGCACTTTACAGTTCAGCCACCGCGCCTCCTGTTGATCTATTAATAGGCTAAATGTTTAAAATAAATTGGTTCGGTTTCGAATGCCAAAAGGAAACTTTTGCAACTGTTTCTATCAACATGGTCAGTTGAAGATATTTTAAATGTGCGAACAGACAAAGACAATAAACAAACACAAAAATAGTGATATTTTACAGTTAACAGCTAAACTAATAATTGTTTTAAAAATTTTACTAGAACAATAGTTCCTACCTGTCCAGTCAGCTAATAGTTGATTTAGTCGTTCTAGAGCTGCAGCTCTGCAAACAAATGCAAAGTATGTTGAAATTAAGGATTTACTTTGTAGATTTTGAACACAGTAAACATTGACATTTGCAAAACGAAGGAAACAAAATAATTGTAAACAGGAACATTGTGTCGGCGTAAAAGACTACATTGTCAGTGGGTCGGAGGTTCTGCGTGTTTATCTACATGGCGTAATGGACAACATTGTCAGTAGGTCGAAGGTTCTGCTTGTTTATCTACATGACGTAAAGGACAACATTGTCAGTGGGTCTGAGGTTCTGCTTGTTTATCTCCATGACGTAATGGAC